>VYZM01018845.1:0-20458 GCA_013398915.1 Dromas ardeola | reverse complement strand
CCTCCGGCGCCGCCATTGGCCTGCGGGCAGGCGCGCTCGGCCGGCCCGCTGTCCGCCGCGGGGCCACGCTGCCATTGGCCGGGAGAAAGCGCTCGCCTCCGCGATTGGCCGGAGCGCGCTGCCAATCGGGGCGGCGCCGGCGGCGGCCGGGTGCCGCCCTCGGGAGGTGGGCTGAGGGGCCGGCGGGGGTCAGCGGCCGCCGTCGCGGCCATTTTGGGTGTGGGCGGAAAACCCCTCCTCTCTGCCTACCCGCCCGGTGGGTAAGCTCTGCCCGAGGCGGGAGCGGGCGGGTCCCCTCAGGGCTGGTCCGGGCCTGGCTTGGCCGCGCCACCTCACGCAGCCGTCAGCGCTCCTCGGTTGCCTGGCTTGTTTGCCCCGTGCCCGCAGGCGGCTGGCGTCAGGCAGGGTCCTCTGCCAGGCTGTCACTAGCCGAGTTGGAGGAAAATAAACCCCTTACCAGGGGGTCTCCTCGGCGAGGGCTGCGTTCGGGGCCTGGCCCGGGGGCTGTCAGGCTGGCTGTGCTGAAAGGAACCTGCGATGCCTCCCTGTGAGGACACCCTCCGGCTGTCCCTCATGAGCTCAACTCATGCGCTGCCCACCAGCCAGCATAGTGTGTGGCTGGGGTGTGTGTGCGCGTGAAACCCCATTTCTTTGGGGTTTCTGGGTGCCTGGGAGCTGGGCAAACAGCTGTTCTGTGTGTGTAGGCTGACCCCCCCACACACAGTGAGACCAGGATGTGTTAGAGCTGCTGTACATGCTCTGTGTATGTGGTCGGCTGGCTCTGCATGCGTAGTAAATCTGGTACAACTCGGACTTGTTGAGCTGGCAGTGTTTACCTTGCAGGTGTGATGCGTTCCGGGTACATTGGACTCCTTTGTGTTTTCTTCTGCAGAGTGTGCTGGTCAGGCTTGTGATCAGAAAATCCCGGGCAGGAATAAGGGAACCGCAACATTTCTAAATGTGAAGTGTTGGCAGGGATTTCTGCCAGCGTATTCGTGTGGCTCTCAAACTGCTCTGCCTTATGTCAGCCTACATAGTTAAGAGGATAGAGCATAGTACCAGCAAGCCCCTTTGAAAGAGCTCGTGGTGTAACTGGGCTGTACGTATAGTACACACATTCACTCAGGGTGATTCGATTACATGTTATACAGGGATCAAGTTCTTTGCTGTTGAGGACCAGGCTCATTCCTAAAGAGATGATCAGAATGGAAGGGTACCTCTTAATAAAGGTGTGTTGACTTTCTTCCAGCCTTTGCTACTCATGTGTGACTTCCATAGTGGAAAACTGTAGAAAGCGATGTTTAAGGGATACACAAAAATCTACAAGTATGGTGAAAATGGAACCATTTCTTAAGTAGTGCTATTTGACACATCTTCCTTGGCTGAATCACTTCACCTCTTGGTACAAAATGGGCTAGGGCCAAACTTTGTTGTTCAGAAAATAGCTTGTAAGCTCACGAAGGAAAAATTGGCAGATGCTTTTGTTGGCGTGATTATCCATGATCATGAATTAGTATGGTTTACCCTTCTAGGACTTGTTTTCTGTCTTCATGGAAGCCATGAAGATGTAAGCCTACTTCAGGTCAGTACTTTAAGCGTGAACATAGAGAAAACAAAGAAGTGTTGACTTTGAAATAAATTAATCACACCAATACAAACAGTTGACACATTTATTTTAGGAAAGGGCAATTGCTCACTTTTTTCTGTTGTTTTCGCTTCAATCTGTAAATCCTTTTTGTAGTTTATTCTATAATTTATAATTCTATAATTTATGCACAGCCTTCTAGCTGAACCTGTTTGAGTAGATGAGCCCAAGTAGATGACCTCAAGAGGTTCCTTCCAGCATCAACAGTCCTGTAATTCTGTGAATTTGATTTGTTAATTTAACCAAGTAGAGATTGCAACAATGTTCTACAATTAACTTCTTTGTCTTAAATAGTATTTTGTATCTGCAAAAGCGATATAGAAAATACTTAGTTATTTCAACACAGATGTGGGAGCTGTTCAAATATCGAGTTTATATGCACTGGAAGATTACACATGCACTTCTGCTAGCTCCCTAACTTAATAGCTCTTGCCATTACTCTCTGCAGCCTCTTCAGAAAAGCAAGCCAGTTTGTGTGTGAGTTTTATAGCAGGTACGGGCAAATCCTCTAACTCCCTATTGGTCATAAATACAGAACAAAGGCTAGTCATGTAAGCTAATATATTAACCTGTGATATGGCCCAGTGTATATCTAGGATCTAGCTTGTTCAAATATTTCAGCCAGATCCTGCAGCCCAATCTTAAAGGATGACTTAAACTCAGTGTACTTTATGGTAGTAGCTCCAGGAACCATCCAATTTTAGTAGACTCCACCTAGAAAACAAGATGAGGGGGGTTTCATTGCAGTGCAATGAAGACATATCCCTTGGATTTTTCTGTGGAATTTGTTTCTTAATACCATAAATTAGTTTTTGTTTCTTACATAGTTTTAAAAATCTTTCAAAAGAAACCTAATACCATCAAGATTAGTTACAGTTAATCACAGTTGGAATTTTAGAGTTTCCATGAGATTTTTCTCATAACTAGGAAGGTCTTGGTTTTGTTTTCCTTTGGGGTATTTCCATGTTAATCTAAACTTTTCATTAGGCAAGACAAGCTGTGAATTATAGACAAGGATAGGATAGTTTGTAAAGTTTTTGTATGTGGCTAAAGCAGGCTAATGTTCCAAAATGGGGTCACATGTTAAAAAACCCTAATATCATCTTGGAGAGACAAGTCCCTCTATTAACTACTTAGTCTTCATAAATAAATTGTTATGTTTACGTGTTATGAGATAAATAAAGAGAACGAAACAGATGGTTGTAAGGTGTAGACAAAGAAGCTAATGATTTTCATTTACAGTAGAAGACTCCCTCAATCCTCCGACCCTCTTGCGATACTACTGTTGTAATACAGTTACTCCTGGGAAACAGGACTGCAAAAGTCTGTTTTCTGACACAAACTCTGCTTGCAATTTTTCTGCTCTTGTAGATTTTTTCAT
Source organism: Dromas ardeola (assembly GCA_013398915.1). Taxonomy (NCBI): domain Eukaryota; kingdom Metazoa; phylum Chordata; class Aves; order Charadriiformes; family Dromadidae; genus Dromas; species Dromas ardeola. Next base: position 17,432 of record VYZM01018845.1, on the reverse strand, counting down.
TTGCTTGCAGGTTGACTTTTTATTGAGGAAAAAATGTGAAGAGATTTACAGAATACATACAAGCTGATCATTTTTTTAAATAAAAAATGAAGTGCTTTTCAGTGAATGGCTATCCTCATTTCAAGTGAAGTCTGCAATGATTAAATATTAAAATGATAGATAGTTTAAATTAATATAAAAACTTTTCAGGAGATTATTACAAAGATTAACATTTTAAATGTTTTAATATTTCCATAGTTTATCAATCACAGGCACAGTGAAACTGCTTTTAGTTACCAAGCTGATGATCTCATATATCATTGCAGTGTTATGCACAACATAAACATCATGGTGTCGTTGGTAGAGGAGATGAAGAAACACAATTTATGTTACGGCTCTTTAATAATCAGTTTTAGTCTTTTTGATACACAGAATAAGCAGGTAAGACTTTTTTTCCCTTTGGAAAGAAGATAAGAAGGAGAGATAGTTCCAGAAAAGCAGTGGTGGTTGCCATTTAAGAAGGAACTCTGTTTCAGGTAATGACAAACAGAGATGGTCACTGGTGCTGCTACAGAAGAAGAAAAAGCACTTGCATGTGTTTTTGCAAGTAGGGCTTAATGCAGCTTTAATATCCCAAAATTATCTGCAACAGCCTATGATTCCTGATACATTTTTATTCATTAGAATTATGTTTGAAGGTCATGGGAAAATGTCAAGGCACCCCAGGTGCTTTTGTATCACTAGGTGCACGTAGATACCCCTGTAATTCAGTGGGCTGAGTAAACACTTACTCCAGGCATTCTTGACATGGACAGTGCTAATCCCTTTGTTTCCCATTTCTTCTGCATTTTTTAGCAGCAAGGCTAAAAGTTAGCGTTAGTAATTTTGAATTTGATTGTGCCTCTCTGACCACATATTGCAATGATACAATGGAGCTTTATATAATACAGTTTGTGTTCCATGATTTTTTGCAATGTTAAATATGATAATTCATACTTCAACAAAATATTGCTTATTCATGTCTTGTGATTGTTCTTGGCATCATCCTTCATCCGTGATGCCAGGTTTTGCCATCAAAACCAAGACAGAATCGGAAAGACCCGGTGTGATGAATTAGCCAGTGTAAGCCCAATAGCAGGTGTGATGAAGGATGGGAGACAGGAGAGGAAGGGTGACATAGAAATCCAGGAACAGATGTTGAACTGGTGAAGTGAATAAATGCGTAAAGACTGTTCTGACAGCAGAAGCTGATGGTGGAGAAGTCACTTATACCAGAAAGGGCAAGTATGAGAGAGGGAAAGAGCAAAGGTTAGCATGGGATTAATGTTAAGAATGGTATTGGGAAGTTAAAATCCAGAGGGCAAACTGAAACGCACCATTTTGTACAGAAGTTTGCTGTCAGCTACTAATGCTGTTATTTCTATTCTTAAGTAAGACAACAAAATAAAAGATGGAGTTAAATCGCCTGTAGTTGGTTGCCTCTAGCCAGAAAGCCAAATGTATCCTCAAGCCAGAAAGCCAAATCTATCCTCATGTATTTCCATTGAAATTAAATAAATAATGGAACAAAATAACCTTTTATGTTATGAACTGGTTTTTATAGTGGGAAACAGATTGGGTTGGAAATGCAGTAGATTTCAAAGTTTCAATTGTTTTCTCTCCAGCTGTGCTGTGTGGTGTAAATGAAGAAAAGGTTAAGTTTACCCATGATAATTCCCTCTCACATTTACATTATCAATCAGCCTTTGTAGCTTTTTGTGCTTTTATCTATTGTGTTTTCATTGTAATCTTTACATATGAAGTTCTCAATTCTACAAACTCTTATGCTCAAATTTATTCACGAATGGCTCTGACAGATGTGCTCTGGAAGCCTTAGATGCTGTGGTTTAAGATGCTGCCAGCTGGTCGTTTTCTCCCCACCCCTCAGATCGCAGTCTGTACGGAAGAGCCAGCAATACCCGCACCTCGGTTCGCTTCCCTCACCTTAACTCACATTTTGTTTTGGGTGGCTTGTGCTGGTGTGTAGGCTAAGAATGGGATCCTGGGGGCAGAATGTACACCCTTTTGTTGCCCTTTCTTACAGGCTGCTCATCCCTGGCAGAGAGGTGATTAAAACACCCGGGGTCAGCAACATCTCAAAGCCTCTCAGGTAACCCAGAGCGTGTTTATGAGACGCCCTTATAGTTTCAAGTTGAACATGTTTTAAACTTTCTTTTTTAAATTACCTTGTTTTCAGCTTGTTACTGTACGGAGTCAATGTGGACGTTTCAGTACTTGGCTTTACCATATCACCATCTCTACTTAAATTCTCACCTCGTGGTTTTGTCTGCTCTTAAAAGTGGTCATGCCTAAAAGCTCATAATAAAAAGCATAGATGTTTCTTTCATGTAGTATGTATGCCATAGAAATTGTCCAGTAGGCGCTTTCAGTGTTGCAGTCTTGTGTGGAGCTGATTATGCTGCCGCCAATTAAGATTACATCACTTTACTGCTAGACCAGTTTTGTATTACTTAATTCTTGCCAAAAGGAAACACTTAACCTGAAGCAGTGTATTACTTGTTTTGTTTTGGTGTCTTGGCCGTCAAACTGAAAGTACACTACTTGTATAGCTGACATTTAAATTTGATTAGGTCCTTGATTTACTGTTACTCAACTAAAATTAATTTAAAAATTAGGACTGTACAGTAACAATAAAATGAATAAAGAGCTGGTGAGCTGCCAGCACTCAGAAGTAATGGCTGGAGGCCACTGTCAACAGATGAGAGCTTGTGGGGACTTTCTCCAGCGTTCGTGTCGGGTGTGATGCTTTTTGCTGTTTTAGTCAATTGTCTGGGTGTAAACATAAAAGCAATAGTGACAAACTATGGACGGCTCAGTGATTGCTGGATTGATGAAGAGGGGATGAAGTTTAAAGCATGGCTGAAATCATGGTAACAGAAGTCTGTTTAAGTGCAGTTTGTCTGCAAATGTGTCAAGAAAGAAGGAACACTGTGTGTGCAGAGTGGAAGATTTTATCTTGTTAAAGGCGTGACTGCGGGAAGAATTGGGGTTTGTGAGGAAGCACCTGTAGCAGATGGGGAGTCAAGTGTAGGGCAGTGCCAAGAAGGGCTGGTGCAGCCTAGTAGAGGTGGGGGAAGAGGGAGAAGGGTGGTTTAAATCCCTTTAATAAGACCAGTGCTGGAATGTTGCATCTAGTTCTAATTTGTATGAAAAACGTGTCGTGAAAAATTTGAAAGCATGGTGAAGGTCCTGGAAGACAGAATTACTTCTGTTAATGGTAATACCTTTCTTTGGTAGGTGTGCCTGAGAGTGGATTTAAGTGTGCCGTGATGTTTCTGACCACACATCTACCGTACCTCACCCATGTTGGACATCAGCAAGCTCTTATTAGCTCGCTCTCCCACCTGGCTGCTGCACAGGCCCTCCTGCACACGCAGTGTTGGGTGTCCTAGGCAAGGCTGTGCTGCATCTGTGTGAATTTGTCATTTCTTCCCATTGCAGAGGGCATGGAAAGCATTGGTTCTTTTTCGTTGTATATATGCATTGTGGAAAGCTCTCTATAAGATGTTTTTTCAGCCTTAGACTTTGGTGTGATTAAACTTAAGTGTGGTTTTAATGGAACCACAAAGAATTGCAGCAGCTAATAATTTGGGTTGGTTTTTTTTTGATTCTGCAATCATAAAATGGTCAGATGGATGTTGCTTTCTTTGGATTTTTTGGACATTTGCTGTTTAATTTATGAATCAATCTTTTCATAATTTGGAGTGAAAAGGTTAACAAAGCATTATTAGATTGCTGTTTACCTTTTTATTCTGAAAGATAGGATATTTGAAAGCCTGGGTATACGAAGCAGCAGACCAACAGGCTAAATAATTTAGGAAGAGGGTATTCTGGAAAAATGATTATTATAGAGACAAAACCTATTTAATAAAGCTTGAAACTATTTTCATTTTAAGTACACCAGTGGGGTTAAATAATATTACTAACTTCTGTTAAAGTAACAGATCATAATAATTTAAAACAAAAGGTCCCAGCGCACTTGCTAATATCCTTTATGACTTCAGTAAAATACATCTGAAATGATTTACAAAGCAAAGCTTCTGGATGAATTCTTCTAGTTCTACATGGGAAGAGAGCCTGTTTATCTTCATGCATGTTTATATAGACTCATGGAAATTATGATCTAAATGTGGGTACCGTACTAAAACATAGCCATATATGCAGAGTAAAGAATTCAAAGCACTTGCATTTTGTCATTTATTGCACACAAGTAATGTATATTGTATAGGCTTGGTTCAATTCTGTATCGTGACCATAGAAGGACTCTAGAATATGTACCGTACCTTGAGGAGACCTTCAAGGGGAGGGAATGGTGTGTGTAGAAAAAAGCTCAGGGCAATGGCTCCATGACCAAACTTGTCTGGTTTTGAGCCTTTAGACTTAATATATAGATTTTCATTAATCACCTAATTAAAAATAATTAAAAAAACCCAACAGTATGGAAAAAACTGGGACAGCTGTAAAGCTGAGCGCATGGGATAGAGTATTTTGGAAGTTAAAAGCAGAAGCAACTTAGCTAAAGTTGTTTTCAGAGTTGACCCAGCTCTCCTTGGACTTCTTAAACTTGGTTACAAGGTTGTACAGCTTTTGGTACAGTAGTGGCTGGGCTGAGCAATTGTAGCAGGAACAGAACAGACCTGCACTTTCTTGTGATGTTGGTGTTGAACCTTTGTCCTTATGCAAGCCACGCTGAACTCATGTTACTGTATGCTCTAGCAGGTTTGGGTTCTTTTGTTGTATGCAGTCTACAAGGCTGTATTTGAGGCATTACATCCCCCTCCTCCTAATAAAACCTTATGGTAGTGCTGAAGTATACAATCTCCTTTTACTCTAGCCAAAGGCATGTGCAAACCCCTAGTTTTTAGAGAGATGCACTTAGGAAATTAGAGCAAATGGAGTGGATTGTCATCTGCCGTTTTGTCTTAGGCAAGGGTTTCTGAAGAGACGCTCGCAAGCTGATAGCTACTCATTAAATGCGCTCTTTTAGGAGTCTCATAACTATTCCCTTCCTAACTAGTTTGAGGTGTAGAAATCTCTTGATCAGAGGTATCTTTTGGGCCAGAGAAGGCCAGCCTGTCACACGTCAGAACCCAGGATCTTAAAAATGTGCCATCTCCAAAAGCAGCAACTTATGAAAAAGTATTAAATTTTGTATTTCACTCATATTTTTACAGTAGATGGAATTTCACGTGTACTGCGTAACTTGAAACATCGAAAGGAGTACTTTTTTTCAGTGTGTTAGTCTCAGTTGGTGTCATCCTTTGCTTTGGCATTTTCCTGGACAGTGAACCTTGCAGCAAAATTCCGTGTGACACGCACGAACAGTGTTCAGGAGTAGTGGGAGTAGGTGGGGACACAGTCGCCTCCTATCCTGTGGTCTTACAGGTAAAGCTGTGAAAAGCACCCACGCAGACATTCGCAGAAATGGTTGCATCTGGGACCTTCAGATTTTCATGTGGCTTTCTGATATTTCACCTGATACTTTTCTGCTAGTTGTCGATTTTTCTTTTTGCTGCCTCTTCTTCCCAGCTGCACTCCACGCTTCTCTCCTCTACCTTAATATGAGGCAAGTAAACAGTTTACCACACTTTCTGATGGCTATCAAAGCTTATTTTTTCATTTGGTGCATATAACGGTTTTACCCTGGTTTTGATCCACTCCTTTAATTCAATTTTTTGTTCAAGATTCAGATTTTTGATAGATACCAATGATCTTACATTCCTTTTTTGCCCAAATAGATCCTAAAGCTCCTCCAGAGATGGTATCACGTACGCTATTACTTTAGTCTTTATCTTAAAAAATCACTGCCTTTAACGGGATCTCTTGGTAGGTTTCAGGAGAGCCAAGTCTTGAGCAATTTAGATATAATCTGCAGTGAGCGTGCTTGGCCTATTGTTTTGAACTACTTTGGAAACTACTGAGCCGATGTTATTTAAGCCGTATTAAACTCTTCACCCAATTACGGCCTAATCCTTCAAAACCAATAGAGTAGGACTTGGGTTTGAAAATGCTGCTGCTAAACTTCTATGGGTCTGATCACTCAGCCTGGCTATTAAGCTCATTCTTAAGTGCTGTAGGGCTGGGCTTTACATTTGGTAGGTTAACACAAAGTTATCTACTGGTTTATCTACTGGTTTTCACCTCAGACAATTTTAAAGAAAAAATACAAAACATGATGTATTGCGTTAAGGCTATGGAAATGCATGTCAGCTTTGTCTTCTGATCTTTATGGAGAGGATTGACAGGTTATTCTGTCTTTAATCAGTTACTGAAAAATAGAAGAAAACATAAATGCCCAAACGACCAAATTAAAACTCTTTACACTTAATGTTTCTTTTGCCTTATGACTAGAATAGATTTATTTTTTTTAAAGCTGAGTTGCTTTCCAGAATGCCTAATACAGCATGCGAGACAACAAAAGTGGCGTAAAAGTATTTTTCTTCATTCATAGGTCAGTGTATTTAATACTTACTGAGCTGCAGTGGTTTCAGAGAAAGGAAAAAAACCCACATTCATTCTGAATGCTGGATGGAAAGATTACCTTTTAAGTCCTTTTGAACACCAGGTTTAGTAATGGAACTAATAATTCAGTTTTGCTGAAGTGTTACGATTAGGTCTGCGTGTACTGAAGTGTTACTTGCTGCTGTCATTTGTAGCCTGCATTCAGCTTTTGCATGCTTGCTCAACGTAAGGAGTGAGGGCGATCATTAGGCTGTAAATAATGGTGACCAGTTTTAGCAATTACTATGACTTGAACTCGTGTGTGATGGGACATCCTATTATAGTACAGTGAAATATAGAACAGAAGGGCACATTTGTCTGCCTCACGGCTTTGTGCCTGTGGGGCTTATTTGTGGCTGTTTTCTGGTTTTCAGTTACTAGGTTGATCGTCAAGCAGGAACGGACTATTTGCTGAGAGCTGGCTTTCTTCTGGAATGATAGACAAAATAGATAGGATATCAATATTAGGATTAATGGGGAAAAAAAATAAGGTGAAACTTTGCGTTAAAATAGTTTTAAAAGCATTTTTTTAAAAACAGGGTGAGAGGACAGGAAAAATTCCAGCGGTTGTCTTGTTTTGATATATTTCTTCGAAGGAACTAGTTCAGTTTTTAAGTAATTCACTGAGAAATTTTGGACTTTTAACGGTCCGAGATAATGCAAGTGGGAAAAAAGGCACAAGAGAAACAAAAAAGAAATCAATATGGAATTACTTATTGTTCCAAATTTTTTTGCATGTGAATAACTTCAAAAGTTACAAGATTTATTGTCACTGAAAGTCATTATCCCATTTTGCAGTATTGAAAACATTGTGAAACAGACTTTCTGTCCTCTGGATGGTTGTGAACTGTAGTTTAAGATGGATATGCTAAAGGGAAGTATAATTACTGCCTAAATATTTCTTCTCAGTTAAGGAAGAAATAGGAATTTCATTTCTGTCAAAAATGAGCCTAAGCTTAAAATCTACAAATGAGGAATCGACAAGTGTATATAATGAAAGTACCTAAGCTCATAGCAAGCTATAACGTGTGGCAGTCCCAGGAAGGGAGTAACATCTGGAAAAAATGGATTTTTTGTTACTTCTCAAAGCTACAGAGAGGGGAGAGTAGAGGGGTTATTTTCTGGTTTAAAGAAGGGAAAGAAGTCGCTCTTCCCCTGCTGTGACACCTAGCAGGGCAAAACAAACTTTCTGAGGTTTTGGAATAAGACGTAATAGAGCACGTGGTGCTCTATTAACTCTCAGAATTGTAACTTCATAACATATTAGAAGTGAAGTGCTTAGGCAGACTTAGCTGATATTGAAATTTAAGGTCTATGACCTCTAGCTTTATACCTGTTATTTAAATTATTCCCTACTTCATCAAAGGAAATGAGCGCTGAAGGGGTGTGTGGTGGGGATCAAAGCAGGAATAAAACTGCCTGGATTTGACTGAACCGCAAAATGTTGGCTGCTGCCACTTCAATTACCGAGATGGAGCAAGTAATTGTTTCTCATCGTTGCTTTTGACTCGATGAAGTTTTAACTCGTGAGGCAGAGCGCGCACGCTTTGTTTCCATCTTGTGCAGGCGTGGTGGTGGTGGTGGTGGTGCTGTGTCTTCTGTGCTTACCCTCAGACCACAGAGGTGTCTGTACATCATCTGTGGTTGCTCCCACCGGAGGCTGTATCCATCCTTGGTGGATGTGCCTCTGGGAATTGGGGTGGTGTGGATGCCCATTCTCTTCCCACCCTTTTTACCTCTGATTTCTACCATAGTCCCCCCCAAAAAAACCCCACCCAACTTCAAACAGGTTCTGTTATTTTGAAGAATGAAGAATGTTAATCTGAAATACTGCATATGGTGTCATTTATCGTGTAATTTTCCCTTTAGCAGAGATTACTCTTTCCTGTGGGAAATACTGCATTTTGAACTGTCTGGCAAGGCAGAATTGAACCACATGTATGCTTTTTTCCTTCATGAACTTCTTTAAGGATATTTTCTTGACACACCAGTGCCATCATATATTCATAAAAAATGAAAAAAAAAAAGTTCATCTTTGAACGTTTGGAATTTTAAATTTGTTCAGATGAAGATCTGTCTTCATATTAAAATGAATGTATGTTTCACAGATGGTGTAGCTCTGCTCGGCTTTGAAGTGAGTGGGGAATTTGGTTCTGGAGACAAATAACAAATCCTAATAATGAAAAGTAAATGTAAGGTGCATAGAATCACTACAAATAGAAATATTCTTCTGCAAAATGTCATACTGTTTTTATAACAAGTATAACACCAATTGCTAAACAGATATCTTCTGTATACGTAATTTTTCATAAGTGAGTTTTGGCCTAGTACATTTTGATTCTTCTTTCCGTAGAAACTGTGACAAATTGTACTCTACTGGGAATGAAAGGAACCTTTGACATTTTTAATAGCATCTTTTTGCTTAAAAAAAAATAAATTACATAATTACGAAGTTTTTAAAAAAATTTTAGGTTTGCAATCCTTGAAATTTTCACTTTTTTCCTGGCTGTCATGGATACATGTAATGATAATCTTTTCAACTCCTCAGATATTTGAAGATATTTTACATCTAGTACAAGGGTAGTAGACTTTTTGCTAGAGGAGCAAACGCAAATATTTGGTTTTAAATAATCCCACCAAATTTTAGGTACTTAGGGGAGGTTTAGGAGCATAGCAAGAAAGCTATGCTTTGCAAATCCAAATTGCCAGAGGTGATTTGGATTCCTTGCCACTGCATCTCCTTTCACTGTAAAGGGAGCAGAGGTGGCCTCCTGCATAACTTGGGTGTCTCACTTACCTTCCTGGAATTAGGTGGAACTAATCTGGGTTGTTGACGAAATTTATTTTACATAATACATTGCCTCAGGATTTTGAAACAGCCTGGAGAATATGCTGATTGTTCATATGGACTATTACCTGTGTACTACTTTTGTGAAATAAATTTGGAGCTAATTTCGTGGGTTTCGTAGGTGTTCTATAACTAACAAACAACAGAGCAGCTCCTTTCCCTGGAGTGCAAAGGGGATTTACTGGAATTTTGTTCCTACTGCTTACATGAAGCTATGAAACAGCCTGATCTATGTCAGAATAAAAATTGTAATTCCTAGATGGTTTTAATCTGGGGATATGGTAAAGCTTTTTTTGTCCTTGTGTAGAATGTTAGGATTATTTTAGCGATATTTGTTCCAACTGGAGTTATGGATCCCATTTTTTTGATTCATTTTTCCAAATTTAACTGAATTTAAATCACCTCTGTTGCTTTCGAGGTTAAGTTAAGTAAATAAATGTTAAATTTCTTTTATTAAAAGAAAATGAAATAAGTCCCCAAAGAAAGTAGAGCTAACATTCTGCAGGAAGCACCATGGGCTGGTACTCTTTCCTTTGAAATAATAATCTCATCCTTTGAGACGGACTTCCCAGAGGAATGGTGAAGACTACTGTAAGACTTATCAATAGGGCATGAATGGACTTTTTTTGTTTATTTGTATGGGTTTTTTTAAGTAATAGTAGTAAATGTTTTTAGATTCTTTCTCTTGGCTAAAGTATGGTTAAAGTATTCAGCTGCATTATTCTTGCAATTTTGTCTGCAGGTTACTTCCACTGCATTTCTTCCACTGCTGTACAGACAGACCTTAGCTACTGTACTTCAGCAGTACACCAAAAAAAGCCAATTAAAATAACTAACAGCAATGATTTCCAAAATGCAGACGGCTTCCCACTTTACATGCAGTGCCACCAGTTCTTTGGAATAACTTGACATTCGCAGAGGATCTGATGTGCTCCTTCGGTTTTACCCGAGGAGGATAAAAGGCTATTTTTGCTCTCTTGTAACTTGTAAGGGTTTTAATATCCATTATTTATTAAACTGTGAGCTATGGAATTGACTGGTAAAAGACCAATTCTTTCACTGACATCAGTAAGCTCTGAATCCTGTTAAAAAATGATTTGTGTTACGAGTTCAAATTACCAACCTGCATTGCATTCAACAACAAAGAAAAAAAGAAAAAGAGGGTTTTTTAAGTTAGATATCCATTTGCAATTAAGGATAAAGTCCTTCTGCTGAATATATGCAGGTATTCACTGTGCGTCCACCTGCATTTTCAATTAGAGCTGAAGACCTGGCCCAGTACTTTCACATTCTCTAGTGTTTTTTTTCTATCCTGAATTTATACTTGCTTTTCTCTCAACTGACTAGCTACCGGTCAGCTACAAAACCAGTCATTTCATTGATTATTTTTATTTCTTTAAACGTGCTCTCTATTAATATTTAGGCATCTTATTGATGAAGAATACAGACATACTATCAAATATCACCTCCAAGAAAGTTTGTACACGTGCACATAATGTAGATCTTTGGGTGTTCACTGGTTCACACTTAAAGCCTTATCACTGTTATTAATCATTCGTATTGCACCATAAATGCACAAAGTGCAATCTTTTGCTATATAGACCCTGTATTTTTTTTTTATTAGTATTTCTGACGTCATTCACGGTATGTTTCTAGTTCATTAAAGTAATTGCTTTAATTTCTTTTTTGGTCGATGCAGGCTGTGGATGCACCAAGAATAGTGAGTTGGGATTTAAACGCTCTTGTGATTGGACCTTGAATGGACATTCAGAGCTGGTTTTATCTCACAGAATACTATTGACGGTTATAGGTTATAACAGGCAATTTATTGTGTGTATTAATTATTATCAGTCACTGCTTATGAATAAAAGAGGAGGAAAAGAAAAATTATGTGTTCTTCTGAGGGTGCAAGCCTTCAAAGGTGAATTACTAGAAGGGAAGAGAAAGAGGGTGAAAAAACAGTGAAGGGTACCACAAAAACAGAGATGTCTCCTGACCTTGTAGTATCTCTGAAATAGCAATAAACAAAGAATCATTCCACTGGGCTTCGCGTCATTTTCTTAAAACCATCTTTTGTAAAAGCTTGAAAGTTGAGGAGGGCTCATGTTGCCTTCAAATGATCTGAAATTACTCTTGAAGTATTTTTAGTAGCCTGTAAAAAAAAAAACAACAGAGCAGTGACAAGCTCCTTTATGTGTTTTTTTAAATGGTTATGTAGTCATTGAAATTCCAGGGGCACGAAGGCTGCTGGGGGTGCAGGGGGCATGGCGCGCTGCCCATCCCTTCGGTTCGGCAAGGAGACGGAGGAAGGGCCAGATCCTCCATTCGCTTTCATCGGAGGCAGCAGAGCGGCCAGAGATGGCTGGGAAAGACTTGAGCGCAAATTTCGTTTACAATAAAGTTAAGATGAGCAGTTACTGCAGGAATGACCACTGCTATTTTAAATGGGGGAAAGGCACTTTTCACATCATTTTGTGACTCATAAAGGTTACAGGCTTTTCTGTTATGGAAATCTGATCAGAAAGTTATGTTGGAAACCACTCGTACAGCAAGGTTCATAAATAATAAATATTATCTCTTATTAATCCATATTTTAGTTTAACTCTGGCTCGTGGCAAGTTGCTTCCTCAGGGAACACAGGATTCTATACAAGAGAAGGTGATGAGCCACAGTCCCTGAGGAATTAAATTGTGAAAACAATCTTGGTTTCGTACATGCTAATATAGATCTGTTATTCCCTTTCCACATCTATCACAACACATTCTAAATTGTGGCTGATCTTTTATGCAAATAGGTGTCTTATTAGACATTGCGGCTGTATGTGCTAATGTCTCCATGGGTTTCTCAGGCGTTTGCTATCTAACCATCAAAGCGGTGGAAATGAATGATGATTACTGCATCCCTTTGAAGAACAAAGAGGAGTCGAGGTTCTAGATGTGGGAGTCGGTGACACCGAGCCACACGGGCAAATGTGAGCGTCTCTGTGGCTCGTATTAATTCAGGAAATAATTTTTGCTTGCATTTTCTTCTCTTGTTTTATTGGCACTGCTAGAACTGCAAACATCTTTCACAGCTGACGTTTTGTTACAAAACATTAGTAGGCTATTGAAATTGCAAAAGGCAAGTCAAAACAGTCTCTAACAGTGGCATAAAAAAGCCAAGAACTAGTTTTGCAGTGTAAAATGTTCTGTTATCTTCTCAACTAGCTGAAAGTTCATGTTAGTTTTGTTTTCCAGTCTTGTTACTATGATGTGAACACTATGTGAGAATTGTAACTCATTTGAGAAAATAGCTGGAAAGCATAATAGAGGGGAAAAAACCCCAGTGGATTACAGTTCACTGCTTATAGTGTTTTCCGTAAAATGGGAGTGTTCTCTGAATTAAACCAAAATAATGCATGGAAACTTTAGAACACTATAATTGAGTTTTCTGTTCAGACTAAAAAATAATGGTATTCTTTTGTACCTTACTACTACTCCTAAATGCATTTAAAAAAATTGCTGGTTTTTGAGAATCAAAGTTCATTTTATGCCCTGTGTCCCGCACTTTAAATTAAAGAGTCTGGTTCCATCTGTGGTGTTCTGCTTTTGTCACCTGGCATTAAATGCCAATAATTCTTATAGAATAAATGCAAAAAAAAAAAAAAGTTGTGGGTTTTAAACACGAATCACTGATGGCATCATTCCTGCAGCTACACTTTGAACTTCTTGTTTGATGTTATGAAGGAAATAATGGCGGATGTTTAAGGTTGCGGTGCTGATGGTAGCACATTCACCAGTCCCTTGGCATGTTTTTGTGCTCGTGGTTTGGCATCACAGTGCCAAGGACTGCATTTCCCAGAAGGCATGTCTTGGCAGAGCCTGGGGAAGCTTGTCTTGCTGTAATGCAGCTGGTTTTGCCTAACAGAAAAGTAAAACTCTTGCAGATACTCCAAGGCCACACATGCACAATCTGCAGATGGTTTGTGGCCATCCGGCACGGTTCAGCCAAAGTTTGCCCTTGGCACTGTGCTCGCCAAGGCTGCTTGGCAAAAGGCTGTTGTGTTGGCTGTTGTGCGTTTTCTGCGCTCAAATGGTAAATCTGACACTTCTGGAAAACGTCAATCCGCTTGTGAGCGCAGGGGTTGATGTTGGGATGTGTGTGTCATAATTATGGTCAAACGATGGGGCTTATTATCGTCATGATGAGTGATGTCTTCAGCCTAGACAAAATGGTTGAAAACCAGTGTGTTGAGCAACAAGTGTGACTGTTAAAGCCAGGTATTTTTTGATTATGGAAAAAGAGGTGAAATGAGCATGTTTATAGAATCTTACTGTGTCTTTTGACCGGCAGCCCTGCGAGGGGATGAATATGGTTTTGCACATTAAATGGGTATATTGGGAGTTTACTAGAACATGTGGATGGTGTGGGAGCACCAAAGTACCAAAAAGAGCATCTTTGGAGGAATGAGAGTGCAGTTCCCTGTGCAATCCTAGTGTCACCTGCTTGCGCTGTGCAACCTGAGAAGCCCATTCCAGAGCCAGGATGGTTGTTACCTAAATGCATTGAAGGTGGTTTAAACTCTCAGTACGTTGTCTGAGAGGTGTAAAATGGGCACAGTCCCAGCTCTCACCTTTATTCTTCACTTTTTCATTCACAGATCTCTAGAGCCCATGGCAGGAAGGTAGGAGAGTGGATACTCGCATGCGGAGTCCTGCCTCAGATTCCCAGGCGTAGTGTAAATGTGTTTGCCAACAAGCAGCTCACAATACTACATTCACTCCCTCGTTTACTAAAGAAAAAAGTTACATAGGAATTTAATTCAGTGGTACCAAATGCTGAATTACAATACAATCAATTTAAATATTTTTTTTTCCTTTTTTTTTTTGTGCAAACTAACAGGCATTCTGTTATGTTAATAACCCATGCAATGCGGAAGAAGGTGTGTAGAGAATTTATCTAATAGTCTTCAGAATAGTGATGATTAACTCCAGTGTCTCATTGTACTCTGGGAAAGCTTATGTCTTTGTGTATAATCATGTAAATGTTGCCTGTTACAGGTTTTTCTGATGTTAGAAGTCATTGATTTCCTTAGTAACTTATTTAGGAATAATGCATTATCTTTTTTTCTGATACTGACAGTGATTTTTGGATTGAAAACGATGGGTAGAAAAGATGCCTCTACAGCAAGGACTCCTGTTGACCAATACAGGAAACAAATAGGTAAGAGATCTGAAGAAAAGTTTGTGTCCTTAAAAAAAAAAAAAAACAACTCTGTTTTTTTGCAGCCAGACCAGCTTGTTTAACAAAATGTGTTATTCCGCTTCAAAAAGTTCATGTTGCTTGTGAGTGGTGCAAAATAATGCATGCTCCAGGAAAACATTTTTTGTATGTTGTTGATTAATGGGTTCAGCAAAACCTTTTACGCAGCCAGTGTTTCGTGTAACTTGAAAAAAGACCATGTTCTGTGTTTGGAAATGCTAGTGAAATACTGCAATGCAGCGGCTACATGATGTTTCTGAACTGTTGGAACTTCCCTGATTTTCCTGTTGGTCTCCAGTGGGCATTTCTGACAAAATACTCTTCCAGCTTCATAACAATTTTTGATAGCTGAACGATACAGACCTTTACATTTTATAATTACATTTATTCTGATATTAATGGAATACTTTTGACATTTTAATCTTTTATTTTCCTAGGTTTTTTCTGTTCTTACTCATTGTAAATGTAGGTAACTTGTATACAAAGTAAGCACATGTGCACGCATGAACGCCCACACATATACTCACACAGGTACATACATCACAGACACAAATCCCTATTTCTTGGCTTAAATGCAAAGGTAACTGACTTATTTTTGGAATCCATATATGAGGATTCTGTCTCTCTAGGTGTTAAATAATATTATAAACCACACAGAATATTTTAAAAGTACATATATAAAATGAAGTACCTTAATCTATACTCAGTTATTTAAGTAAATGACTTTGTTTTACAGTTGCTAAGCACCCACATCTGTGTTTAAATATGCAGAAAAATAGCAAGTGTCTGGGAAAAAGGCTGTTTATAAGGTACATTCTCATAGTGAAAGAGCTCGGGCATGTGAACAATCTTATTTTTATCATCTCTTAATATTTTTTGGTGGTACCTTACTAATTCAATATAAGTGTTTTAATCATCTTTTTCACATTTAAAGTTGAAAGTAAGGAACTATTTTATATTTTATTTGTTTTAGATAGCTGTGGAATCATAGAATCATAGAATGGTTTACATTGGAAGGGACCTTAGAGATCATCTAGTTCCAACCCCCCTGCCATGGGCAGGGACACCTCTCACAAGACCAGGTTGCTCAAATGCTCGATATTTCCTAATCTTGGGCAGTTTGTGTGGCTGGCCTCGGCTAATTCTCTGAGATAGTTAGAAACGTGGCTGAAAACCTCCAAGTACCTTTACAGATGGGAAGCAGATATGCTGCAAATTAGTTCAAATAGATGGGCTCTCTGCTTTTGTTCGATTTAGGTTTCATGTAGAAATCCTTGCAAGGAAACTAGTACCCAGCAGAAGATGACACCACAAATATTTCACCCAAATGTGTTTGGTGGGAAGTGGGAGCCCTGCAGCTCATCTTTGGGACAACTCGTCCTGCATAACTGGGTGTTTGGAGAGAGGATGATTGCATCAGCTTTCTGGTATTTTCTCCGGATGTTTTTCATCGCAGTTACTTCTTTTTCATCCACCTCCTTTAGGGTTGCTTTTCTTCCCTTTGTGAACTCCTTCAGGTGACCATGGTTGGAGTCATTTTTTGAAGCCCTCCACAAGGTGAAAGAAACTGGTGATCTCCAGTGGGATCCCCGGAGAGCAGACTGGGCTGCTGAAGGACCAGAGGGGAGTAAAGCTGTGTCTTGAGTATGAGACTCACAAAATTATCTCCTGCTCTTCCACAACTTGGGCTAGTTCTTGCGTGTTACCACTGCACAGCAGCATGGTTGCACCTCTCACACCTGTGAGGTGCCAGGACTGATCAGCTGTGCCTTGAGCAGGGGAGAGGACACTGTGCTGTGCCAGGGGGGCGAGAGGATTTGTACTGGGGCCCAGCACTCCGCAGGGATCCTGTTAGGTAGCTGACTCTTTGGTTTCGGGCTATCATGTTGTCTGAACAATTTGGCACCTTCCCTGTTATATGATGCAGCACCGTAATCCGTTGGGTACTGCAAAATACCGTGTCTGTATTCTGAGTTTATATATTACAAGCTCATTTTCCTTAGATGCGATGCATTGCTCTTAACTTGGCAAAAGCAAGTGTTACAAATTATCGTAGGGAAGAATCTCACACCGGCAGGCAAATAAACTATATAACCTAGGAGGTGTTTCTGTGATTGTATTATTCCTTAGAGGACAGAGAGCAGAAACTAAAATAGACTATCCATTGCCTTTTGCCCTGACGATGGTTGTTTCAGCTCCCAGTCTGGTCATTCACTGATATAGCCATAGAGTTTGCCAATGGAAATTGGTTCTCTGATCTCACCCGTGAACTTCATGAGAGGGGGGAGTTGAAAATTTATGGATATGGTTTTATACTGTAATGTTATGGGCATGTTTCAGTGTTACGTATAAGCATTTCGGGCTAGCTTTAGTCCTGGTAGCTGAGCGTAGCGGAGCTATCCCTCTAGTCTCATTATGCCTTTAGGTGTGTTATAGGACAAATAGGTGTATTATTGACAAATATTGTCCAATAAAGAACTTTTCTTGCCATAATGAATATGGAAATCTTTCCCCTTTTTTGCCATTACTTCTTGATTATTTTTTTCTTCTTTTATAGTTTTGTGTAAATGATGGTAATTCATCTCTTTACCACAGAATCACAGGATGGTTGAGGTTGGTAGGGATCTCTGGAGGTCATCTGGTCCAACCCTGCTGCTCAAGCAGGGCTACCTAGAGTTGGTTGCCCAGGAACATGACCAGACAGCTTTTGAATATCTCCAAGGAAGGGAACTCCACAACCTCTCTGGACAACCCGTTCTTGTGTTTGACTACCCTCAAAGTAAAAAATACTTTTTTTTTTTTT
>VYZM01018844.1:160989-223088 GCA_013398915.1 Dromas ardeola | reverse complement strand
AAAAGAAACATTCCTTTAAAACAAATCATCAACTTAGCATTTTTCTTATCAATCAGGAGTAGGGTGCAGTGAAATGTCAGTGTGTACATTTTTCTTTGCAAGTTTTTCGCATTTTAAAATCTGATGTGACTTACCTTATTGCTCTATATGGCTCATATGTTGCAGAAAAATTCGAAAATGCTCAGGAGGCTACAAAAGATGCTTAGTCCCTTTTTCCCAGAAGCAAGGCAAAATAGGTTCCTGGAGTATCCTTGCAGAATGAGCAGAAGGAATCAGATCTGGAATGGTGACCAAAAATAGCTATTCTATGGCCTAAATGTACGTTAGCCCTTCAGGAGTGGAAGTACATGGGTGCCCTGCTGGGAAGCTGGCTGTCTCCCTTTCCTGATCCTGATGGGCTGTGGGATAATAAACTCGTGACAATATGAGGCTGCTGTTTGTGCAGGACTGAGTCTTGCCAGAACAGAACATCAGGTGAAATAGTTTCAGTGGTGATACTCTGTTAAGTCAGAAGTGTTTTGATGACACATCTGAAACAGCTCACATTGGTTCAAAACGGAGGAGGGTTTACCCAATATAGAATTTTTCCAGGGGAGACAGTCTAGCGTGCAGTGGTTGTGCTACACAGTCAAAGATGCAACAAATTACTTTCTCTGACACTGTCTGCAGCTCCTGTGTTCCCTCTCTGAGACAGATAGGTGGTACGACAGCGAGTCACAGCTTTCATGGTGCTCCTTTTCTCCTCCTCCAGTCTGATACCTCCCTTCCTCAAAGGAACCAGGCACCGGAGAAGGCTAAAGCACAAAAAAAAAAAAAACCAACCATATCTCAGCTGTGCTTTCTTCAGTTGAGATTATCTTCTTCACCTTGTGCTGGGAAAATTATAGCAGCTGAGGCCATTACTGTAAATTGGGTGCACACCACTAATACTGCATACAGATATTGGACGTTGTCATGTTTGGGATGTAAAGAATATGATTGCAGAGTTTCTTGTTTTGTTTATGTTATATTACTGTGCTGTTTATCAGATGTGTTTAATACCGACTTTTCAATGTTTGCTATACTTTGATTTCATTATTGCAGATGCCAGATTGAATGGGCCAGGAGCTATATTATGTAACAGCCCAAACCACGGAGTAAATGATGCTAAATATCATTACATGACTGCTGAAGAATGTCTCAATCAACTTAATGATAAGCTGATGGAAGTCTATGGGGTAAACGTATTGATCCATGGTCTGCTTTTGGCAGTGAAGCTGGTTATTATTTCGATACAAATATTTGTTTTAAAAGTTGGTTTGGAGGAGCTGTCAGGAAAGTGGGTCTGAAAATTATGTTGGATCTCATGTCTTCTGTGTTCTCAGAAACTTCCAGTTCAAATACATTCAGTTTTCAAGGCAAAAACTTTTTTTTTTTCTAATTGTCTTCTCTGCAGCCTCTGCCAGGAAAATAAGATCTGAGTTATTTTTTCCCATCCTTTTGTGAGCATAGCTATTAAAGATTCTACAATTAGAAAATAATAACTCTGTACTACTCATTCATGGAACAGTCCATCTATTCATGAGAATGATCTTTCAAGAAGACGTTCTTAGTCCCTAAAGTTTGAAACACAGTGATCTTAATCAAGAGTTGTTTTCCATCTTTTCCATGTTTGCTTACTATTTTCTGTAATTACCATTAGAATGTACTCCTTGAATTCCCACCATGGATATGCACAGAGTAAGAGAGATCACATTTTACAAAGAAGAGAAGCTGCAGTCGTTACCCTTTTGCTCAGTTCATCCCATCCCATCCCATCCCATCCCATCCCATCCCTGTTCCCTGGGACAAGTGGAAAGATCAGCATGCAGGAAAGGGATTCTCTGTTCAAACCACCTCAGACACCCCTAGCAAAGGTGATCATATTGATCAGCATTACTTCAGATATCTGAAGAACTGCACCATTTAAAAGGTGTTTGAACATTTTGTGTCTATTTTAGGGGGAGAAACTGTTCAGCTTGTAGATCAATTGCTGTAAAGTCTGTCTTCATTGCAGGTTTTCTAAGGGTATGCAAGGGTAGAAATGAGGTACCTTTCAGTATAGTACTGATGGAAAGTGGAGGTTAATTTGTAAATTTTTCATGGGGATGGCTTTTTGATGGTCCCTACTTCTGCTCAGTTCTGTACATGCTTAAGATGAAAGCAATAAGACCGCAGTTTCCTCTGGACTATCTCAAGTGTTTAGTAAGGCAGTACTATAAATGCTTCGTATTCTCAAACTGCGTTAAAATATTTGCCTGTTGTCAAAACAAGTCTAGAGCAAACATTTGTTATTTATGTTTAAAAATATGTAGTTGACATGTTAAATATATTTAGTTAAATATTCCTTGTTAGGACACCTATTCTGCCTTCCGTGAAACAGACAGTAACCATGACGGTATTATCAACATGCTTGACTTCCGTCAGTTCTTGGACAGCTTTCTGCTTCGTCTTAGAGATGAGGAATTTCTGCGCCTACTTGGTTTGTTGGGAATGAACCTGACCTCCACGTTAAATTACCAAGAATTCTGTCAACCGTTCCACACCCAAGAAACTAAGGAGGTATCTCCTCGGGTCATGCTATCTCGCAAGTAAGAAAGAAAAAGTTGTGTAGTACCTACAGTAATCTGTTCTGTTTACAGAAATTAATGTGCTGTGTGAAAATTTGTATTGGGTATAATTGAAAAAATATAGTATTAAAATACATCTTTATCGAGCTGAAGTTGGGTAGCTTTACCAAGTTCTCAGTGATTTATGACTCCATTAAATCAGATATTGAATCCACCACTAGGTTAAAATGCCAAAACTACCCCTGGGGACTGCTCAGATCTGTAAGGTCAAACATACATACTGGTGCCTGAGTTGGAGCCTTAGAGCTGAGCTAGCCTCCAAACTGGACAACTTTGCTGCATCTTCCAAGCATGCAGAATTGGCGACATGGATTGGGAATCAGATGTCAGTTTGGACTGAGGAGCAGACAGTGTCTGTCAGTTCTGAGACTAATATTGTTGTCAGCGTACATTACAGCGGTCCAAAACGCCAGGCTCCAGACCTTTATGTTGCCAGGGCACTGAAAGTAGACAAGATCAGGTGAGGTGCACAGAAGCACTGAGGCACTGTGGAGTGGGTGGAGGATAGCAAGAAGTGGTGCTGCTTAAAACGTCTGAAATTTTAAAGTTTGAGCTTTACTTTAATGATAAATAGCATTTAGGCACTAAAAAATTCATTCTAAAAACTCAGTGTGAAACTCTGTTTAACTATGCAAACAGAGATAAATGCATAAAAATAATGACAAGATACAGCAGGACTGAAAAAGCTCCTGATCAGCAACTCATCTCTGCTGTGGCAGTGAAGATGTGATATATACACATAGGCTTATTTCCCAGTTTTTATTTGTCTCTTACAGCATTACTGTTGGCTCTGATGTTAGTAATATTTATCTGCTTGGTTTGGTTTTCTTTTTTCCTGAATTGGACAACTGAGTGAATCAAGGACATCAGTCTAAAACAAGAAAGGAAACTGATGATGATTGAGTCTTGCTAACAGTTGGAGTCTGAGACCAATTACTGTCGCGGTCTTGTTTCTGTTTCAGTTGGACTTAGCTAGAAATTGAAGCATTTTGAATTGAGCTCCAGAATTTCCTCATTTCAAATACTATGACTGTTTCAGAAGTCCAGCAAAGAAAATATAGTGATTGAAGGCCTTAAAAGCACTTGCATTTTCCCAGCTAAGTTTTGTTGGTCAATTGTTTAGGCTTATGGAATTTTCTGTCAAGAGGTGGGAGTGGGGAAAACTCAGAAGGTTCCCAGGCACCTAAAATAGATTAATGTGGTGTTCATGTTTCTAAATCCAAACAGAGGCCTCAGCAAATGTTGTCAAGGCCCGGAGTGCCAGGCATCCAGAAGTGTCTGAGTTTGCAGTGTTGCAGTTCCTCAGGACCTCAGTTCTGGTCTGCACATGCCATGGGTGGTACAGAACTCAGTGGGTGGGTCAGATGTAGTTACATCGTCTCACCTGGTCTGAAGACCTAATATTCCTTCACCTCTCTTTTGAGAATCTTGGTCCAGGGAGCGTATTCCTGGAGCATGGCTGAAGCAGGCTCTGAGGCCATATGCCTGAAACATTTCCCTACAAAGTAATAACCGGAGGAGAAATGGGTGCGAGGAGGTAGCATGAGGTGGGCAACTGTGCCTTAAGAGAAATTAACCATCTTTCCTCAGTTTTATAACTGGAAGTGCTTAGAAAAGCTAAAGAGAATTGAGCACCAAAAGAAGGGCTGCTCTTCTCAGGTGAAGGAAGGTGCACTATTTCAAAGAATGGTGAGACATAAGGTCTCCTCGATTCTCAGGTAAACGTGTCCTTGTGTAGCACACAGATTTAGGCAGCTTTCTGTGTAGTGTGACAGCTACGCTGGATCCTAATCTGAGGTACGCACATTCCTCTGCATGCTTGGATTCAACCAGAAGCACCAGGCCCAAAAAAGTTAAGCCCGTGTAATGGCGGCTGAATTTGCAAATGTGGAGACTTACTAGCCATGCCTTGGTTACTCATTTTGATCTACATTATTGATGTAAATCAAGGATAATCTTCCTGGAGTCACTCCAAGATGTAATTGTTTCTGAGATAATTAACATTTCCTTCTATGCGTATAAACAATCCGTGCTGGCTCTTGAGTTTGAGGAAGGATTGAACAGCACTGATTTGAAAATAAATAGGGAATTACAAAACTTAAAACATCTTCACTAACCTGCAGCTAGGGAAATAAGGCAGTATTTAAAGAATTAAGTTTACACAGATGTGAAGTAACAGTCTTTAATGGGTAGCTTAGAAACTAGGAAAAAACCATCACTACTGTGAAGAACAACAAAAGGGAAGGAAACTTGTGGAGATTAAAGATCCCACTAACGTAAAACATAGTTAGTTATTTTATTTTTTTTCTTTTCTGAGGAAAAACCAGATGATAACGGATGCAGAGCTAGCTTGTGATCACGCTCATTACTACCTTGTTATCAAAGCAAGAACCAGATGGCATGACCTAGCAAGGGTAAGAAGAATGTTTTCTTTAAATAAATAAGCGGCACTAATAAATTTCAGAACATTATGCAATGTTGATCTTCAGATTCTATAAATATTCAGAGAGACCCTTGCAAAATAGCTCATTAATAATAAAAGCTTACTATCTGATTAAAATAAATCAACAGTTTGAGTAATATTCAATTTTTGTAATGTTGATTATGTAATAGATGCTATTACAGTTATCTCTAAAACTTTTTCCTATTTTACTATTGTTGGTTTTATTTAATGTTTTTGTTAGTAGTAATGGGCTTCACCTGAGGCCTGTTTGACTACATGCTGTACACACACACCTACTATGCTCACATCCAGTGTTGCCCAGCACAGTGAAGCTTTGACTGCGATGCTTACACCATCCAAAAAGACTCTCACAAAACAGCCCTATAAAAATTATTTCCACCATTTTATCTTTTTAAACTTGTTGAGTAGTTGCAACAGAGTAGCACAATGAGAAATGAATATAATTTTTTCATTAAATGTTTGTGTAAATCAGAAAATAGTACTGGTAGTCTCAGTTTGCAAGATGAATGGTAAAAAACCCAGCAAATGCAAGAAAACAACCAAAACTCAAAGCAAAACATAATTCCTATTAGGTATAGAACAAGTTGGGGAGAAAATATGCAGGTCTTCTATTTTCCAGTGCCTTCGTCTTTCACTGGCATTCTTCAGCAGTGGGTATACCCACAGCTGCATGCACGCTTCTCTTGTTAGTATCCCCTGTGTTTGCCATCAGTAAGAAACTTTCCGCACAGAGTACAACACCTAAACACCTGTGATGTCAATACCAATTCAAGCTTTTGAGAGTTGCACACGCATAGCAGAAAGTAGGAGACAGTAAAAATCAAATAAAAAAACATTAAGAGATGAAATTCAGACACGCATGATTTTCCATTTCTTTATCAATTCCCATTATTCATTAAGCTTATAGAGAGATCAAACATTTTGTCACACTTGTTGGTTCTTGTTAGTGATGATTTCTTTTACTTTCCAGAATTTTCAGGAATTTGACAGTGAAGGAAATGGCATTATACAGCCAAGGGACTTGAAGAAAGTCTTGTTCAGATTTGGCATTCCAATCACCCCGGAAGAATTTAAGCAGCTTTGGGCAAGGTATGACAACTCCAAATGATTAGCTCTTGCAATAATGAATCTTTTATAGGATTACAGAGCCTTTGGTAGTGCAGCAAATAACAATAGATTACACTGCACGAGAAATCTTTTATTTTGATATGATTGTGACCTCAGACCATGACACTGTGTTGCAGGAGGCTGCATCTTATCATGCTAAGATCAAGAATACAATTAGATCCATCTGTTTCCAATGAATTCAAAGACAGGACTTCCTCTTGACTTCAGTATTACCGATACCTTTAATTTAAGATGCATTTTCTTCTTGGACGGCACCTTATGTCACTGGTTAAATTAACTTGGTTTTCATCAATTTTGTTTATACACACAAATGCCTACCTCAGTTTGTGAGGGCTGGAAGTCAGTTCCAGGTGTCTTGGGTCAGGTGGGAACTGCAGACAAAGCTTCTGTCGAGGAGCTCTATGGACAATCTGCATTGCATACCTGTCTGAAGGCAGTGCTACCAGCCTCCGCTTTTCAGAGCACTAAATTTACTTACTATATTTTCAACGTAAATAAAAGTGATTCAGTCAAAAGAAAAATGCTACATACCAAATACATAACAAAAGAAAGTAAGGTAATTTCATGCTGTGTAAAGATGGCGAGTAATATCATGAAATGTTTTTATAGACAAGTAATTTGTTGTGAAGTGGGGGAAAATACTTGTCTGCCTTCAACAAAGAGGAGCTGTGCTATAACTGTGTTGGAAATGGCATAGATGTCAGGTGTATGTGACATTATATAAAAAGCTACCTTCATTACAGGTCTATTTAAAAAAATAATCACTCTAACATATAGGACCTGAGCGTATTGCATTTTTGGTTTCAAACTGCATTAACTATATAGTTTTTTCTTAGCACGGATTCATCTCTGAATTATTTTCTACTCCATTAGATTTTACTTTCCATTCTTATTCCTTATGGATGCCATGGCACATTGAAGAGTATCCTTTTCATGCAGTTATCTGCCGCACAACTTCACTCCCATCAGCCACTCCTTTTATAGAATAGCTAAAATTTCTTATGTGCCTGGTATGTCTGTAACTTAAATAAAGGAATTAGAGTGAAGCTGAAGCTAAATTAGGCATTACCATGCAACAGAGCACTAGCAGAGGGAGAAATTGCAGGGGGAAAAGCCTATGGAATGGTTTATACCTAAGAAAATATGAAAAGTGTTTATGAAACTAAACCTATGTTTCTGAAAGATGATTACAGTTCTGGGCATCTCAGACTTGTGTGACCAGTTTGAGACACTTGAGACTGAATTTTTAGGAGCCCAGTTCTCTGCACCTCAAGCCAAATGCTGAAAGGCAGCAGTACTGAGAGCTGGAGAATAGTCCTAACAATTTGGTCCTCAGGGTAGTATTTTCAGAATCGACTCTGTGATTACAATGCATAAGCCCTACCTTTCGAGTCTCATGCAAAGTCACTCGCTCATTCTCAGTGTGGTATGGCACCTCTATAAGGAAGGGAAGTCAGTGAGATTTTAGCTGTTAAGTCTCTTAAGGACATCTGTAATGCCTTTCTGTGAAGAACACATGAATATTTTAAAAGCATATTTCTTTTTCAAGGTATGATACAGATGCAAAAGGATATCTTACTCACCAAGAATTTTTACACAAACTGGGGATAGAGTTTGCACCCACTGACAAAGGGCTCAGCAAACACATCACAGAAGACAGCTATGCACATTTACAAATGCATCATAATAATCAACAAAAGAAGCATTCAAAGCTGGAAGAGCAGCAGAAACAGCAAACTAAAGCTCTGCATGTAAGAGAAATTAAAAAGCAGATCAAGTAAGTTATTTATGAGCTTAGCATATAACTTCCTATGTTTGTATTTAGTTTGTTAAGATGACACTGTGTACAATAAAAATGTAATTTTACTATAAAGGGCTCTGAAAAGGAGTTTCAGAAGGTACTGGACCAAGCTTATACTTAGAGTTGCTCCCTTGATTTGCTGCAGAGAAGCCTAGCTCAGTGTACATTGTAAGAATTTTTTAATAGATATTGTCCATTATTTTACAGATTTTATGGCAATATCTATACTGACAAATCAGAATGTCCAGAGATGTTCCCAGACACAGCCATCTATGCTGCTAGACTGCCAAAAGAGTCATCATCACGCTTTGGTCTGTGTCAGCTAACGTTTTCCCTCATCACTCCCAGCACAGTTTGGGAGCAAGAATGCTTCAAGGACCGTTCCTAATAGGCAGTTTTCAGGCAGCTGCTCCCTTTCAGGGGCTAAGAAAGTTCACTAGCAGAGGTGTGCCAGCTGGTCTCTGCACTCCGAGCACTCCCTGGCCTGTTTATTGGCATCAGCTCAGCTTGTGGTTCCAGTCCTAACACTGCTGTCAGCTCAGATTGAGAGAGAAGAGCAAGTGCAGTTATGTCACCCTGCAGGTCTCTTCTTCTCAGACTATTTCGGGCAACGTAAACTTAGACCTACCTGATTACACTCAACAGGGGTTTTTCTTGCAGCTGGCATGGTTGGGCGTGTAGGACACTGTGGTTCCACAGCCTACCCTGTCCCTTGGATGAGGGCCAAGTGGCAACCACAGTTGGTTTCACATCCCTCTAGCAGCTAGTTAAATTGTTAGTAAATGGCTTTGTAAATTCAGCAAAAAATGGCCTTGACAAGGATGGACCCTGGCTCCATATGACAGAAATAAGCACCTTGTCTCCAAGCAAGAGGAGTCTCTGCCTCAAACACAATCAACACTCACAGAGTTGATAGGTCACTGCCCCTGAGAAGAGCGTTTGACAAACAAATGACAAAATGATATCCTACTCAGGCTGGAGTCTAATGATCCATGCCTGCCCTCGTGAGTCAGCAGTGATTAGCCGCCTGCTGCTATAGGATTCCTGCACCTGCCAGCAGATTGAGGCAGCAGGAGAATCCTCTGCCCCAGTACGGTGCTGTTAAAACTTTATATTTCCAGGTTGCGGATAGACACAACCTGGACGCTTACCGTGTTTTCTGCTTGTGCTTTCACTCTTCTCCTGAACGGCTTTATTTATTTATTTATTTATTTATTTAGGAGTATAAACCCTCAGGAGCAAAAAACGTGTAAAAGTATACCCCCAAGAGCACAGATTTGCTTTCTTTTGTGCTCAGAAAGTGTCTGGAAGTTGTAGGAACTAATAAATTATTATTGATAAGAATGATAATTCCCCATGAAATTGTTGGTAAAGGTGATACACTCATAAACAAAGAAGAGCAGCCTTGTCTTGCAGATAAAGAGGCAGCTTGGGAAATCATTAGACAAAAAAACCCACAAAACACAGAGAGAAGCCTGTAAGCTAAGGCTTTTGCCTTTTTACCTTGCTTTTTTAAATTCTGTTTTTCAGTATCGCAAATAGGCTGAAGGAATCAAGGGCAAAACTCTCCTTTCTTTTCAGCATCACAACTCTCCCACCTGCATTGCAGGTCTCTGGCATGAACTGCACTTATGACACCCACAGGTATCAACGAGTGTTCCACCTGTAAAAAATTGCATATACAATATACAACAGATATTGTTAGGGAGCTGCTGTGTTGCAGGCATTGCTCATTACTGTATTTGTAACTCTCTGATGCGAAACTTAGGCCCTAACAGTCTTATACTGGGCTCTTCTGCTCCATTTCTTTTACCAGCCCATTGTCTCTAATCTTACACTTGGATGGAGAGCTCTTTTGGTCAGGAACCTTCTATTTCTTTCCTGTTAGGGCAATGCCAAGTGCAAGGCAGCCCGGCCTCCAATGCTATAAATAAGAAGCAGCTCTGCAAGTGTGCGAGCTGTGCTGCAAGCGGAAATTATGCAGTGTGTCTCAAAGATGCAAATACTCATCCCAAAGCAGCTGGAGAGTAATTAAGTGAATGGGGAAGACATGACGGGTAAAAATAAAATAGCCGTGATGTGACACGCTGGCAGGTCCACATCATTTAGAATTATTTACTTCTGAGAACCTACCATAACAACAACTATGTTTAGAACTATACATACGGCAACTACACACACAAATACATTCATAGGAGTGCATAGCGATTCCTTAACTCTAATTTGGAGGAAACTCTAATTTGGAGGAAAACAGAAATTGGCAGACTGGGTCAAGTATAACTGGATTCAGTTACCTGCTAGCAACCAGAGCCAGATGTTTCTGGTTGAGGTGGAGCAGCCTTCTATTAGATGGACGTGGAATATTCTGCCCCCTGCACTAGGGGGGGGCAATGATGTCTTGGGCAATGACAGAGTTTGGTTTAAGCCTGCAGATGGGACTTTCATAACCCTTTCAGAAATTATGTTCTAATTATTTGTTAGATTCTGGCTTTTCTTGATTTATATATATAAGACATCCAGTTCTGCTCTTAATCTTTTGAAATTTCTGGCATCTGCAGCTTCCTCTGGGAATGAGTTCACAGTGTAATCATTTGTGGTCTGCAAAAGTATGTCTTGTTATCAATTATTGCCACCTTTCAGTTCCAGCTGAATGTTCTCTTCTCGTCTCCCACACTTTCTCACCCACCTCCTGGCTGGTGGGAGCAGTCCTGTGGTAGCAGTTGCTGTCTGGTTTTCTCTCTCAGAAAGCTGGAAGTGCAAAAGGAGTTTAATCCAGGCCTCTGAACTCCTCAGATTTCACATAAGGCCCTGGAAAGCCATAAATGACTCTTAAGACAGAGTCATTGTCTGAGGAACGAAATCCACCTGCGTGGTGGCTGTGAAGGCAGAGATCTAGCTGGGTGTCAGCCTTCCACTCCTGGACCACATAAGACAGCTGAGGTACGGGAAGCACAGGTGGGCACCGTGTCCTCCTACCACATAGGTCACTGTAAGGAGATCCGCTCTTGGTCAGGAAAACGGATGCAGTGGCTGCAAAACCTAACCCTGGTGATCCATGTGGGTCTCAGCTTCCATTCTCAATGAGTGGGAAAACTGATTCCTTTCACCTGTCAAATTCAGACCGGGAGGAAGCAGTTGCCTGAGATGTGAATTTGCTGGTTGTAGGACTCACTTCAGCAGCACTGGGAGCAGCACCCACTCCCCCTTCTGGGGTCTTGCTTAAGCCCTCTCGTTTCTATTCGCGCGGTGGCTGCATCCAGCCCGTGTGCTTTCTTCTGGCTTTCTACAAGGGCTGTGAACCTCACCCTAACGGCTCTGGAACAGTTTCAGTGCCCTGTGATTCCACACTGTGAGGCAGACAAAAGCTCTGGACATCTTACAATTCAAAACATACTGCTGTGCACTCTTTTTTTTTTTTTTTTTTTTTGCTTTTGCTTTTGTTGTAACTCACAGGAACAAATCGCCCAAATTAGAAACAGACATTGAACAGTGGCTCTCCAGCTCTTCAAGAAAAATACAAAACAATTGCAAGAAAATATTATTTTTTGGCAATGTAGTTTGATCTATAGTTTTAATCCTCGTTTTCTTCACACGCATATTTACTGCTGTGAGTGGAATAATTGCTGCTTGGAAATCTTTTATCGGTCCAAAAATGTTAAATGCCTCAATTTTCCAAAAATATTAATCTCAAAAACTGTTTTGATTTTACTTCAGCCTTTACTTTCATTAGGAAGATTTAAATGGAAGATAATAGGGGTGATGAAGAGTGGCACTGCAAGTAACATATAGTTGAAAAGGGTTCCAGAATTTTACTGCAATGAGGGTACAAGGTGGACTACATCACACCTTCAAAGCACACCCTTGCAAAATGGAAGGAGCAGTGCTAAATAGTTTTCCGGGTCTGGAGGAGATCAACCTGTCAGCGAAATCACAAACTGCCCTTAGGATGGTCAGCTGTTTTTGGGCTTTTAGGCTGCTGCATCCTGCTTCCTAGGTCTGACTCTTTTGGTATCTTGCTGGGCCTCAGCACCCATCCTCCTCTGCCGTTGCCCATTCCCAGTCACTGGAAAGCAGTGGGTTTTAAACTGTGGCATGTTACAGTAACTCAAAAAAAAAAGCAAACACTCTGTCAGGAGATTTTAGATTTGTGTCCCTGCTGGGAAGTCTATAGGCTTCTAAACATAATACAAGTTAAAACCCAGAGATGTAATTAGCAGATGTTGGATCTCTAGGGTCTCATATCTAAAAGGAGGCTGAAGGAGTCTGAGCTGGTTAGTCGGTAATTAGAATCATGGAGATTCAAGACAGCAAAGCCAACTTGAGTGCAATGCAAGTGCACTCTGACCAATGTGCACCCTCCGCAGCATACTTGTACGCTCTTTCCAATACAAGTCTTGCTTTGAGTGTAAACCAAGTACCACAGGGTAACAGGAGCCGAATGTGAAAGAGAGGAAGGAATTAAATAGAAAAATGAGATTTGAAAGTGAGAGAAAAGGTGATAGCTCTTTAGGGGATTTTAGAGATTCTAAAACACATTGGAAATATTGCAGTTTCTTTGAAAAGACTCACATCATGCTTTGAAACCTATATACAGTGGCTAGATTAATCATAAGGAAGCTCACAACTATTTTCTGGAATATTGCAGGAGTAGGAGCTATCAAAGTTTTTAATGGCATGAAACCAAGCCAGGGTGAGAGGGCAATCCATGCAGCTACAGAAAGTTGAAGGAATATTGCACTCCCAAGGAAGCTTGAACTTTTGAAAGACACAGGTTTCATATGAGAATGCAGAAGGAGGAATCTTTTGAAGAATTTTTGGCTGAGCTTAAAATAACGAATCAGTCAAGTAGCTATGACGTTTTGAGAGATTCCATTTTAAGGGATCGGATAGCAATTGGAATCAAAGATCCAAAGATGCAGAAAAGATATCCCAGAAAGGTAGGATCTAAAAAAAAAAAAAAAAAGATAGGAAATTCTGTTTAGTCTATCTAGGACAATCATAAGGGACAGTATGAAAATATCAGAAGGAGAGCAGGACATGCTGTCTATCAGGAAACGAAACTAGAAGACAGTTTTGAAGAAACTCTTCAGAGCTATCTGCAAGTAGTAGCAAAAGTGAAATATATGAAAATTCACAGATTTACATTATGTCCAGGAGTTTAGAAATTCTGCAGCAGCTATAGGAAATACAGTTATTTTAGAAGACCTTGCAACTGGAAAACCAGAAACAAAAGAGAATACCTTCCATAACCCCAGATCTATGTGAAGGTGCACAAACCAACAATACAACAAAATGCCACATAGAAACTATGTGCAAAAGCTGAAGAAGGAGGCTGCAGACTAAGAATAAACACATCTAAGTTGAAAACTGGTGCTCAGTCAATGTTACCTCCAAGCACACTGTAAAAAATTTGGCTCAGGAATCTCTACATACAAAGAAAGACTATTGAAACCAAGGGTGTCTACTGAGAATCTAATTCCTGCTAAAGGACTGTATGAACTTAAATTGAGAAGTGAAGATAAAAACAGTAGTTTAAGTTTATAGGCAGAAAGAGCTAATATTCGGTCTAATATACGCCTAGCCCTGGGCTTGGTTAAAGCAATGAATCTGATGAAGGAACCATAAACATAGGAGATCAGTACCCAGAAATCTTTAGTGTTAGAGATAAAGTAGACCCAGAATATAAAGCTGTATTTTCACAGGAATGTGTGCTGCTAGGAACAATCCTCTGGATGTGAAAGAGAAGCTTGTAAAGGAGCTAGATTATATAGGAGAAACGATGGGAAGTTTAAAAATGGAAGAGTCGGTTAGCAACAAGAAGACCAAAAGGCAAGTCACTGAGATTGTTCTTACATCCAATTGGGCTAAGCATGTGTTTCTTGACAGACACTGTCCTATACAAGACATTTTCAGGTAGAAGGACTGCATATGTTTTTTTAAAATGTTAATAAATTTTTACACAAATTACAAGTTCAGATTCTTCTTGTGGATCCAAAGAAACTTCCTTGCATGACATAAGTTTAACACTATGCGTGTTTCGACCACCATAAAGGAGATTCTGCTTTCAAATACTTCCTTTAGGCTTAAAGTTCATTCTTGAGTTTTCACAGGAAAACATAGGAAAGTCCATTTACTTGAAGTAACTGTGGCTACTTAAATAGATACTGAAGACGCTGAGTAGGGAGAAAACCAGTAGGGAATCTGAAAAAAGGATCCAAGAGCGCCTGAGAAGTAGGATTAGACAGAAATGCAAATGTAAGGGCAGAGAAATAGCACAAAAGATTAACTGGACACAAGGTAAAACAGAGTCATCACACATAAGCCATCCACAAAGACAATGAGGGTGTCCAGAGGCCTGTTAGCACATAAGAGATCATACCACACAGACAATCTGTGAAAGTAGCTTTTGAGTTACTACACAAAATGGACATACTGGGCTGCAAATCTGGGAAAAGAATTACCAAATCAAAGGCATTAATAAAGACAACTCCTGGCCTTATGTATGTTGGCACTGGAAGACAAAGTATTCAAAAGATGGTTTAGAGGCAGTATTATTGAAAAAAATAATCGATGGAAATGTGTGGCCTCTGTTTCTAGAGCGCTTGTCAACACCACAATCTGAGGCACAAAGCAAGAGAGCAGAGCTCTGGCTCAGCTCTGTGATTGTAAGAAATGTCACATATTTGTTTATTGATCTGTTATGGTCAGAGCTGACACAAATCACTTTGTAAGCAAAAGAAAGATCAGCTTCCAGAATATTAAAATAGTGTGACTTTTAGTTTTGTTGGTTGTTTGGTTTTTTTTTTTAAGGCAAAACCATTCAATTTGGCAATAAAGTTTAAGTTGGATAAATAATTACTGATCAAAGACACACTTTCTAGAGCATTTGAGGAGTCTACTCTTGAAAACACAGAGAATGACATAACACCCGGATACTATTAAAAAAAGGAATTATCCTATTTGAGAAGAAAGTGGGCTGGGTTTAGAGGGGCTGTACAGGTGACACGATGCAGGAAATCATGAAGGTTACCACCTGTTGGATAGTGAGGGCATCGCATACCAACTCCATATGAGCAATTCAGATCAGAGTTTTCTGTATTTAGCAGCACACACTTCAGAGTTAACAGCATAGTGGTGTCAATGTTTTATATGACCTGAAATGCCTAACAGAGTGCAGGACACTCACAAGGCTGCTGAAAAATGTGAAAGAAAAGACCATATGTTGATTCATCTGAACCGGTTGTAAGTATCTGACTCAGGCATTAGCCTGAAATTGCATTCGGATTGAATTTAGCATCAGAATGTGTTATGGCACACATTAATGCTCTATTTGTTTGGCTATGTAGTCTCAGAAACTTTGTCTAGCAATGGTGCCCTGTTCAGCACCTCAGACCTGAAATGATTTGTAAGGAATGAAGGATATCCAGACACCCCAAATACAATGGTGAACTGAGTTAAAACTGTTAAGAGATGGTTCAAGCAAACTGTGACGCTGAGAAGTGATCCATACTTTCCCTGAACTTCAGAGAAATATCATTGAAAAAGGGTTTCTTGCCAACTGAAACTTGGTTAAGCAGAGTCCTGATACTCCCAATTTAGTCCATATAACAGCGGAAGATACAGTGGGTCTGAAACAATAAATTTCTAACAACCCGCCTAAATCACATTATAATTCTGATGTTTTAAGGTAGGTGATGCTGTTTGCACAGACAACAGTGTTTCCTGGACCCTGAGGGCTGTGGGGAAATTACTCTCTGTTCATACCAACTGCAAACTCCAAAACGACAGATTCTTAGGAGAAAAAATTGACAGGGAAAATTCATTTTTCTTGTAAAGGCTGTACGGAACTTACAGCCTCTTGAAAACAAATGGAAAACCAAGGATTCTGCAATGCTGTGGGAGGAAAGACAGCACCAGTAACTGCAGCTGAGACCAGAAGCCTCCAAGTAGATCCATTAGAGTCTGTAGAGCTCTGAAAAGACTTACTGAGTATTCCTAAAAAGCATAGGAGATTTAGCATGTCCCACGTTAGCCTTATAACAACTGGTTGCACAGTATTCATATGAAGGAGACAATGTAAGGCTTAGGTGCCGGCTGATTGAGGGTGGCTTAACGAGGAGCAGAGAGAACTGGTCTGAGCGGTTGGATCCGCCGACAGGCTTGGTGAGAGGCTGAGGCAATGAGTTGCGCTTGATTATGTGGGTTACACTGTTGAACTGTGTTACCACTGTAATAAGCCTTTTATACTACGAATCTTGACTGTCTAAAGGACCCAGCCTCCACGTCCTGCACCGGAGGTCTGTCAGAAGGAGCAATCCCAAAGCAAATGGAGTGTGGCTGTAGGTATTAGACCAGATCCAAACTGGTCATTTTTGCCGTAAGGATATCATCTTGTAAGTACCGAATACATGTAGATAATTTGTGTATATTTGGTAATCTGCATCAAAAAGTAATTCACAACTATTTTAATTTACATTAATCTTAAGAAAATTTGCTAGTTGAAAACATGCAGTAAGTAAAAGTGTCTGTACCTGCTTTGTCCTCTTAAGCTAAAATACAGAGGCTTTTGTTGAATCAAGAGGCAGAGAGGGACATTTTTTGGGTTTCCAAAGTTTGATCAGAAGGACTCTGACGTCAGTGAAGCATAAGTGACAAAATGAAGTGGAAGGAAGAGTCAAGATTTTGCGGCCTGAATTTGATCATGTGTAAGAAATGATAAATACCTCACAGAGGTTTTTAGGTGCTGATCCGACGTCCACATGAGTCAGCAGAAGCTCTGCTCTTCTTCCCTGGGGCACGGGTCAGGTTTTGCTCGGTTCTAACACTTTTTGTTGAAATAGCTCTTCTTTACTACGTCCAAGTTTCAGAAGCCTCAAATTGCAGAAATTATGCTGCCAAACCCTTATAATTTTAACAGCTGTACTAAATATTTTGTAACTCAAATCAGGGCACGCTTTAAAAGGGAGCACTCTGTTTTGTAGCTGCAGTTCTGAATGGGGAGAATAGCCAGTTAATCACCCAAGGAGCATTTGTTTACAATGGGAGGCTTGAGCCATGCAATTCCATGTGCAAATTAAATGGGGGGGGATGTTGGGTTTGAGGTTTGTTTGTGAACAATTTGGCAGTCTTTGAATAAATTATATGAACTTACTACACACAAATAAGCTCAAAATCTTTCTCTGCCCCTCCACCCCTATTTTGTATATTTGTTTGTATCCTTTTTATCTGATTTAACAAAGGAGCTAAAATAAACATCTGCTCTCTTTCAGAGATAAATTTAGGGATTACTTCCAAGATTTCAATAAGGCCTTTCATAAAGTGGATAAAAATAGAGATGGCTATGTAACAGTATGTGACCTGCACAGGATACTACGAGAATTCAACTATTGCATTGACCATGATCTGTTCAATAGTCTTCTAAACAGGTTTGTATGATTATCTCCTAAGCACCTCTGTGGTCACACCCAGCAAAGCCTATAAGCTTCTACTTAGTGTTAAGCATATAAGAAGCTCTGTTAAAACGAGTGGAGATACCCACGTGCTTAAGACTGCATATAAGTGAGAAATCTTTTTAGGTAATTCTGCAGGTAAAGAGAGTGAAATGGCTTCTTACATAAAAAAAGGTATGCTTTGAGTATGTGTATTTGTTTGCTAGTTTGTTTTATTTATTTAATTTCAATTTAATAGTGCAAGTGTGTGAAACAGATCCTGTTCAAAATAGAAACAGAATTAAATCATCTTATAAAATAGCCATAATTTTCAAATCATCCAGTGCTGCTGCTATACAAAACTATGCTTTTAATTCCCTGTTTTAATATGAGCAAGAAGAAAAATCTCTTTTGTAGAGGCTGAAAAACACAAAGGAACTTCTCCAACATTAGGTAGCTGGGGTTCTCTGCACCAAACAGTCCCTGAAAGGTCGTATGCCTGGCAGCACTGGGTTTTGTTCTCCAGAGCCTGCCAGACCAGACTTTTTTTTTGAAATAAAATTAACAGAGTCTTTTCACAGTTCACCTTTAATTAGGTGATCAACTTTTTATGAATTGAAACCTTGATAGGAATCTGCTGCTTGTTTCTTTCTCAAAGACCTCTTGATGATAAACACCTCCATTCATTGTAATTTTGTGCAGATTATTCCTTTCTTGATCCAAAATAGTCTTTTCTAAATAATACAGAGTAGATTAGCATATGCATTTAGTTTTATTACTAAAATTTTAATGCCCACTTGGCAATTTATTTCTCTGCTGAAATGGTGTTGATTATTTCCTTTTCCACACACTGTCTCCAATATTGGAGCCAGCTTGACACGGGTAGTATGTGGGAGTGCTGTGCAGCTGCAAGATGCAAAATCAGGGCTCTTGAATATTTTTTTTTCCTTACTAGCAGATATGGGGTCTATAGTTAATTTCTTTTCCAGCCTGTTTTATAAAGCTTCCTCTTTGTTTTACTGGCTCTCCCCATTAATTAGACATTCTTGTAACTGGATATTCTGGTGATTGGTAGCTGAGGCATTGGTCCCCAGTGATTTACTGTGGAAACAGATGATAAAAGTACATTACAGAAATTCAGTTTTAAACAAGAAAATCAGGGTTGTGTGGTGGGGCCATCTCCTCTGTCAAATCTTGGCTCTCTAGGGCTTGCTTTGACCATAATTCTAACAAAAAAGCTGAATGCAAGACTAAAAAAAGTCCAGCCTTTCCCCTGCAGCATACCAATTGTCTACCTAATACATGTGTGTGAAGAATCTGTAGTTCTGATAATTGGCTGTAAAATTATTAAAGCCTACTAAAACCTCTCCGTAGATGGTAACTGTAAAGTCAGTCATCTGGAATAATTCCATGGGAGCCACTGGATCTGCATCAAAAACACCTAACGTATACTGTACTCTGGAGACTCTCTGATTGTCTTTCAATGGTAGGAAATTCCATAATCTGACTGCACTGGATTTACACTAGGTAAGCAAGAGCAGAGCAAGCCCCTGCTATTGTATCCCTCATAGTGATGAACCCTACAGGCTCATTAAACAGGTTTGAAGTCCTCATTTAAGATAGACTATGTGTCTTCTCCTTAAGTGGTCACAAATCACAGGACATTGGAAGAAAGTAGGTTTTTGTGTAATCGTTAGTACTATTCATTTTGTCTTAGTCTTTTATGATAAATAACTCTTATTTTCATGTATCTTCTGCATATGTGAATCTTGCCTTAATTCCAGTCTTTTTATGGTAAAACATCTTTGAATAAGTATTAATTTAGTTTGGTAACAAAGTCCTCTGCGAAAAAAATAAATCCCCAAATCATATGCAAGAGCTCAGCTTTCCCCATGCTGATATTTGATGCAAAAATATATTCACTGTTGTTACCTGGAGCTATCTGTAGTCAGCTCTGTAACCCACTGAATTTCCGATGTGACAGAACGTGAAATTCCCCAGTGTCTGTGATCCAGCAGATGTTTTCAGCTGACAGACAGAAATTCAGGAAGTTGTGAGCGCAGCCTGCAGAGCCCATGGGCTGGGCTCCCGGGCACAGCCTGACCACGAGTGATCAGAAGAGAAACCCTCACTGGACACAGCACACCACGAGTCAATGGCAGCAGCTGCTGGGCCGAATGCGCCGACCCTCTGTGCAGCTCAGTGGACACACCAAAGGAGGGTGGGCCAGTGCCTGAGACACAGCGAGGCTGAGCCCTGCCAAGAACCTGTGAAATAGTTCTCTGGTGGTCTGTCAAACCATGCAGAGTGAAGTACAGGTTGAGAGGGAAGGTAAGCCCTTCTATCACAAACGTAAGGAGAAGCATTGTATGCAGCCTGGTTTGGTTCCTCCCATGGGGTAGAGAAATCAAGAATGAGTATAGACCTGTGGTGGTACATCCATGAAACGTATCATGGAGCGGTACTGGATGTCTTAGCTTGTGTCTGGTAACAGCTCACCAGGCTGTCTGTGGTTCTCCTTCTTTCTCTTAAAATTGTAATGATCACAACACATTGGGAGGCTTAAGCAGCACTTCAGCATCTGTGAGTCAAAGGTATTTTTGTAAAGCAGAAAGTCAAAGGAAAGCACCAGCACTTAAGCACAATGAATATCTACTCCTCAATGGAGTCTATTAGACTGTGTTTACACTGTGACACGAAGAGGAGATTCAAGGACAAGTTTGGGAGCCTACTTGTCCTCCAGCCGCATTGAGGATGGTAAACTCAGATGTAGATTGTGACCAAAATAACAGTGCTGTGCTTTTTAAAAGCACAAAGTTAATGCTGATGGGCTGGAAGATTGTGCACTTGGGCCCAGGCTAAAGTAGGTCTCCTCTTGGGCATCTGGAGATTGGCCTGGATCTGCATCTGAGAGTGTGGTTGCATTTAAATGACAGGATTGGTAGCTTAGACCTGAGAAAGAGCTTGGGCTGCAACTAACGAAATTGATACACTGACAGCACAAGTGTATCCTGAAGTGTTGCTGCAGTACAAATAATACATCATAATAATTAATCAGTACAGACAACAGTGAGATAGTTATTTAAAATCATTGATATCTCATTCTGTGTTTTTCCCTTAGCTTAGGAATCAGCATTCATGAGAGCAAGCTCTCTTATTTTGATTTCCTGAG
The DNA here is from genome assembly GCA_013398915.1 of Dromas ardeola. Classification (NCBI taxonomy): domain Eukaryota; kingdom Metazoa; phylum Chordata; class Aves; order Charadriiformes; family Dromadidae; genus Dromas; species Dromas ardeola. The sequence continues at coordinate 202,447 of VYZM01018844.1, read as the reverse complement.
AGCAATTGATGATGGCAGAGCATCTAAATACCAACAGAGACAAAAGCAGGCTGCACCACCTGCAAGCTTTGCAACACTCAGCTTAGAACAAACCCTAATTAAGATAAAAGAAATAGTTGCATCATCTTATGATTTGTTGTACAAGGTAAGTTTCGTGTGGTCACCGCATCTTGTTTAATGTCTATTTTTTTCTGCCTGGCTGGGGACTAACCCAGAGGCTTCAAAACTTTTCTACTGTTAATTAAGTGCTACCAACAACCTTGGGCTAAGTAGAAATAGCATCTTCTGACAACTGGACACTTCTTAATTGATTGTATTCTGGTAACTCTACAGAACAAGCCTATCAAATCAAGCCTAGAGATTTTGTGAAGGTAAGGATTGGAAAGGAAAAGGTGAATAGTGAATTATCAGGACCTTCCTCTCTTCCTCAAACCCCTCTTCTTCCTCCAGTCATCTGTAAATTGTGTCACAAGCATGTAAATATCACATGTCTTTCAAACAGCTCTGAGTTTCCTAAGCTGAGACGTATAATAAATAGACATAATATGCTACTGCAGGCAGGCGTTATGGCTTTATCAGATGAAAGGATCATGTAGCAACTGAGGATAAAGACATATGATCAGATGTGAGCACATTATAGTGGCTGCAGAAGTTAGCACCTGTCAGCTGGGGCTCTGCAACTATCTGCATTTATGCTCTTGGCCACTTCTGATTCTGACACAGACAGATAAGGTGCATTATCTGTCGAGCGGCAAGTTTCCTGGTTTTACCGCCTGTAAAATGAGAACAATAAAAATAGCCACTTCTCTCTAGAATTTTGAAAGCCCTGAATGAAAAAATGCTGTATATTAAGTAGTCTTAGACTGTTGTGTTGGAATCTACTGAAATGCAGCAGCCTCTAGAGTAAATAATTCTGGGTGCCACAGTAAGATTGTTTTCAAGCATGGGAAAGAATAATCAAAAAGACCTTGAAGGAAATAGTGCTCTTGCAAAGAACTGTAAAGCCATCTCATCTGCACCTGCAATTTCAGGTCCAGTTTAAGCTCATGGCTTTAGAGGCAGGCTCATGCCTGCAAAGATGGTCTCGCTACCCCTGTATCCCCAGCAATGTTGTCCTACCACCTGCCTTGTGTCAAAACCAATTCTTGTCTTCCTGCCCAGGGACCCTGGTCGGGGAATTTCAACCTGACAAAAGCCTGATCAGTTGTGCGTGGCCATGGGAGAGCTGCTGCCCACATAAGGGAGGGGAAGGGAATGGTGGCTGGGAAGACGATGGGGGTAGATTTCCCTGTCATCGGTAGCTGCGTTTCTGAAATCTCAATCTGTGGACTCTGTCCTGCAGTTAAGAAGAACACAGGCTTCCAACAAAGGCATCACTAGCGATGTCACTGGTACAGGCACCCAAAAAAAAGTATTACCATGGGAGATGCTGCTTCTTTACAGGAATCTCATCTCTCACTCTTTGGAGACTCCTGTGATGTTTGTAAAATTGTTGGGGCCATGTTGCCATTTTTGGCCACATAGACTAACCATTGAACAGGGTGCTGAAATATTTATGTAATCACTTTACACTTTTCACAGTAAGAGGGGGGGGAAAAAAAAATAATCCTTCCTGTGCTCTGCATTATTGAAAAAAGAAATGAATAAATTCAATGGCACAGTTTAGCATTCGTTAAATTTTAATAGAAGACAATATCTGTCTTCTCATATCTGGGTGTCTTGGGAATGGAGAAGGTCATAGTTTTGTCTTCAGAGGGTATGATTTGAAAATGACTTTTAGCATGAAAAGAATCATCCATTTAGTCTTTTGGGATACCATTTGGTGGTTAATACAACTTCAGGGACCAAGGGGTTTTCTCTGTGGAGAGCCAGACTCTGTCCACCATGCTAAGGAAAGGCAGAACTTTTTCTCATTTCCCTTACGTGAGAAAAGAAGAAAGTTCTCAGTTTTCTTCTGAGTCATTTTTTGCTTCCACCTATGTGGTGGGGACTCTAATGACATAAGTTTATAACAAAATATTTTCTTAGAAAGAGGCAGATCTGAAAGCACAGTTCCTAGAATCCAGCTAGTTGGAAAAAAAAAAAAAATAAAAATCACATCCCATCCATGACACTTCTACAATTGAATACAGACCTTTGAAGTTTCATAAGAAATAGCTTAAGAGTTAGGTAGGTCTTCTCTGTCAGTATAATAATTTCCCATGCATTTTCACCATACTCAGTGCAATGCATACTATATACTCAATGCTTTGTTTTCCCATAAGACTTTCAGTTTATAAGTAAAGACCAAACTTTCATATTAAGAAGTAACAGAATTCTCTTTAGTGTTCAAGGGATTCCTTTCCAATGTCCTTTGGATATGGTAACATTTGTTTTGCCAGTAGATATGGTTCTGTCTACTGGGGTGGGGCAGGGGAGTGAGGGGAACAAAAGACAAATTAAATATGCTCAGGTGAGTTTAATTAAAAATATTTTAATTTAAATCATTTAAGGCAGCCCTCAAATATTTTTGTTTCCTCTCTTGTCTTAACCACTACCTTTTCTGGGACGTTTGGATACTTGATATAGTGCCTTTTTGCTTTTACTGCAGGTTGTTGTTTATTTCCATATTTATGTTTACATGTGATGCAGAAACACAGCCTATTTTTGGCTTATTTCAACAACTACTTCTCATTTTTTAAAAGAAAGGAAAGCTTCAAACTAAGTAAGGTTCTGAGAAATGTGGTTTATTTCTTCATGTATAAAATACCTGCAAGTAAAAGGCATGTGGGTCTCAGGCATTTCCATGTGAACTGCTAAATGACTGCTAAAACCAGCTTATTTTTTGGAATGTCTAGGTTTGGCTAAATAATTTGAATTTTTCCTTCTCGGGCATTTTATCTTACCGTGTTTGTAAATAACAGGAATGTTATCAAAAGGTGTAAGTAAAAGACGTCTCTGTCCTATTTTAATTTCACCGTCCTTCCCTTTCCTCTGGCTTCTCCCCTCTTAGTCCGCCTTACCCAGCAGGAAGCGAGTATAAGTAGATCTGAGGGTGCAGGAGTCCAAATGACATTACCTTACAGCTCATTTCTGAGCTTGGCTAAGGATGTGAAAGCTGGTTACTAGCTGGATAAAACGCAGTTCGGGGTGGGGCGGGGGGGGAAGTAAGTATTAACTTGCCTGTTATGTTCTAGGAAGTAACTATGTTTCATTTTCAGAAGTATATGCTCGAAGCACAAATAAAATGAGAAAAATAATAATCATCACCCAATGGAAAACCATATAAAAAGCCTACCACTTTATTGCCATGGCGATAATAGAATGTTGTGCTAAACAAATCCGTATAGAGCTATACAGTGATTAAATCTCGTGTCGTAAAATAGAAGCTGGAAAACCAGTGAGATCTGTCTCAGCCTCTTCACGTCCTGAGTCAAAGTCTGTCAGGCTTCAAATAATTGCAGAGGAGGAGGAGGGACCACAGGTTTCAAATGAAGGAAGACCCATAAACAGCTCCAAACGTTTGTAATGTGTTATAGGCTTTGTAGCGGGATTAGAGACTTTATCTTTGCTTGTCGGTTACCAATCCGCATAGCTTTACCAAAGTGCTTATTTAAAGTGTAGCTTTATTCAAAATTTTATAAGGTTGCTTAAATGTATCTTATTCTCTGTAAATTTAGCATTAATATTTATAGTAGTGCAACTGTTACTTTGTCCTTAGTGGCAGGACTACATTTAATTATAGCTATTTTAAAAATAGTGGGGGATTTTTAAATATTTATATTTTGAGCTTATTAAAATTAAAATGCAGTCTTAACAGATATAATAGATAACATAGTTCTCAAGTGTAAAACAGTGGAATACTTCGTATAGGTTAGAAAATGCCGCATTTCCCCTTTTCCTGCTTTTATGCTAACATAAATTCACTAAGTTTCAACTGAGTCATATCAGCACAAAGACCACTTGTATGAAATATAACATATCCATATAATTATTTTAAGAATGTATTTGTGTGCTGTAATACTGACCCACCAGGAAGCTTTCGTGTTAACTTTAGAATAGGTAGCTGCTTTTGTTAGGAAAGGGTTTGCTGTAATGTCTTTTCATCGTCCAAGTAGGTGCTAAGCCTCCGTAACAACTTGACAAGCTGCAGGCTCCTGGCATCAAACTCCTCAAGGGTGTAAGTTTTAACATGAAGTCTCTTTAACAGTTAGTCCTCCAAGACCCCGAATACTTTCCACCTCAACCTAGCAAAAAAATAAGCTACCTCCACATCTTTCAGGAGGCGCTTGGTCCATGACAGGACTGGAGCCTGTACTGCTTTTTTCAATATTGAACGTTCACCTTGAACAGTTTTCTGTGCTATGTTAGGGGCAAAAGGGATAAATCCATCATTAAACTCCCAAATTAATCCTCAAGGGAACATTTTTGAAAAGACAAAACAAATACGAACCAGGTTCACAGTGCTGGTTCAGCTTCCAGATGCTCTCAAATCTCATGTTTTCATTTTGGGTTCAACCCAAAATTTCCCACGCCTTTGCAATTTCATCCCACCCTGGGTTCACACGTATTCCTGGGCTCCTGTGCAGGTTCTGAGAGAAGGCTGGTTGTTAAATTTTTCACTTCATCCAAACATGCTACAATTTTGTCCTGTAAAGTATGTATCTAAATTAATGAGGTATGCAACTCATTCAGGCACGTTAGGAAAACTGATCATTATGCTATACAATTTGATCACTGAAGTATATTAAAAAGTAACAAGTAAAGTATGCAGCTTGATCATTAAAGTATGGAAAATTTACTGAACTAGTAAAGTATGAGCCTGGGATGACTTCTGTCTCAAATGGCACCTCATAAATAAAACCCACAACCACAAAGGCAAACACTCACAAACCCAAAAGCCATACAGGTTTAAGTTGTATTTTTTCCTTAGAAAGCAGCTGAATAAGGGGAGATGAAAAAAATCGTGCAGAAATTATTTCTAAATGTTCTATGCGTCACGTGCATCTTTTGATGGCTTTGACATATGTTGATGAGCTTCACATTCTGATTAACTCTCTAGAATACACATTACAGCAGCTGTATATGAGCAGGATGCCTATTGAAATACAGCTCTGTAGAGCTCCAGGGTTATATTATACAAAAATAGAATTAAAGAAAAGTAAAGTATTTTAAGCAATATGATTGCATCTTAATATTCAGGGGAAAAAGAACCAAAGTTATGGCGCTTATCTTGGATGTTGCTAATCAATTGCAGAAGAGCCGAGGAAGGCGACAGAGAGGACATTGTCTTAGGTGGGATGCTATTAACCACCAGTGGACTCCCTGAGGAGATTTGGAAAAGTCCAGACCTTGGAGATGGGAATATGCATCGTGAACTTTTCTTGACTGACCTGCCAGTCTTGTGATTGTTAAGGTCTGAGTGGAGCCCTTCTGCATTAGAATGAGTGGCTAATGCAGTCCAGCCTAATGAAAGATGCACTTGGGAATCAGACCCTCTCAAAAGAAAATGTACTCACTGTGAGCTTTTTCAGATGTGGAAGGGGAAAAGCAGTAAAGAAGGTACTAAAAGCAATAGTTCAGGGTGTGCTGGTCAGGACCAGAACGGCAGGGTGTCCGTACAGGATCAGCAGAGCGGTACTATAGTGGCGAGTAGATGGGGAAAGGAGGGATTATGATCAGGGCCAAATAATTTGTTGTTTAGCCTTTCTGGAGCTCAGGGTGCTGAGTGATTTGCTGTAAGCTTAGTATACTGTCACCTGTTGAGTCCGGCAGTGAGTAGAAAGAGAGCACGTCAGTGTGAGGAGATGACAGAGAGCAGGGACATATCATTGTTTGTGCCCGTTCAAGGGCAGGACTTGAGATAACATGGGATTTGCTGTCACGTGTGTCTTTCAGCTGACAAAGGGAATTACTGGTGGGAGTAGAAACAAATTCAGCGAAGCTTTTTTTTTTTTAATTAAAAAAATTATTTAATCTAAAATGATGAAATTTGGAAATCAGATTGACTTCCATGACTTCTTCGCAGAAAAATTTGCAGAATATTTCAATATCAAATCAGGCATTTGATTTAGCTTTGTCTTGAAACTTCTGTGTCCACACTAAAATCTCCATTTCTGTTTGTGTTTAGCTTCCTGTTCTGAGTTTCTCTGCGGTCTGTCTCTTCACCTTCTTCACCAGCTGAGTGCGTTTTCTTATCAGCCAGTTCCAACTAATCAACCTGCCTGCAAAACTGTAGGCTTGTTTGTTCATCCTTGATGCTCTTCCTGTCAGAGAGCATCCTACTTCTCCTTGGACCAGCACCCATGAGAGGATTCCCCCAGTACAGCAAGTTCACATCTTTTCTTGAAGCCTGGCACTGTGAGAACTGTACCTCAAGGTCCCAGGACTGAGGTCCAGGACTAGTTTCTGCTATTTGCTGGTGAAAATCACGGGTACATCGTTGCCATCTCCATCTTTGTTGAGCATGTTGCTGGTGGAGAGTCGACAGAGCTAAAGCCACTTGGTGTCACATCACATTGCTCTCAGCAGTGGCAGCTACAACTCCTTCCTGTAAAATGCAAACAAAACAGCTTCCTTGTGATCTTGGAAACCATTCCTAAATCAACAGAGGGGACAGCACTGACACAGCTTACCAGCTCCCTGAGCAGAGGGGGGCTGTGCTGTGACTCCCCAAACACTGATTTACCTGCAGGTGATGAAATACACTGGGTGCAACACTGCGATTTATCTGTTGTAACTGTGTCATTTCAGAGCCCAAACCCTGCACCCCAGAGAGGTGACATCCTCAGTCTTTCCACAACCTTGCTTCCTAAATGCAGCAGTGTTACTAGCCCAGCCCTTGTGCACAGCATCCAGGCATGGGGACCTGAAGTTCATTTTACTGCCATAACCTGCCTGTGAAATTGCGCCGGGAATATGTAAGGACCTGCTCTACAGAGGTGGTGCTTTTCCCTGTGCTGCGGGTGGGAGTTCTACAGGTTTATTCATTATTCACTATCCTGATTTGTTGAACCTCTATGGCCTCCTGTTCTGGGCCACTGATTTGATCGGAACACTGACTGTCATCAGTCATGACCCATTGCACCAGCAGCAGAGATTAGCCGGCCTGATGTCCCTACCCTCAGCCAGCAGCACCACAAACTTTGCCTGTCCACATGTAGAACAGCTGTGATCCAGGGAGATACCCCTTCTGGGATACCTGGATGTTTGCATCTATTTTCCAGCATTACATCTGCTTCAGGTTGAGAAATGTTAAAGCTTTCCTTATGCCATGATCTAACTCCATGTTTCTCTCCATCTGTGGTGAAAAACTGGTTTGAAAATTGCCCTTCCTTGCCCTTGCTCTCCTGTGCAGTGCCCTCCCCGTGACTACAATGTGCTGTCCCTCGTTGTGCTGGGATATCTGTTTTGGGGTCTTGCCCCATTGGCAACGCCTGTCAAAGCTGTACCTCTCTTTCCTCTCTTCTGAGTGGTGAAGAAAAGGGTCTAATGGAATTTTAAAATGGCAAATTGTTCCTTGGAAAGGAAGCCTTTCTTTCACTCTGTATTTACTGAGAGGAGGAAAAGGAGAAAGTAGGGATTATGGAAAGCAGGGAATATAGCATTAGGCCATCAGACGTACTGCTGGTGGGCTAGGCAGGGGTGGGGAGACAGAAGCAGGGAAACCTCGCTGCGGCTTCTGCATCTCTACCCAGTCCTACCTAGGCTTCATATTTCATATTTATTTAATACAATACTCATTTTAATTATATTTAGAGGAACGTGGCTTTTTGCTAGACAAGGCTGAGCTTGGCACGTGGGCCACCTTTGACTCATTGTGTCAAATCATTCTGTCAAACCATTGTATGCCATTACATATTCCAAACGCTACCAAGAGTATTTTATCCTGCAAATGTGACCTCGAAACTTGATTCTCTCTGTTGCAAATAGTTGGTCAAAAGGAAAATGGTATATTACAGAATGACCCTCAATGGAGCTTTCAACTTTTATTTATAATTGGGTTTATTATTGCAAGCTCCTGTTGCACATCAGCTATCAAATCCTCAGCAGGCGTAAATCAGCACTCAGGTTAATGGAGCTAGACTGATCACTGCCAGATGAGGATACAGCTCTATTTGTAATCCAGAGATAAAATACAAGTTTCTCTGTAGTGCTAAGACTGAGACCTAAATCTGGCTGGCTGGTGAATTCCTGGTTATCTGAACATGAGAAGAAAATGCATTTCCACCCCAATCCATGCTCAGACAATTAACTCTGTTGCTTCCACGCATCTTTAGGGAAGACCGTCTATGGAAAACAACTTGACGATACATGTTGTTAGGGTAAAGGAGTGCCCATGTTCTAAGCACAGAAGCCTCTAAAACTGTGTAAACTGTCAAAAGGACGATTACTTCTGGCAAAGGTCATTCTCACGTACAAAGCGGAAAATGCATCCTTTTTCAGGGGGAGATACAAGGGCATTCTTGTGTAAGCAGTTTCCCAAGACCTTTGCTTTCTGAGCCTCCCCAGAAAGGGAGAGAGGTCAGACTTGTGACAGGGCAGGGAAGACGACCAGAGAAATTGTAATTTATCTTGATGTACCGATTTACTTTCTAATTAAGAATTCCTCTTAATAGAAAAATCTTCCAGAAACAGGAAGGAGCTGCAAGAACGGAGCTTCGCTGAGCAGGTGTGGGTGGCGGAGCCTTCTTTTATTACTAATCAGCATAGTTATGCCATTTATAGAATAGGACATGAGGCTGTGCAGGGAACTTTCTAAAGAAGAAAAATACAGCCCTGCTTTGAACAGCGAGTGAGCTACATAGGGTAGCCCATAAGAAAAGCCTTGTAATAATGCCCTCAGTCTCTTCGTGAAAGCAGCAGGTGAAAAGTGGATTTATGTGGTTTCCTCCCAAGGTACTCTCAAATTCTGTTAGGAAGGGCAGGAAAGCCTGTGAGGAGCTGAACAGGATGGTTAGGTAATCCGGATTTTATAGCCTACGGTGGCAGCTGGCATTTGGGCATGGTGTGGGGCAGGTACTGCTCAGAGACCACGCGGTAGTCTGAGAAGCTACGGAGGAGGCTGCAGAGTTCAGGCCCCTGAACTGCGAAATGATACACAGACAGAGCTTGGAGGGATGAGTGGAGCACACGGCAGCGAATATCAGGAAATCAGCTAAAAGAAAAGTAGCCTCTTTGTCATCCAACAAAAAACTCCTCTATAAATGCTCTGTACGCACTGCTAGGACATAGGCTGCGCAGCTCTGAGGCAGCTTTGTTTCTGTTGCTCCCTTTCGAGGTTGAAGTGAGACACAGCAAAGCTAAGAGAAGTACCTGCACTGTGTACAAGGTTAGTTTCAAACGGAGAAATGGCACTTGAGTGTCCAGATGACCAAGCCAGAGTCTGAGATTTTAGGCTCCAGCTCCATTATTTCTGCTAAAGGTGATTAATTTGGCTGCAGATGATACAGTCATAGATATACACCAAATGTACTAACTGCATGTGGTAGATTAATATAATGCCATAACTGAATATAAAAGGTTTTCTAGCTTCAGGCTACGGTTTACAAGAAAAAGTGATTTTTTTTTTATTATTTATTTATTGGCTCTCAAACCATTTTAAGATCAACGGGCTTTAGGTCTTGTGACATAGACAAAAAGCTCTTGAAATTAAATATACTAGGAAAGCTTGCACTTACAAAATACACTTCCTTAAAAGGTTGCAGTGCAGTAACACTTTCCCTCCATCTTAGGCTTCGTTACAATAATTAAAAGCAGCGGTGCAGTGTTTTTTAGTTGCAGTAGTGGCCGGCAGGCAGAAGGTGCACCCTGCTCTGAACCGTGCCTGGCAATCTTCATTTCCTGACTACAGCACGGACCAGCTTCCCAGTCTGCGTGCACAATTCCACTTCTCATATTTCTTCCCTTAATAATAATGCAGCCGTAATGTCTGTCCCACACGCATGTTTTATGTAAAGCATGGTTAATATTGAAAAGTGTTATTTGTATCTGAAGATAGTAGAGTCTTTTCTGATTATGAGGCAGGTTTCTCGCAGTTCCATAAGAAACATATTTTCTTTTCCATCCAGTTATACCGATCATGTGAGACGTGACAAGGAAACAGGAGAGCAGGACCAAAAGCCATCTGTTTCTTTTTTGGTATTTCATATTGCACAGAGCAAGAAGGTGGTAAAGCTCATATGCTTAAACATGGGGGTATGAAATATAATAGTAACATTTAGCATGCTGTAAAGAAATGTCTTTGAACCAAAAACAGATATTTTTTTTTTAGTTGTTTTACCAGGACCTCTTACCACAGCTATAGTAATACTGGCTGCCATTTGTGTTTGTGAAAACTTTGCTTTCAAGATATTTTACATCTTTAGTTTAGACAGTGCAGTGTGTGGAAAGTCAGATTCCATTCCTGAAAATAAGTAGTTTCTTCTTCAAAATTCTGATCCTGCGGTTTTTTATTATTATTATTCCATAATGTGCCATTATTTTGTACTATAATTGTGCCATAATGTGCAATTGAGACTAATTTTATAAGTAAAACTTTATTTCATTTTAAAAGTTGAAGTTTGCTGCTACTTCTGGATGTTGAATGTAAATGTTGAATAGACTTCATTGATATTTGATTTTATGAAATGTAGCTTTTTGCATGCACAGTGAGACTTTCGGTATTCTCAGGTATGCCCATCTCAAAGCCTAGAGTGGTTTACTTTGCAGTTTATTCCGACAAACTGTATTTTGTCCTTTTTATTTCTGCTTGTCATATGACCTTCTACTGTATTTACTCAAAGTGTGGACTTCCACCCTGCAGAATGATGCATAATGGGCGTTCAGTTAGCAATCAGCTCCAGTAGCAGATTTTAGAAGCCGTACACCGGTGTTAGATTTGAAAGCAACACACTGAACAAAGGGGTTGTGCACATCTTATGCTAGCATTAACACGTTGTACCCAACCCCTTCTCTGCCTTCCTCTCACAGAATCTGTACCTTTGCCGCCTTCCACTGTATCGTTTAGCTGCAGTATCCCTACTGTGGATGACCAGATTAAAAAGTACCGCCGTAAATATACCTGGAACTTAGAAAGGAAAGGGAAATAATTGCCCTCTCTTTCATCTCAGGACTGAAGTGCCTTTTCAATCAAAGAGATTTCCACTGCTTGCTAAAGACTATTCAGATGAGAAGAATACATTTGGGATATTTGGGCTAGTTAGCGCTCACTTCCCTTTTTTCTGCATTAACAGAATAGTCCTCTTTGTAAGATCACCCAATTTTTTAGAGCTTTGTAAAAGTTTAGGTCAGTCTTGGAATCCTGTGCTTTTGTTGGCCTGTCACCAGTTGGATCACGTTTATAGAGAGTCTATTTTTTCCCTTAACTACTTGCATAGCCCCTTTTCTCTTTTGTGGTGCAAGCCAGAATTCCTGGAAGCAGATTTTACTGCCTGCGGGATCTCTAAGGCCGCCTTCTCCACGGACATTTCCCTCTTCGACTGGCTGAATGCCATACTGCGATGCCACAATGCCATAATTTATTCAGTGGATCCATTACTGATTCTCTATGTATGTTTTTTGTCTAGACTGAGGAAGGGCAAAAAGTCATTCCGCCTAAATCTTCTTCGGAGCTGTCAGAGCGAGGCACTCTTTCACAGGTACAAGAAGTAGTGACTGCTGCCTTTAAGACAATTGCACAAGAGTTTAAAGATATTGCCTCCTCAAAAGATAATACAGTAACGAAAGAGGAGTTCTGGGATATATGTAACCAACGTCAGCAGCTGACTGAAGAACAAGTAAGAAAACCGTATTATTTTGTCTTGTTAATCTAAGTGTATAACTGGGTAAATTGGCTATGGCTAGAGACATGTGTTTGCATACTGTTGTGTATAGGCAAGAAGTTTAAAAATTTGGATGAAATGAAAATGTTTTAAGACTATCATTCCATGAACATTTGTTGCTGCATTTGTGGGAGATATTATTTTTTTTCCTTATCTCTGAGTATGGTTATGAACTATAATAATCGCAGCCTTTCTAAAGCAAAGTCACAGAGATGCTATTGCTAATTGCGAAGGTGTGAATTTAAAGCACAGTAGTTCTCTTTCACTAGCTCTTTATCTGTATATTTGCTATTTTAAAAGTTTCTTTTTTCAGTTTTAAGTTAATCCACTTCCAGTTGATGGGGAAAAAAGCCTTCTCAGCATGGAATAAAAAGTATTCCCATGGGGAGCTAATGCAAATTCTTTTTTCTCAGTAGCTATTTTGTCCTGCCCTCCTTGGACAAAGAAAGGCGCAAGCATTTGACATTTCCCAGCCACCTCTCAGCTACTTTTCTGGGCTAAAGATTCCCCCAGATTAGCGCTAGCAGAGTTTATGTAATCTTGAATTTAGCTTGAGTGACTGAAGTCATGGGGTGAATCTGGCAGCACAACCCATCCGATAAGCCCAATACTAATCTCGGGAACATGAGAGGTCAGTCATAAGATTCTGCGTCTGCCAAACTCAAATTGTAAGAGACATTTTTTTATCTTTGTTAATGTTGGTTCGATGTGATTTTCCTAGTCCAGAGACTACGTGAATAATAAAACAGAGGGAACCTTGACTAAAAGATTTCGGATTTTACTTAACAGCACTCTAACCTTCATGCTCACCGTTCCATCAATGCCATTTGGTAGCAAACTGAAAGACAAGACAGAGAGCCTCCAAACTTGTATGCATGTCTGCACTACAGAAAATTATTTCGGTACTTTGCTCATTACAGATATACCCTCGGAGTTCTTGGCCCAGCATCTTTGACTATAAAATGCAGACAGCGGCAGGGCCTGCTTGTAATTACAGCAAAGAGATTGCACAGACTGCCATGTTCTCAGGCGATGCTATGCGTGTGTAAAGTTGCAGATGAAAGCACTGAAAAAAAAAAAAAATTTTCCACTTCCCCCTTGAAAACAGCAGAAAAAAACACAATGGCCTGTGCGCTCTATTCCTCATAGCCGCACTTCTGGTGAGGTACCAAGTGCAAGTGCCAGATCTGAACCTGGAGCCTCAACACCAGGTGAATGCGGAAGTGAAAATGTGGTGATACTCTTTCCTCACCCCTGTGAACCACTGAGCAGAAGTGCAGGGGTGAGATCGTGCCTGAGCCCTGGCCGAGGCAGAAGAACGCTCACCTTCCTGAGCTGTGAAAAATCCCTTGGTTTCTTTCTTTTTTTGGAAGCAGAAAGGCAGGCATCTCCAGCTGAAGAGTTCTCCAGACTAGATCCTGTCTACTTTACACCCAAGAAGAAGCAAAGGGACACAGGAGCTATTTTATACTTAAAAGAACCTCAGACAAGTGAAAAAAAAAAAAAAATCTTGATAGAAACTGTCATCCATAATAGCAACGAGAAGCAGGCCTGAGGAGCCTCATTTATATAAGCAGCAGCCTCTGTGTGAGTGAGATTCAAGGCCTGTATCTCCAGAGATATTTTGATTTTGACAGGCCTCTCAAAGATATGCCTACGTATATCTATATGAAGATGCCTCAGGAGAGCCTTCCAATCTGGGTACTGGGTTTGCCACTGCTAATTCAAACCCCTGCCGTTCTGGCTGTTGTCACTGCTCAGAGTTGTTACGGAAGTGTTACTAGTAGTCATAGTCTGGATGACTTCACAGAAAGTGTCTTCTTTTATCCTTTTCTGGATGATGGCCACTTACTGTTTGCTATTAGCAAGGCTCAGCTGGAGTCTGTATTGAGCCGTGGATGAAGAATTCCTTCCTGAAGTTTGGCTTCTTGGTCTTGTGCGTTTCTGATACTGTGACCTTTTTCATAAAAGGCTAAGGATGGTAAACACGCTGCAAGCAAGGTGTTGATTAATATCTTGCCAACTGACATCCCCCTTTTTATCACAGGCACTTTTCTCTTCTCTGCTTGAACTCCATTGACTTGCTTGAACTATCTGCAATACTCCAAATGGCTAAACTTCAGTGAGTGTTGAAATAGTTTCTAACTATAGCTAACCCAGCTCATCAGGGTATTGTTCTATTTAATTGAAGTTTGTAATACACTTTGAGATCCTCGTATGAAGTGTGAAGTATAATCACAAGTGCAAAATAGAATTGTTTATAATTCATAATGTGGTAGCAGCCAGGCCAATGGGGGAAAGTTGAAAGGAAATTCAAAATGTATCCTTTGCCCTTTGAAGTTTGACTGCAACTTGGCACACGCATCAAAGAGGTGACTAGTTTCCTTTAGGGTTTAAGTCTCTGCCGAAAAAGATCAAATCAAAAGCAATCTGAGGTTCCCAATTAGATTTATATTAAAAATCAATAATGAAGACCCTAAAAAGGCATACTGATGACTCTTGAAACACTCGCAAAATGAGTGCAGCTCATTTAAGGGCAGGCTGTGATAATCCTTGCTTTGATTAGTAGCTTATAACATGAGTAGTCCCATTTAATTCAGTGCAGCAACTTACTGAATTAAGTGCCGTTCAGCAGGAAATCAGCCTAACATTGTCCTTACGATTCCATATGTAGCCCAGAGGGTGGGCTACCTGCCCTGTGTTGGGCCAAGCACCACCCATGGACCTCCACAGGCAGCAACAGCAAGGGCATCAGCAGCTGCACCCAGGTCTTCTATAGGCTGGCTGTATGGTAAAGGAACAGTTCCTGGCCATACATCGCAACTATATGTGATTCTAAAGCCTATAAACATATCCTGCTATGTTCTTTCGTGTTCATTTATTTTTGCCCTCGGAGTGAAATAATTTGTTTATGCAAATACTATAACTGAGGAACCTTAATGGCCTCCTGAGATGGTGGTATAACTTAGGTGCACCTGATAGCATGAGAAATTTGCCTCAATGGTGCTTAGCCAGGATACAGGTGCACCACGTATTTGATTTACATCTCATGTTAAAGCGTTATTCTTCTATATTGCAGCTCAATCACTGTGTCTAATCACAGGGTTTAGTAGTTTAAATAGCACACAAAGGGCCCAATTCAATTAAAAAATGTCCTGCAGAAATCCTTTTTTCATTGTTTTCCCAGCCTTGTGCAGGCTTCTGCAGAGAAGCTGTGATTTTTTTTTTAATAAGATGGGCCCTAGGATTCTTTCTATTCCAAGGCATCCTCTCCTCTCTTTTTGATACGTTTTGTCGTATCCATAAGAGGATTCTGTTGTAAAAATAGCATTTACAGAAGTCATCTTTTGCTTCTTCATTAGTTCAAAAATCTTTGGAACACAGTGGATTTCAGCGCTGGTGGATGATTGAAGTATGGCGACTATTTGAAGAAGTGCAGCTCAGAAGTTGTAATGATGCCACCAAGAACTCCCAGTGTAACTAGTTCTGCAACTTCTGCCAAGCCAGCTGCCCATGCCTTGCAGGACCCATGTGTGTCTTCTCAGCCTGAATGTCCCAAGACATCATCTTCTCTAGTAGGCCAAAAAAACATAAGTGTGGTTGTTTTATGAATTTTCTGGATTTTTGTTTCCATGCATAGGCTGAAAATAATACCTGTGGAACTCAGTGAAGCTATTCCTCTTGATTGCCCATGAAATCAGGCACAACCGCTTGTCAACAAGCAAATGAGGTAATCTGCAAAACTGTGTTACAATGACAAAAATTGGGCCTGATAGTAATTCCACTGAAGTCAAAGGATAGATACCGACTTATATAAATAGTATTCCCTGCTGTTACCTTACACATATCCATCAGAACTGTACAGCAAATAAAATTTCTGTGTTTAAGTACAAACAGATTTCTGAGAACAAAGTAAACAGCCCAAATTACAAAGGCCCAATAGCTGCAAAAGCAGCACTAAAAAAAAACCAAACAAACAAACAACAAACAAACAAACAAACAAAAAAAAACAAAAAAGAGATGGCTTAACTGTGGTCATCTGACAAAGCTAGGCAGGACTGGCTGTTGGGATTTTCTAACAGTTTTTTGCTGGCCTCTCCAAAAACATTCTGGTGGTCTTGTCTGCTTTCTGGTGGATGCCAGATTACAGCCTGGTAGTCTAACTGATAGACTTGTCATGAAGGCCAGTGAGATGAGAGAGGTAAGAGAAGTGGATTAGGAATGCAGTAGTTTTGCTTCATTTTTGCATCCATACCTATACATCATGTCAATAATGCACTTTGGTCATCTCCACTGCCATGCTGGCCTTTTACCCTAGTGCTAGAAATCACAGAAAAGTGAATGATTACAGGCAGAAAAATTAAATATCCCCTTTGTGGAGCTGCACCTACCTATTCCACATTCTTTGGCTACAACCAAAACTACAATAGAAAAATAAAATATTTAGAACTATTCAGTGCCTGGAACATGCTTGGATTTTCTGACTACTTCTACATGGAGATGTTTAGCTACTGAAAAAGAAATAACAGATTGAGCAAATGAAAGATGCAAACAAATTGTCAGGGCTGGTAAATCTAAACATTGGCCCATTGCTAGCTCAATTATGGCATTAACTATAGGTTCTTTCTTGAAAAGCCCAGACAATTAGGTACATGCATCCTTCACGCTCTGATCCAGTTCCCAGAGAAAGCAAGGGAAAATTCCTCATTACTGTCTGTGAATGCTGGATTGGGCAGCGTAAGACAATAGGAAGGGAACTTAAGTCTCCCCAAACTTATGGCATTTGGAAAGACCCTGATCGGCATGAACACCGATCAGGATGAATGTTCCTGCAGCATTCATTGCATGGAAATGTGTGTGAGGCCTCAGCAAGTCTGTACCAGTGAGACCCTCAAGAGAGCACTGGGAAGTCTCACTAAATATGAGATTATACGTTGGCTCTAGAAGCATAAATACCACTTGTGCACGTACCTTGCAGTGGTAGGCTGAGGCTTTGCCTCCAGCCCAACCAGGGTACTGCTGAGACAGCAATCTAAAAGACACTGAGCACTGGGATCCTCTCGCGTTATTCCTTCTGTGGGTCTGCATAGGATCAGCAATTCTGCCAGGAACAAATCAAAGCAATGTTATTTCGTAATTCAGTAACTTTCCACTAGTTTGTTCATTTGTTCTAAAATGGCACTACATAGCTTTTTTTGAACACGGTATCTGTCTCTTTATAAGAAACTGGAGAAACTATAAATGATTTACAAATTAAGTCAAATAAAGAAAAAGTGGTGAAGGTCCATTAAATGAGAAGCATCATTTTGTCACTAAGAGTGTTATTATAGTTTTACCTACAGTTTTGCAGACACAGTTCAAATCAGACTTAGAAGTGGTTCATATGGCACATTAACCTCAAGTCTGGAAGACCAGAAACTGGATTTGTCGTCTGGTGGTTTGTCTACACAACCAGTGAAATGCAGTAGAAAAAAATGACCATTATCTCTTGCTTTTAGATACCAGCATCCAGACGTCCTCAGACAACAACTTGTTCTGCACCTATCCTTAACTGTGAAACAATAGAAAATAAGATAAGAAAGAACATCCAGCATTCCTGGAGAGGCATACTGAAAGCGTGTAAAGAGAAGGATGTCAGCAAGCTAGGAGAAATCCCAGTGCCAGACTTCCTAGGTTTGTTACCATCTGAAAAGTGCTTTATTCATCTGCAGATGAGTTCTGTTTTCTTTCTGGTGTCCCATCCATAGGAACACCTTGCATCTAGTAAGAGGCATCACTGCATGATCGCTCCAGGTACCACCCTGGTGTTGCAGAGTAGAATAGCTTAACAGTAACCTTGGGTGCAATACATCCACACCCCTATTCAGAATAAATTACTCCTTGGAAAAGAAGTGCATGGCTTTGCTTGTGAGTACTTATGCTATGTACACAAGTTATCTCATCGCCTTCCCAATACACTACCCTTGCCTGTGCCCAGGGATATTTGGGTAAATAGGTTCGCCAGTCTCTTCCTTGTGTGTGCTTCTGGTTGCACTGGTCTGAATGCCTGCTGATTTGAAAGGTCCATGGATTTTACTCTCACAAGAGCTGAGCTATGCTGCTCTTCTGTTGTGTTCTCTTCTAGAAACAGGATTTTCCGTGCCTTTGTTAGGACTTTTGCATGTGTGATAAGACAGCGTGCACCTATATAACTGAATGTAAAGTCCTGGCTACAAGAAGCTGTTAACTTACCAGATCTTTTCTCTCAGTTAATTGCAAGGAGTACTTCTTGTGCATTTCAAATCAAAATGACATGTTACCAGTCCCCTGAAACCCTGTAAAATGTGAACTGCCACCCCATAAGTATAGGCATATGCATATACCTGCATATAGCAAGATCTGCATAACACACTTGTGCAGCAGTCACTGCAGCTGATGACCTGTCAACATATCGCTGCTAAAACTTGTGAACACAGAACAATGATTGGCTATTTTTAAGAATGACAAAGTGAATATTCTTTCTTTGCATTTCAGACATAGTAAAGAAGTTCAATTTGGATTTAAATGAAGGGGAAATTAAGCAAATAACAACAAAATATGATTTAAAGAAAAATGGAAGATTTGCATAGTATGACATCCTTCAGAGTTGTATCTTGTTGTTAAAACCACAGGAAAGCTCACTGCTACAGAGGGTAATTATACAGAAGCCACAAAAGCGGGTAGGTACAAAGATTTGTGGTGGGTTGTCCCTGGCTGGTGCCCACCAAAGCCGCTCTATCAGTCCCTCCTCAGCTGGACAAGGGGGACAAAATATAATGGAAGGCTCGTGGGTCGAGATAAGGGCAGGGAGAGATCACATACCAATTACTGTCATGGGCAAAACAGACGTGACTCGGAGAAATTAATTTATTGCCAATTAGACGTCAGAGTAGGGTAATGGCAAATAAAACCAAATCTTGAAACACCTTCCCCCCTCCTCTGCCTCGTTCCTGGGCTCAGCTTCACTCCTGATTTTCTCTGCCTCCTCCCCCCAAGCAGTGCAGGAGGACGGGGAATGGGGATCATGGTCAGTTCCTCACACTTTGTCTCTGCTGCGCCTTCCTCCTCAGGAGGAGAACTCCTCACGCCCTTCCCCTGCTCCAGCATGGAGTCCCTCCCACAGGAGACAGTTCTCCATGAACTTCTCCAACATCCTTCCCATGGGCTGCAGTTCTTCACAAACTGCTCCAGCGTGGGTCCCTTCCACAGGGTGCAGTCCTTCAGGAACAGACCCACCCCTGGCAGGGTCACAAGTCCTGACAGCAAACCCGCTCCAGCATGGACTCCTCTATCCATGGGGCCACAGGTCCTGCCAGGAGCCTGCTCCGGTGTGGGTTTCCGACGGGGTCTCAGCCTCCTTCAGACATCCACCTGCTCCATTAACGTCCATGGTCTGCAGGGGGACAGCCTGCCTCACCATGGTCTTCACCATGGGCTGCACGGCAATCTTGCTGCGGCGCCTGGAGCACTTCCTCCCTCTCTTTCTTCAATGACCTTGGTGTCTGCAGAGTTGCTTCTCTCACATATTCTCACTTCTCTCTTCTGGCTGCTGCCACACAGATTTTTTCTTCCCCTTCTTAACTATGTTATTACAGAGATGCTACCACCATTGCTGATGGGCTCTGCCTTGGCCAGCTGTGGGTTCATCTCCGAGCCAGCTGGCATTGGCTCTATAGGACATGGGGGAAGCTTCTAGCAGCTTCTCACGGAAGCCACCCCTGTAGCCCTCCTGCTACCAAAACCTTGCCCCCCTAACCCAATACAAGCTTATAAAAATCAAAACGTCAGGGTTTTTTTTCAGTTTCTGTTGGACTGAAAGGATATTTCATGGGCTGTTTCTATAGTCACTTTATGCAGGGACTTTCCAGTGTTCTGTTAGTAAATCCCATGCTATTAATTGCCTAGTATTCATTTGGTGTCTTCTTCAGTTGGAGGATTTCACTCCCTGTGATCATGCTCTGTGTATCCAAGTTATAAGGTAAATTGGCTAAATTTGGATAATAATTCCAAATAGAAAACACGGGAGCTGACCTTTTATGAGCTTTTGTTGAACTAAATAAAAATCAAGCTAGAAATAAAAAGTGGATGTGATGCATCTTAGAACGGCCCCAACTAGAGGTCTTGTCAGCAAGCAGTGCCTCTGCTCCACACCCAGCGCTGCAAGAAAAGCTTTCCCTTGCACTGCTGTTAAGGGTCACTAAAAATGTCTAGTAGCCAGGATTGGTCAGCACACATTGCACCCTTCCAGCTGTCTCTGCCAAACATATCTGCTGCAATGAAGAGGCAAAAGAGTCCCAGCAAGGCAGCTACACGCAGGCTGTTCCCCTCTGCCCATGGTACCACTCTAGGGCGGAAAAGATCAGAAGAGATGCAGAAATCTGGCTCTCGTGGCCCAGAAAGGAAGGCATTGGTAATAGCATCCCAATCAAGTTATGTAGTAGGAACAGTGCCAAATTCCAAATCTGCTCATTCAGCGAGCCTGCTACATTTTTAGGTTGTTTCTGACTGTGCCTAATTAGTTTAGATATGGTTAGTAGCAGCATTTTATGGAGAAATTACATTACTGAACTGTTTTCAGATGTGGAACGAACAGATTGCTACCAAGGTATGAAGAGAGTATCATTAGGAATTATCAAGTATTCACTACCAGTAGGGAGAGTAAGGTAAAACTATTAAGTTTTGCATCAAAGAACTTCATTATCTTACATAAGGTTTCTTTTATACACAAATTCGATGCTGTAAAATTCCACCCCAGTATTCTGGAGTAGATAAAGCAATAATTTTTTAGTGCCTATGTAGTTGTCTCAAACAATTTTTATTTTATTTATTCTATTCAGAAAAAATAATGAAGGTCTCAGCCCATGTTCTGAGCACCTTTATATAATGTAACATTCAAAGTTAAATTTCCTCATAGATCACTCAGCCCATTCAACCTAGTAAGTGTACAGATACACATCAAAAGAAACAACTAAAAAAAAACCCCAAACCCACAAATAAAGCCTTTTTTTGGGGTGGCAGGCACAATTCCTTTTCTTTCTCAAAAGCCTGAGAGAATCAATGGCCTAGGGCTTTATGGAAGCATCCAGGCTCTGAGCTATGGAAATAACCCAAGCTGACGTCATCGTAAAGTGCCCTTTCCCTCCCTTCAGCTCACAAGGATACTCAGTACTTTGGGTTGGAAACTGCATTATTCAGGTACCCCCTCATTCCTTAGCTACATAATCCGAAGGAAGAATACCCCAAGAGCACAGAAAGAAGGTGCAGCTGCCCCTCAGGCCTCTTACAACTCCTGTTGGTGCAGCACAGCCTCCATGTCCACGTAGCAGATGTATAAAGCCAACTGTGCATTTCCTTCACAAGGAGATGCTTGCAGAGACTCCAGTGACACGCACAAATGGGGCACTAGCCACTTATCCAATTACAGTAATAAATACCAGGAGAGTGTCGGGGAAAGCTGAGATGGAGCTGTATTTTAAGGAAATAGTAGAGCAGATGCAGATCCTGCAGGTGGATTGGGGCTTGCTGATTTTTCCCCAAAGTCCCTTAATCATCACCCTGGTGTTAAAGCTTTGTACAAGTGGAATTAATTTTGCCTTGATGAATAGTTCTGCAGTTCACCTGTGTTCAGGGTTCATCAATGCAACAAGTTAAGCCAGGCTAAAACAACAGGCCCCAACATGTCCCAGGGAAAATTAACCCTACTGTCCAGCTATGGAACTGCAGAAATGTTCAAAAGCTGGTTACAAGGTATTTTATGTACTGGGTAAAGTGTATAGTAGGGTCTTGGTTTTTCTTAAATATCGTACCGCTCCCACAGATGACTTATGCATTCAGTCACTTTTAAGCCAAAATTTCACTCTGAAAAATCAACACTGAAGAGAATTAAAAATGACTGAACGAGGGAGTTGAAACAAGGACAAGCATAATACATGTGAAAACACTGAGAGCTGAGCAGAAGTAACACTGACTTCAGAATCAGTTTCAAATAATGAAAAGTTAGGGCTTTGACAGTGATTAAGTAAATATACCATCTGCACTTCCCAAGAATATCAAAATGTTATAGGTTAAAAAGATCTAGTGTAAACAGTATCTTGCAATAATTTGTAAACAAGTATTCAGCAGCCAGTCGCAGACTAAGGCAGCATTTCTGTCCAAAACCTTTTCATTCTGCATTATAGTTGTGCCCAGTTGTGCTCATGATGCTGTTAGTAAATGCGAGTCTTTCTCATCCAACTTTGTCAGCTGAGTCCCGGACCACAAACCACATCGTTCTTCAGCGCAATGCTGAGAATTCAGCCCCAGAACCTGCACTGCTGGAGACCAATGAAGCAAACTTTTAAATCCTATGATGAAACTCATACCGGGCTGTTACATATTGCAGATTTCAGACAAGTAAATTGCATTTAGCAATTAATCATCAGAAAATTACAGTAGCCTAATCTGAGCTTCCTGATTGAAAGTTTTCTGAAACGTGGTACTGAACTAGAATGCATAAACTCATCCTGGCCCCTCTTTGTGACTTTACCTCTGACTATTACTCACGATAATCCTTCTCCACATATGATTACACTTCCTTGAGGTCTGATGTCTTGGTGGGGTCCTGAATAGAGAAAACAGAGAAAAACCTTAGTCCCTATGCAAAGTTTAAACGCCTAGCTTTCACAAACGCATGGGAAGGGAATAGAAGCGTACCTTCTGGTAGGTCTCCCTTCAGGCACTGCTACAGCTGCAGGATCCTGTGACCCTCCAGCTGGTGTGGTCCCTTCTAAATGTGGAACGGTCTCAAGCAATCCCCACTTGAGAGTCTCTGTTTCTGGTTTCTCTCTCTGCTCTGCTGTTTTTTTCTAGGCAAGGGATCCATATTCTCTGCAAATATTTTAGTACTTTGTACCTCCTCAAATACACACCTGCATACACTGGATATCAGTGATTCTTCGTCTAGATCCATGAGGAGTCTGATTTTTGCTTAGCTGTACTGGTTTCAAAATCTTTGATATTGTTTCAGCTAGGAATAATAGTCACTATCTGTTCTGGTGTAATTCTGAATATTTGCTATTCAACTGCAAGGAAAAAAAAAAAAATAGCGTGGGACCCTAAACCCATATAATGCTGCGTGCATTAGGACACCCCTTGGTATCACTACTGCTTCAAAGACACGGTCCACTAGTGGGTGGGATGCTCAATCACAATAAATAACTCTTGGCTGCAAAAAGCAACGATAAGATGTGCTTCTGACGCTGCCCTTCCCCTGGAGCTGCAGGAGGCCAGCTCGTTGCCTGGTAGACTACAAAGCTTATATCAGTCACAGAAGCGCTCTTTTAAATCTTTACTTCTTTAGGACTGGTGGAAACGTGATGTGTTCTGGCAATGCCACACAGCCAAAACCTGAGTCCCTGCCTGCCCCTCTGTGAAGGCTGAGGAGCAAGATGTCTCCATGCGCCGTATAAACTTCATGCCTGAGGCTCCCTTTCTGTCACTGCAGCTTTCTGACTGCTTGGGCACTGCCTCAGCAGACCAGGCTCAGGGGAGGAGAAGCGAAGATCAGGCCCGTTGCATTTGATTTTAATTTGCCGTGTTCCTCTAGGACATGTGATGATTACCATTTCTAGTTAAAGCAATGTCAACAACTTTCAGATCAAGCTTCTTAACATGATATAAGCTAAGCAAAATAAAAAACAAACCAAAAACAAAAGCCAAATAAAAACCCAACCCAAACCCAACCAGAAAACTAACTCCTCGCGGATCTAGATCAAGAAGAAATCCTTGATTCCAAAACCCTACTACAAAGGTGTTAATCTTGCTCTTTGACAAGTTATCAAGTGATTTGTGGAGGTACAGATCCCTTTATCTCCTAGGTAACTTAATTTACTGAAACGGGGAAATTAGCTCTCTACTAACATCAGTAACACTGCTATTTATGGCTGTACTATCTGCAAGGGGTCATTAGCGATTTCTGATGCTGAGCTGTTAAGAGGGAAAGGGGTAGACTTAGTTTGCCAGAAAACTAATGACAACTGGCATAGCACACAAGGACACACTTTCAGGGTTTAAATTCCCAAGTGCACCTAAAACCAGAAGTAATCCTCAGAAATTAATGCATTATTTTCTTTCATGTTAGGGCATTGAGAACATTTAAAACTGTTGAAGTACTGAAAAAAATGCGCTGGGTAAAATATTGGAAAGATGCAGGTATCTAACCTGGCTTTTCGCATCAGGTGAAGCAGATGTGTCCTGTTCAAGTTGGGTTCTCACTGCAGTGTTAGGATGGCATGCTTACAGGCTGAGCGTTTGTCCCATGAAAATTAAAAGCACTGAGTGCATCATGGGCATTACTATATACATAGGGGTTTGCACAGATTGAGTGACTGGATTATTCCTTCTGTTTCTCCGCATGCAAAGGCTGCGGGTCATCCAAGGAGCACAGAAAGGAAGAAATTCCACGTCTGCGTCTCATCTACAGATAGTAGCGAAATCCTTTTAAACATGTACTTTTTGTAAGTTAGCTTCTGTGCCCAGGGGTGCTACCTATTTCCCAGTGCTCCCTCAGGAAACTGCTAGTTGGGCTAGTGGACAAAACCCCTGCGCATGCAGGTTTTCAGATGCTCATCCCAGCGAGCCAGTATAGGCATGGGAAGACAAAGAGATCATAAAGGAGGGTTTGATTTTCTAATATTCTGAGAAACCTAGGACAGAGTGGAGCTGAATCATCAAGTTATTTTGTAAAGAAATTTTAGCAAGGTAAACTGGTGTTTTTACTTCTTGCTCACTCAAAGCTCTGGAATAAATTTTAAAGTTGTCTTTGTCTTTTGTAGGTTCTTCATGAGTATGGCATCAACCTAACTGAAGAGGAGTTATTCAACATTTTGGAATATTATGATAAAAATTTGTCTTCAGAAATATCCTATAATGATTTTCTCCGGGCATTCATACAGTAGGATTTGGTCAAATGCAGGAAACTGTAGATAAGGACAGTGACTGATTTATAATTTCAAATTTCAAACTAATAAATTAATTGAGTATGGCTTTTTTGTATCTATTTGTTAGAAAACTCAAAATACTTTAAAATTCTGACAGTAGTCCTGTGTTGTGGATTAAATCTACATAGTGAGGGAATTAATTTTGCATAATCCATTTATCAAAAGAGAAAAAGCGAACAATTAACATTGTCAAAATAATGCTTCCTAAGACATCTCCAAAAGCAATTCATTTAAGGAAATTCTTTTTTTTAATTTTACACATCTTATTAATGACATACTCTTAACTTCAGTAAAAAGGTTTACAAGCCATACTATTCAATTTCCTCAATTGTCATTTTCCAAGTGTATTAGTTTTCATGTTATCCTTCATTATTCAAAAAAATCACCCCATTTCTCGGTGCATCTTTTTCCTCTACTTGCAGTGCCCCATTTGTATTGTCAAAGACATGTTAATGTGGACTGGCCATTGAAATCTGAGCAGATGCCAACTGTGTGTGGACACCACACCTTTCTCTCTTAAAGCTGTTCTTCTACATCCTTCAGCACAGTTTAGAAAAGAAGCTACTTTACCAATAAGCATTGGCTTCTTAACTGCAGAGAAATACTCCCAGTGTTAGCCGTGAGGTGTATTTTTTTAAGGGTAAAATATATATATATATAAAATAAACTGCAAGTAAACCCTCTGGTTAGATTTCCCCATTCTAGAAAAGTTTTGTTTGAATATCTTGTGAGGTACCTACATCTTGGTGAGAAATTAAGAGATAATTGTTCGACTGTTGAACTCTTGTGATAATTAAAGGAAAATATATAATTAAAGGAAAATATAATCATCAGATCCTGCTTCCTGGGATTATATCAACAACTAAACACTTACCTGCTCTGAAGAGCTGTTAGATAAATATTTCACTGTCTGATTCCTGAATTAGTATTCGTTGGTACACCAAAGAGCTCTGTCCCCATCACCTGAAATGATTTGGTACCTTTCTTTCTTCCAAGTAATATATAAAGATAAGTCAACAAAAATTAATAAAACAAAAGAAAGGGAGCAAGTTATGTGTGTAAAAAACACATATGCGCACGCGCGCACACACATACATATAGATATCAAGGGAAGTCTTTGGAATGGGAAAGGGTAGAAGACTAGAGTCCTGTTTTCCTTATTATTTCTAGTGAACGTGTGAACCATTAAAATGAATCTGAAAGATTCCCAGTGCAGAGCACTTTAATGCATGTTTTTTTTCTGAGAAAACGTTACATTGCATTTGAAGCTTTTCAGGAGATATTTTGTAGATTTTGAGTGAAAAGCATTGGGGAGGTTTCAGGTTGGATGCTCTGTGTTGTTTTCTTTCAGTTTCTAAGATTTGAGTAATTTGTACTCCATTATAAAATAAATACATTTGGAATCGGATATATTTGAAACAGTAACATAAAAAAATACTTGCTAGACTTTTTTTCCAAAAGTGATGGCTATCTGTAAGTCGCTGAAATTGCTGCTTAGCTATTTGATTAACAGAGACTGGAACTACTGTTATTTAAGGATGTCCTCCCACACTAAATCAATACAAAATTTCCTAGTTCCATTAATAGAAAACAGTGGGTTTTAAGAACACACATACATATATCAGCAAGTGACTGAAAAGGGCTGGTCCTGATTCAGATGCCTGAACACATGCGCCTGTAGGCTATTCCCTCCTGGCCACCCCAGCAGGTCCTGTCTTAACACCGACCACCCCACGGGGATGTCCCCAGTGTCAGAGGGCATCTCATACTGCAACAGGTAACTGAGCTGAGCCCAAGGAATGTACAGTTTAGCCCCACTTAAGATCAAATTAGCCTGTTTTTGTTTAATTTTATCCTTGTAACTGGTGTGAAGCCTCAAACTGCTCTGTTCCTTGATGGCAACTTCTTCCCTCCTCCCTGGTCAGGTGCAACATGCCTGATTGAAGTTCTGTTATTATTTCACACAGTTTATGTACCAAATTAATCATTTATATTAAAGAATTAATTGCTATTTGGAATACCTATGATTATAGCACAAATATTAAATTAATTGTTTTTAAAATAGTGGATTTTTCCTGATCTAACCAAGGAGGAAAAAAATAAGCTACCTAAGTGATTACTGGGTAGTGTTGTTTGGGTCCCCCCCCCCCCCAAAAATCTCCTACGCCTCCTATTTTATAATTGGGTCCAACTTTATATCAAATACAATGAGACTTCCATCACTGTGCTGCTTTCTGGCACAGAGTGTGGCTACCATGTTTCATGAAGGCATGCAGGAGTTGCGTCCCTTGCTCCACCACTGTCTTCAGGAGAGGCGATGGGACCAGGGGATGGATATTTCTGGGTTTTCTGACGCATCCTGCCAGAAGATTTTTCATTAGTTCGACTCGCAGGAGCATCAAATCGAACAACTCTGAAGGGATTAAAGAACAATCTTTTCGCTGTACAAACAAATCAAATCCTGCTGTTTTTTTCAGTGAGTTCTTAAAGGTGGGGATGGCACTTACCAACTGTTTATCCAACCTCAAAAAAAAAAAAACAACCAAAAAACCCAAACTGAATTTCAACTGCCACTGTTTTGAAAGAAGGAAGGTAATTTTTCATATTAAAATTGCAAACTGCTGGATGGATAAACTTTGTGATAGAAGAGGGCTTTGTATTTTTGCAGCCATTCCCCCTAGCCAGGGGTCAGCCACCCAGCCAGGAGGGGCTGGCAGCGATCTCCTGTGTTTCCACCGCGAGGCGGATAATGTCAGTGGAATTGAGCATTATCCTGGGGTAATGGCCCCCTGCTGCTGTATGTAAATGCTGCGGCAAAGCTGAGGCAGTTATGAAAATGAAAACAATAATGCCAGTCTCGGCAATTTCGTCTCCAAGTGGAGGACGGCCTTCCCATGTCTGCTCCGGGAGGATCGCCGTTTGCTCTGTCATCCCTGGGGGCAGCGGCACAGGCACATGGACACCCACTTTGGGCGGGAGGCGAGGAGCACAAATGCCTCGGAGTCATTTCGGCAGCTCAGGTCCCTGCCAGTGCTCCCCGCAAGGCGTCATCTGCTGCCACCGAAATGCAGCAGCAGGTGACAGCCTCCTCCCTGTCCCTCGCCAGCCATCAAGCCGCAGGGAGCCATTGCTGGCTGTTCCCTCCAGTCGTACCACTTCTGGGCTCGGCAGAGAAACACCCTCAAGCAAGGCCTCTCACCTCCCTCCCCGAGGGTCCCACCACGGGCATTGGACAGGAGGCGTTTGCCCTCACACACTGGAGCTGGGGCATGGCCTCCTGGCTGCAGCCCAGCCCTCACACTTGGCTTTGCGATGGGCGGCCATCAAGCATCATCTGACTGGGCTAATCAAGCTTAACACTGTCGGGCACCCTGCAGGGCGCGAAGCGAGGCCAAGCACACCCCATAATCAGGGGAGGTGTCCGCCTTCGGCAGCCTCTCCTGCAAAGCCTGGGGACTGGCAGACGAGGATCCCCAGGGTCCACTCAGCTGTGGACAACAACCTGCTCCTTTCGAGAGCATTGCCAGACCCCTCCACCCAGCCTCAGCATTTCCCTGCCTCTCCGTTCCCAAAACCAGCGGTCCCTGTGACTGCCTGCGGGCCGCTTCTGAGCTGAAAACAAACGGTTTGCTAAGGCTAAAGGAAAGCGAGTCCTCCAGCAGCGTTATAACATTGTTATAAGTTTTGTTGCCTTCACTCCAGAGAAGAATAAAATAATTGAAGGAGACTGAAGTGGCTAACAAATCTGCCGCTGCACAGGAGCCTCCCATCACTGCCAGGTCACCCACCCACACCAGACCCCTCTTATTTCCCTGCCTGCACAGCAAAGCTTTGCCCATTGCTACATCCCTCAACAAAGCAGCCACTCACTCATGGCCACACAGCACCTCTAACAGGGGCTGGAGAACAGGTGTCTCTAGCTCACTGCTGCCAAATCATATACTCTGACTCTTCAGAAAACCCTTTTACAGAAAGAAAACGCCACAAAGAAGTGCTCAGTAGTGGAGGCCACTCAGCACTGGCCACCAGTGTGGGGAGAAGCCCCCTCAGAGCCACAGGCTGTCCAAGAAGCACCAGGCCACCACCAGCACAAGCACACACCACCCTGCACCACAAGAAAGCCAAGCACCATAATACAGCTTTCAGGCAATTAAAATACAATATAACTATCCCTCAATGCACAGAAAGCAAGTTTCCTGTATAATCAGACTATAGAAGAAGAGACAGTATCTACCCCTGGATTTTCTTCTTCTTCCTCCATCTTTCCTCTCAGGCTTTTCTCACTTCGAAGCCCCTGTAAATATGGACGCCCCACCAGTGACATGTGCTGCTCATTAGCACATCCTCAAGCCCACCTGAGCTACTTGGCCTCTGCAAATCCCCTGCCCTGGCGCCAGCCTGCTGCTATTGCCAAGAAGTGGGGGCTGGTCTGGGGGAAGGGGCAGCTCCAGGACAGCCCTTTCGGAGCAGGGCAGAAAGGCTGAGGCACAAAAGCCGTTCGCTAGAAGCGTGAGGAAGCAGTACAAGGGGAATGAAAGATGGGAAACAGTCAAGAGGAGGGAAGGAAGAAGAGGTTTGTAGGCTCTGTACCAGCTATTTCTATCCCAGGGCTTGGCGTGGAGCCTGCGAGAGCAGAAATAGAGCCTCTCTGTGCTCAAAGGATGAAGAAGTAGGGGAGGGCAGAGGGGGGACTGGGGCTAGGCAAAAGAACAGAAGAGAAAGGAAAGAAGGAAGAGACTCATATGGGCCATCTTATACACCAGCAACTGGCATAAAGCCTGCAAGGCTAGAAATAGCACATGCTTCGGAAAAGAAAAAAAAATCAAATTTCTTCAGAATGCAGTCATTTCATTTGTTTGATTAAGGCATTACTGTGTGAAGTGCCTATATCTCTGTGCAATTACTGTTTTTATCTGGATGATATGCAGCAGGTCATGAGCAGTAAGGGATGCTCCAAACATGGGAAAAATGAAAACCAGATTAAAAAAAAATCCATTTTCTAAAAAATAATTTTCTTCTGTTTTTGAATTTTTCTATGCTAAAGGCTGTCATGCATTGGAAAAAGCATTATTATGCTGTGAAAAGAGTCATAAAAAGAATTTTGTATTATAGCAATACTTAAAATATGCAAATACGATATCTTCACAACGCCCCAAAATTATGCTTGGCATGAATTCTTAGCAACAATACAAATATCATCATCTTCAAATAAGCAGGTATAACACCCTGCTCAAATAGCTGTAAAAACAACCTCATCACAGCTCCGGGAGCATCCGCATTTCATCTTTGATGTAGGTAGATTTTAAGTAGGAAAGGGAAGAAAGTTGTCTTAAACATCAGGGTGTATTGGGATGAGCCTTAGTGGAGCAACTGAATATTTAATGTGGAAAGGATACCTGTCGGCGTGCATTTACAGAGCCGCTGTTGTTATAAAAACCTGGTTTTAATGCTGTGCAGGCTCAGCTACGAGGTCTGAGCGCCGTGGCACAGCCTCCTCCTTCCCTCCCGAATCCCCGTTGAAACAGGGTTATCCCCAGGCTGCCGCCCAGTGCGTTTGAGCCTTATGTTAGCTGGTGTCTGTCTTTATCACTACATGCCAATTGGCTGTGATTTTTTTTTTTAAAAAGGAGGGGGAAATAGTAAAAATAGTCTAACACAGAAGTTTCTTTGTGGGGTGGATAACCTTCCGCACCTCCTTTCAGTGTAAGTACTTTTACAGGGCTTGATTCTGATCTCGTTAAATGAACAATGTACCGTGACTCCCCTGAGAGTGGTGGATTTACCCCAGCACTTGACATCAGGATCAGAACTCAGCACTTTATTTTCTTTTCTTTCTGCTGCAATCAGGTTTTTCTAAAAGGTGGCAGCTATTTCTGCTCGGTCCAGAGCAAGAGTGGCGTGAAGGTTTTGCCCGAGGAACAATGCATCCTTCTCCGTACGCTGTGCAGAATTCCCATCTTGTGCATTAGAATAGATGTTGAAACAGTTCTAATTAACATTTTTAATTTGCATTTTAATTGCCTGCCAGGGTGTGAAATGACATGTCTGGGTAAAGGAGCGTTTTTCTTAGTTCCAGTGGTTTGCACAGTCCCAGAGAGGCGACGGGGGCGGAAGCACCCTGGCCACTGGTCATTTTGCAGAGTTCCCCGTAGTTAAGGCAGGGCTCGATTAAAAGCCCAGTAAGTTAAGCTGAAAGGCTTCACATGGGTGTGTGTTTGTTTGTTTATTTTTAACAAATGGAACTCCCGTAATTAATTTTTGTCTGAAGATACACATCAGATCTTGATTTTAAAATTGCTAGTTGCAAAGAATCAGCGCAATCATTTGAAGGTTGTTTTAGCAGCTAATTGCTCTCTTTGTAAGGAAAACACCATATACATACATATGAATACATATATATGTATTTTAAAGTTTATGTTATTGCAGATATGAATTTGCCTCTAAGCAGCTTCCAGCTTGTGCACCCTGCAGTTACAGAAAAGTCACAGTGAAATCATCCTGAGCCACTTCTTTTTTCAGCAAGGTGGGGGGAGTTCCCCAGATTTTCACCTCTTAGGGCAAATTTTGCAGTCCTTTTCCCATTTTCATGGGTCCTCCTGCTGTCGATTCCAACTGCTCGAAATCATGCTAGAGTTGGAGATGTCCAAACTGGGGCGTTTTCAACTCTCAGCCACAGGGATGCCAAATGGAGAGGACGTGTAACCTCCTTCTGACAGCTTTGCCCACTCAACTGCTGCATTTGCTCTTCTGGCCGCAGTGCTGGCTGGGCACACCGGGTGCTTTCTGCCAGCCAAACCCATATCCAAGTCCTGTTTTTTTTAGAACTCCTGTTCCTGAGGCATAATCACTCTGGCCTACGTTCTTGTGTTTAGGGATACGACTTCATACGTGGCCACATTGAAATGTAGACCAATTTGCTGTACCTCATTTTCTAAAAAAAATCTAGATCAGAGGTATAACTGTGAACTGTCCCATTCAGTATTTCCTGCAGTCCAACATTTAGTTCATCTATTAAAAGTTTCAGTAACACCTTTTTTTTTGGGCGGGGGGCGGGGTGGGGAGGAAGGTTTCCCGGTCAAGATCTAGCAGTTAAATCATGTCGGGACAGGAACCACTACCTGGAGGACCCTACAAAACATATAGCCTCTTAAAGATGATTCCTCATTTAATTACATCGGTTAGGTGGTTTTTAATTCATTTAACGTGTGCCACGTCGAAATTATTTCATTCCAGTTTCCTCCTCAAAATACGTGGCGATGGTGCCAAGTCATGTGCCTTACAGAAGTCTATTACCTTAACAATATTTCATTTGTCATCCAAACTTGTAATCTCATAAAAAGATACCAAATTAGTTTGAGAAGATCCATTTTACTTAAACCCACCTTGATTAGCATTTAATTTTATTAGCCTCTTTTAATTCTTTATTACTCAAGCCTTGCACAATCAATCCCATCACTGCTTTTTTCCAGGGATCAAAGTCAGGCTAACGCTCTCTCACTTTGGCCATCCTCTTTCCCTTTTAAAAATATTGGCACAATTTCAGCTTTCTCTGGACTGCTGAGACTTCCCTCATGTCCTAATCTGTCTGAAAAGTCATTATTAGCTTTTTGAAAAGCTCCTCAGCCAACTTCTCAGAAACAAAGTTCCTGATTCAAAAAAATTTGGTATTTCCTGTTTAACATACAGTTTAAGGACTGCTGGGATTAAAAGTACTTGGTCAGCGGCAGTGTGTAATGTCCCACTACCACCTGGCCATTTTATCTGCACACAACAAAGATATTTATTTAAAAATTCCACCTTTTTAGTAATACTGTTGGTGAATCTCCCATTCCCATTTGCTTTTGTATTCTTATCATTACCATTTCAAGCCATTGATACTCCCTGTGCATGTTTGCTTTCCTTGTCACTTTTTAACACAAATTTCTCCCTTCATCAGTTTGGTATACATCTGTTATTCTTTTTTCCCAGTCTGCTTTTATTTACCCTCCAAAACAGCATGGGGGATTTTTTGAAATTAGTTTGAGTCTTTCTGGATTCTGGGACTGTTCTTTGGCAAACTTGATTAAATAGTTTGCAAATACCGTCTATATTTTCCTGCTTAAATGTTTTTTTCCTAACTGATGTGTTAGTATTTGGCTTTGTGAAATTGCCCTTTTGAAAGAGAAAGCGTTTAGCTGACTTGTTCTATCTCCTTATTTTACATTCACACAGTGGATGTGATCAAAGTCATGGCTGCTGATACCTCAAGCTGCTTCAGCATCCTTGTTCTATGAACCAGTTCTCCTTCTCCATCAAGATGAGACGTGACGTAGATGTTGTACCTGCTGGAAGTAGCCTTTATGTCAGCGAATTTTCATCTGGGGGCTTTAGAAATTCTACCAGACTGAAATCTCCACTTTACACCATTCAGAATGAACTGCCTCACGACCACGAGCGTGGGGTATGTCGCAAACATTATTGATGCGTGTTTAAGTAGTAGTCATCCTCTACAGGCACGACTCAGAAAGCTCAATTGAATTTAATGGTGTCAAGTGCCTATATCCTGGAGGGACACCACAAGCTTTACTTCTTAGGTCCGGTGGATGAATAAATATTCCAGTTGACTGACTTAATAGTTGCCAGCATCACCATATTATACTGTAAGCCAGTTTTATTTCCCTTTTGCCGAGTTGATCTTTTCTAAAGAGATTATAAACAACTTAATCAACATTCCTGTCATGTGTCATCCTATTAGGTTTCATTAATATCAGCTAGTTCAAATGCATGTTTCTAAACAAGCTATTTCTATTCCTTGCATTTATTACCTGGGCTTTTAATCTTGATACATAATCAATTTATGAATTTCTGCACAGCATAGTCTTTGTCTCCATTATACGTTGCCAACACAAAGATTTTGTACGGTCTGAGGGTTTGGTAGTCCCTTCTTTACATACACTTCTGTTAATTGAAACCTCTCCTTGCAGCTCCAGACAGCCTGGTCTTCTGCAGAACAGGAGCTCTTCCAGACTATGCAGTTTTTCTGGTGTCCTAAAAACCCAAACTCTTTAACCTACACCTCCTAGTTAAGCAGCTTTTTCACTGTCAGGTCCATGCATCTTCTGATTTCCTTCACTTACTTCCAAGGGGATACCTCAGACATCCCTCTCCCTCAGCTCCTTTTGGATCGTAATGTTTACTAAGCTGCATCATGACTCAGTGCAGCGGTGTCTTCTGGTTTCATGAAGTGTGGTCCTTTGTGCTGTGACTCTTTGTGTCAGTTCATCACCCTGGTGCCAGCCTGTTCTTTGGCGAATATTTCTTCCTACCTCTCTCTGCGCAACAGAAGTCGATCTGCCTCCCTGGTTTTGTCTTTTTCTGCCTCCTCCTGGTACCCAGCGAGGGGATGCTCTCTGCATTTCACTGCCCCAGTACCCAAAATTTCTTAGAAATTTCTTGTGGAAATACTAAAGGCTGTACACCTGTGTACTTACTTATCAAAGGCAATCATCAATTGGACAACTTCTAACGCAAAATCCTTCCCCAAAGAATAAACCTTTTTGCTTGCTATAGCTCAAGTTCCTGCATTTGAAGTCTCATATCGCAGCTAAACCTGAACCAAACCGCCACAGTTTGCAAATAACTACATAGCCCAGCGTGTTGAGCATCTAACTCTTACAGGGATAAAACTGGTTGATGCAGGGACATGTACCTGTGCCCTGCTGAGGGGTCGTTCCACTTTGAAGATGTATTCCCTTGAAAAGCTGAAATGTCCCATGGAAAACAATCACAAAAATAAAGTGCAAGCAGGTTGCAAGTTCAGACACAATGAGCACAATCTTCCATTAAAACATGACCAGAGTGTTTCCCCTGGAAAGGAGGCTGCTCTCATGTGGCCAGGTGAAGTGAAGGTCCAGCACAGCGGGTGTCTTTCTTGACTCTGGCTCAGCTAGAAAAGGGCACAAGGCAGAGATAAACATGGCTACTCTTGAAAACATCCAGAAAAATTGCATAAGCCTTAGGGTGCAGTCATATGAGGACGCTCTTGGCTTAAACTTATTTAGATGCTTGTTTTGCTGAGGTCAGTGCTCATACTTCTGCTGGCTTCAATAGGACCAAGACATTTTCCAGCACACATTTCTTCAGAGTAGGTTTTCTTTCTGCTCTCCCAAAACAACCAGAGCAAATCAAGTTGTTGCACTGAAGACATCAGAGCAGAAGAAAGAAAAACAGCAGGCTCCAGGGTTTTGCTGTGGCTCCTTATGTACGTTAAGTTTTGGAGTGGCTGGGGCAGCCAGATGGACATGCTGGCTGTCTGGAGGCCACATGCCAGCTCTGAGCCAGCCACCACGGAGGATGTCACTGCGCAGCCACGTGGGCTGGGGGGCACTGGGGACAGGGAGCAGTGCAGGTGACTTCCCTTGGGAACGCAGGACATGATCTTTCCCTTCTACAAGAAGGCGCATTTTACACTGTGAGGGTGGCCAAACACCAGCACAGATGCCCAGAAGGGTGATGAACTCTCCATCTTTGGAGATACTCAAAACTCAGACAGAGGAGCTCTGAGCAACCCACCCGGCTGGATATGCTTGGAGTGGGATGTTGGGCCAGGTATGGCCAGAGGTGCTCCAACCTGAGCGACTCAGAAACCAGACGTGGGTCATTTTGCTCCTCACAGAGTAAGTCGGTTTCCAGATTGAATGGACCTTGGGCTTCTGACAGTCTTGCACAGATTCAGCTCAGCTTTTCAACCCCAGTGGTATCAGCACCCTCTTCTTGCAGGAACAGCTTTGCAGTCCCCTGTAGCCATGTACATAGGAAAGGAAAAGCCACCGTGAAGCCACTGAGGAGTCAAGAGAAGTAACTGCCTTTTACATCTGTAAGGAACTTCTAATGAAAAAAACCAAGGATTTTTTTTTGTCTTTATGAAAAAATAAAAAAACACCC
This sequence comes from Dromas ardeola, assembly GCA_013398915.1. Lineage (NCBI taxonomy): Eukaryota > Metazoa > Chordata > Aves > Charadriiformes > Dromadidae > Dromas > Dromas ardeola. The sequence continues at coordinate 166,728 of VYZM01018844.1, read as the reverse complement.
GTACCACCTTTCAGTTTCAGCTTTACGTGTGGGCTGTGAGTTCCTGATGATTTTTAGACCAACACCACAACTGCTGAACACAACTGCTGTTAATAACGCCAGTGCCGTGACTACCAAGACAACACTATTCGTTAAAGAACACTCTCCTTTTTCACTCAGAAACAGAAATGAAGCCAATAGGGAGCACGAAACGTCACCATCACTTCTGAGAGCCCCATTCAAGTCATTTGCTTTCATACATTTTGTTGCTTTCCATCTCCCAGCTTTGAATTCCTTTTGTTGTTTCTAATAGATAACACCAGCTTCAAAGTTTGGAGGAACCGTTCCTCTTCTGCCGCTGTTGTCCTTTTTTCTTTTATTCCTTTAGCAAATGTTGATTTTTTTGCAAGTTAAAAGGAGCTGCTTTAACAAAGCACGCCCAGGATCCAGGAGAGCCAGTTGTCTTGCGCTGCGGCGTCCTGAGCTCGTGGAGGGGCGGAAGGAGCCTTTCCTGACCAGCAAAGGCAGCTGCACCCTTTGCCGCTCCATCTACCCAACCTTTTGGGCTTGGCAGAGAAAGTCCTACTTACTCTTCAGATTAAAATCTGTGCACTAAAGGTTCCTATACCTTTATTTGAAGGGACAGCATATGTTCGGTAGCAGGTGGATTAAAAGCGATTAAGAAATCCTCTACTTTTAACTTAGAAGAGAGCACAGTAGTTACAGGTTTACCACGTTAGTCAGCGTTAGTGAGCGGCCACTGGTTACAGCTGTCATCCAACCAGCTCAGCCAGTGGCGACGCTTGTGCAACACACTGACACAGAGCTAAAGGCAGCTGATGAAGTGTCTTCATCATAATTTGCTGAGTGCCTTGTCTATATTTTCGTGATTTATTACTTCCCTGACTTTCTTAGGTGTGGGGAGGAACAATGAATCAATCCAAGCATTTTTCAGAGCAGGGACTGCTAATTGCATGAGCTCTGTTTACCGCTCAAGAGCTCCAGTTTTGACAAGTCTCTTGACCGCATGTTAATACATATGATTAATTATTGTTATGGGCATCCACAGAAACAAACCCGATAGGTAACACTTCAGAGCTATTATTTCTTTCTGAATAAGCAATAAACATAATTATGTACACATTCTGTTGCAAGCATAACAGGCGGGGAAAGAAGGTGTTTTTGAAGGTGTGTGGGTAAACCATTGCTCCCCAGTGATGGTACCCAGAGGCCACAGGCTGAAACGATGGGGCGGCAGGTTCAAAGCAGTTACTTCTCTTGATGCCTCGGTGGCTTCACAGCAGCTTTTCATAGAATGATAGAATGGTTTGGGTTGGAAGGGACCTTAACAATCATCCAGTTCCAACCCCCCTGCCATGGGCAGGGACACCTCCCACTAGACCAGGTTGCTCAAAGCCCCATCCAGCCTGGCCTTGAACACTTCCAGGGATGGGGCATCCACAGCTTCCCTGAGCGACCTGTTCCAGTGCCTCACCACCCTCATAGTGAAAAATTTCTTCCTAATATCTAATCTAAATCTCTTTCAGTTTAAAACCATTACTCCTCATCCTATTGCTACACTCCCTGATAAAGAGTCCCTCCCTGTCTTTCCTGGAGGCCCCCTTCAGACACTTGGAAGGCTGCTATAATGTCTCCCTGGAGCCGTCGCTTCTCCAGGCTGAACAACCCCAACTCTCTCAGCCTGTCTTCATAGGAGAGGTGCTCCAGCCCTCTGATCATCTTCGTGGCCCTCCTCTGGACTCGCTCCAACAGGTCCATGTCCTTCCTATGATGGGGGCTCCAGAGATGGATACAGTACTCCAGGTGGGGTCTCATGAGGCTGGAGTAAAGGGGTAAAAACACTTCCTTTGCCCTGCTGGCCACACCTCTTTTGATGCAGCCCAGGATACAGTTGGCTTTTGGGGCTTTCCTTTCCTGTGTACGTGGCTACAGAGGACTGCAAATGAGGGCAGAGGTGCTGCATCACCTGGTGTGTGAATGAGGGGTGGAAAACCTGGTCTGCGCACTGCAGGCAGGCCATGAGGTTATTGAGGTGCCAAATGTCTGCATTGCTTCACAAACAGATGGGGCCCCGACGCTGGGAGTTTGGGGAACCCTGCTGGCACATGGTTCTGGAGACTTTCCCTGCTCTGCTGTGCTTCACCTTGGCCACCCTGTCCAGGAGCCACCTTCGCTCTGGCTGGTGTTGACATTTATTCCCGAGGGAGCAGGGCTCTTCCCTCCCTGCAGAGTGAACCCACCCTGTACAGGATCCCCACACACCTGGAGAGAGACAGGGTGATGGTGGGAGATGTCCCTAGGCTCACCCAAAGCAGAAGGATGTGCCCCTTCGTCCTTCACCACTCCTGGCTTGTTGCAGGTCCTTGGAGAAGGAGCTTGGGGAAGATGGCAGGGTTTGTCTGTGGCCTCAAAAGCAAGACCAGGATGGGGTAAGGAGGTCCCTGGGGAGACCACAGAGGTGTCCAGGAAAGGGGTGCCCACGGTGAAAGTCTGCTCGGGGAGCCCCACGGCAAGTGGCACAATGTGGCGGGGACAGACGGGGCTGGCAGTGGGAAGCAGAGGAGTCGGTGACAAAAGAAAGGTAATCGGCAGCCAGCACAAGTCTGCGTGAAGCAGCTCTCCGCTCATTTTAAAATATCAGGTAACAGATGCAATCAGAATGGCTGCGCCGTGCAACAGCCTTGTAAAACAGTAGAAGAAATATAAATAGGGTTTTAATTGCCCACTCCACTTAAATTGCTTTATCCTGCGTAACTTCATTATTTCTAGAAAATTTGGCCCAGGCCATTATGGTGGGGTGTAAAGTTTTCGGGGGGGGCTATGAAATTTCCCACTGCAGCAGCAGCCGCAGCCGCCGCCTGCCGGGGCGGGTGATTGCAGGGCGCAGGGGAGAGCGTTTCTGTCTGCACAAAGCCCTCCGCCAGCGCAGCGGAGGCCAGGCGAGGTGCAGAGCCGAGCAGCTGGGAACCCCACCACCGCTTCTTCGTGCCCTTCGTGTCTCGGTGGTGGGCCAGCACTGCCGGTCTGAAACGGGAAACCCGAAGGGAGAGGGGCAAGCCTCTCCCCGACATCCACGGCACATGACACCAGGTGGCCCGGCACCATGCAGAGGTGCGGATGGAGTCACCAACCCCACGCCGTCGGCTTCGGCCCCACGCACCCCCAGGAAGGGTCCCCACCAGGGCGCATGCTGCGATGTCCCCAGTCGTTCCCCCACAAACAAGGGGGCACTTGCTGGGGAACGGTACCTCAGGACCCTCTGTGACCCCTTCCCACTGCTCCGGTGGCCTCTTGGAAAAGTTCATACCACCAACCCCAATAGCCTCTAATATTCCAAATTTGCACCCACCAGGGAGCGGGGCCAGCCCTGGCATCCAACCGGGACCTACAGTCTGGCTCAAATTGTGGTGGGGAGGGGGAGTTGGGGCTGGGCTGGTGGGAGGGTGCTTGAATGTCTCCTTGGCCTCTCCTCCACCTTTCCTGGGTATTGGGTAGCTCAGCTGGTGGGGCAGAGCATTTTCCTTACCCTGATTTTGCAGCTTAACGCTACCATAAGCCACTGCAGCGTGTTTATAGTATCCAGCATTTTCCCATCTGGCCCTCCCCAAGCTGCTCATCCCATCCAGAAAGCATTAAACAAATAATAAATGCAATGAGAGTAAGCGAAACGGCAAAGCTGTCTGGGTTGCCGTTTCCTACAGCTGTCCCCCCCTCTCCCCGAGGCTCGCTGTGATCCGGCAGCACAACCAGCCCGGGCAGCGATTCTCCCTGGGGCAAAACCAGGGAAGAAGCAGCCCCGCTACTGGGTTTGCTCTGAGCGAGGGAACGGCATCTTCTCCGGTGTCGGGAAGCGATATTTCCACTAATCGGGCGTGGATTGCACTGAATCAGGGCAAACATCACGAGTGCGAGGCATGTTGTGCGCTGGCCCGGTGGCAGGTAGCCAGGTTAATTACTCTGCTCAGTTTTAGCCCATCGTGCTCAAGAGGGGGAATACACTTCACTGGGGCGGGGGGGGAGGAAAGAAAGCCGACCGGTTTGTGGAAAAGAAAAGCCTGTTCCTTTAATCTATTTGAAAGCTTTTGATACATCAAAGTCCAGGCAAGAAGAGATATCTCAGATATAATTGGTGTGGACACTTGCAAAGGTTTTGATAAAGACCTTTGTGAAAGAGCTATTTGTGAGAGGCAAAGAAGGGTCATGGGTTAGGCACTAGCCAAGGAACAAAAACTCCCAAAGCAGGATGAGGAGTGGGCAAATGTCACAGGGCTCCGTACCCCACCCAGCAGCACCCTCAGCCCCGGGGCTGGTCACCACACACGGCAGATGAGGTGCCCCCTGACGGCAAAGCACGACCTGGGAGGACAAGGATTGCAAAAGGCACCACCAAAGCCAGGAGAACGGGCCAGAGCCAGGCAAAAGGATCCCCCCCCATGGAGACAGCCTGGATAGGGCTCCCTGGGAGGAAGGGGGTGATGGTTGTGAAAACTGAGTAAGTCCAGATCGACTGTCACCTCTCGAAGAGAAAACCCAGCTAGGGCCGTGGCAGCTCATCACAGTCCTCCACTGGTGGCTGCAAACATATATTATTACCCAAAAAAATCCTAAAGAAATGAAGAACAGAAGTGGAGAAAGATGATGAGAGAAAGTAGCAGGGAACTGTGTCCAAGTGCTCGGAAAGGAAGGAAGCGGAGGTCCTCTTCTGGCATGGCTGCCTCTCACCAACTCCCAAAGGACACATCAAAAAGAGAGGAGGGGAGCATTTCCGAGATGGGAAAGTAAGAGGGTTAGAAATAGAGTCTAGCTAGAATTGAAATTATTTGAATTTCTAGATGAAGTGAGTAAAAAGAAACATAATGGCAGTATACAAAATAACGAATGGCACAAAGAACGCACATATAAGTACTCCTATTTACACTTTTCACATAAAAAGAGAACAAAGGGACAGTCAATAAACCCAAATGGCAGCTCACGTACAAGGATAAGCGAAAAACTGTTGTTCTAATGCACTGTGCATAATCACCTGGGGAGCTCACTGTTCCAAAATATCGCTAAAATCGCAGATGCAGAGAGACTTGGAAGAAAGGGACAGGAATGTACCTGAAAGAAAAGAACATGTGCAGCTATATTCGCTATGTGTGAGTTACATTAGCAGTGAGCAATAATATGGGGTTTTAAGAGAGAAATTCTCACACAAACAAGAATAAATGGGAGAGGGACAAAGATCCCCATGGGCAGATTAGTCCAAAAATTGCCTTCTAAAGAATGTCTTGTTCCTCCTTCCTCTGAAGCATTTACGTTGGCTATTGGCAGCAATCCGCGACCAGGGAAGACGAGCTACTTCTCCTTATCCCCTCTGGCTCCATCCCGCAGCGAGGCCGGAGCACCTTCCCACCCGCTCTGTCCCCACGCGTCACCCAGAGACTGGGGTTTTCACCTTCCCTCCCCACAGCCACCTCACCAGGGCCAGCCTGGCTTGCTGCTGCCACCAGCAACCTCCCTGAAGACCATCGTGGTTTTGGAGTCTCCGTCTTCTGGGGCTACCAAATAGCATCATCTGAAAGCCTAAAGCCAGTTGCCCAGGCTGGGGTGCAGCTGCGGTGGGTAGGGGATGCCTGGGAAAAGGCAGCTGCTCAGGCGGGTGCCGAGTCCCAGCTTGCTCGTTCCTTGTAGCCAAGGAACATTTCACATCCTCAGCCATATGTGACTGAGGGAGGTAAAAATAATCTTGTCTTTTTT
>VYZM01018844.1:149871-160968 GCA_013398915.1 Dromas ardeola | reverse complement strand
TTTTTTTTTTTTTTCCAGTGACACGCAGCGCTATCTCCCTTATTCGTCGTCGAAATGAACTGAAATTCATCTCGGTAACAGTTCTGCCTGGTAATGGGAATGCACGTATCAGTGATACACATCAGCACACCTTCAGGAGTGATGCTACTTAGGTATCAGTGAAGGTCAGCGGTGGGGAGGTGGGGCGGGAAATGACTTGAGAGAGCATTCCTGAATTTAAATAGAGCCGACAATTGCAAAACTGCATTTGTGGAAACCTTCCTTTTCATGGCCTTCATAATCTGAGGTAGACCAGGTTTGAGGCAAGAAGCCCAAGCCTTGACTGTGCCCCCAAAATTAAAATAATAGCTCGCCTTAATCTCCCTCTCTGTGAGGTTCACGTCCTTACACTCAACCCAGAGCATGAACCAACCTTCCCCTGACTGCCGCCCGTTCCCAAAGGACGGCATCCCAGTTCCCGACTGCTTCACAGCTCCGTTGCAGCACTCCCTCAGGTTTGCTGTTCCCCGCCTCACGGGCTCATCTGGCACATTCCCCCACCAAAATACATCGGTTAAAGGAAGCGGATGCTGTTTCCCCCTCTGCAACCCCAACTTGCTGCCTTCTGCAGGAGATGTGGTGGCCTGAAGCTGGCAGGTGGAGCAGGGCACCTTCTGCCCATCACCCCCAGCCCCTCTGACAGCTGCCCCCCACCGAGCTGATCCGCAGCCCGTCACGATAACAACTTTAATGTCCCTCAGGCCGGCTCCTACACCTGGAGAAGACAGGCAGCCTTTCCCACATGGAGCTGAATGCATGAGATGGATATAAAGAGGCCTTATTTTTTATTGTTTTGTTGGGTTTTTTTTAAGACTTTATTTGTCTAACATGCTTGACCAAAAATTACAACAACAATCAAGTTATGCCAAAATGATTAAATAACCTTTAAGCTTTCATACCTCAAGTACTTTAAATGATATTTTGAAGTAACAGCTGCTTTCATATCCTTCCCACATAAAAATACACAGTATTTTGAAGATACCTTAGGAAAAATTATTTTTAAGAGAATAGTTTATGGTTGGCATAGAAATTTTGTTGAGGCTAATAAAAGGACCTCTTCCCCCCACTTTAACATTTTCGTCTCTTAAGTGCCGCGAGCGAATGTAAACATTTCAGACTTCTTTAACATACAGCCAATTTCCTGCCACATTTGTTTCAAACCGCTTGAATTGTGACTAGCTAAGACACTTTTATTCTAACTACATGCTATTGCTCATCTTCCCAATGATGGCGGGAGTTCATATTCAACTATGAGTTTCAGTCCTTGCTGATTTAGGAGCTGATCCTGCAATTTCTACGCCAATAAATAGTTTTGAGAAAAGTGGCCCCATCTGAATTCACGGCACACTGCTCATGCGCTTGTGAACTATTCACCCAAAAACCAGTGGCAGGGGCCACCCATCGTTTTGAATTTCATTTCAGGAAAAACGCAGCAAATCAGTTTAGACCCCAAGTCACCCAACAGCTCCCAAGAAATGACCAACCCGTGACTTGTCATGTTTTCTGGTGGTTTCTGGTGGGTCCACAGCACGAGTTAGTTACTGGGCTGGAGTGTCACTGCTCCCAGCAGCAGCTGCTGGAAGAGCTGCTGCCCATGGGAAGCCAGCGGCATGCAATGTTTCTGCCCACCTCACTTAGAGCTGAAGCTGACATAGCCTGGCTTTGCCACACAGGTATTTTAAATTGCGTATGCATATAACGTACATTTAGCTGCTACCTGAAGCTCACATTTACATCCATGTATCAGGCAAAGAGTAACATACACAATTATCCGATGCATGTGTGCAGATGTGGGCTATGCACAGACCTGCAAACAACCCTGTATTTGTAGTGCGATGCGCTGCCCCAATGTGTGTGAACAAGATTAATGTCTAAATGCCATCAGCCCCAAATTCAGGATGTCCATGTTCAGAATACAGCGGTTAAACTATCTCCATCAAGGCAAAAAGGCTCCTCTTTGAGCATGGAGAAGTTTGTTAGTTCAAGGAAGAAACCCATTTCTTATAGGGCAAGTTTGAAGCACTTTCTTTTTTTTTTTGGTGGGTTTGTAATCAATTCTCAAGCTTCTGCTTAGGACGGGACTGAAATCCCAGCAGCTTCAGCACCTGTGTTAACCTGCAGCAAAGCCTCATGGGCAGTGCTAGCGTTGGCCATCCCAACCAGCTCCTGACATGTCCCCTGCTTTGCCTGGCGTCACATGCAAGACGATGGATGGATTTCAACTCTGTTGATGATTTTGTCTTGGGCCTCTCTCGGTAGTGTCCACGAGCGGGCAAACAGCAATGACAGGTTTTGTGAGGTGACCCTGTTCTGTACCCATTGGCATGTACTCACCACTCATCGCACTTACGCTACCACACAGCTACCCAAAAGTGAATGCCCAGACTCCTTGAGGTGACCCCTTCCCCTTGACATCCACAGGACAACAGGATTGCAATGACATTTAATCACTTTGGACCGGGGACAAATTCAAACCAGTAATCTCATCACTGGCTCCATGTCCCATTAACAGGTTTTAAACAAATAGTCCCAGTGGGTTTTATTTAAAATACCACTACTGAACAGTGGTTTATTTAAAATACCACTACATAATTTTTGTGGGTTGTTTTTTTTTTGCTTTTTACATACAATCACGTATCGCCTTACCATATGAAAACACAGTTATATTTTTTTCTTCTTTTTTTTTTTTTAAGGGAAATGTCATCCTTTTTTTCACAGGCAAGTCCAGGTTACAAATTCCTGAGTTTATACTGCACTTAACGCAGTCTCCCTTCTTGAATGTTGAGCTGTTTACAGCATGCCGGCAATATGCACCATTTCCCTTACCATCTGTAATGCCAGATGTAGTAAAACTTCATTTCAGTACAGTGAATTAGGGCCTCTATTGCATTGGTTTTTGAATAGATGCAAAGACTTAGACCTGGAGGACTTGAAGTAATAGCTTTCCTCCTGTGACTGGTCATTCGTGCACCATCTTTTATATTTGCCATGTTAATTAAGGGAAAACATCTTTACCATCATTTTTCTTTTACCAAGAGCTCACTGGGAAACATCTGAAATGAGGAAATCCTAGTCTAAACACTTAAGTTTAAACTGCAAACTTTCTTAAAAGAAACACTCCTTTGAAAGACATTGCTCTTTTAATAAGTCCAATATAATGTACGGTATATACAAAAGTCCCTACTTGAGAGATATATATATGTATATGTATATATATATGTGGAATGCATTCACTTTTCTGTGTTCACAAATATTTTAATGGTGAAATGTTAAAGTCTTTAATCTGTTTCTGGCACCAAAATGTCTTTGTTCCTCATCCACTTTTGTCACTCAAAACTTATCTGTGAAGAGCTAGCAGGGAAAAAAGAAGGTTTTTGCTTTTTTGTTGAATGGTTCCCTATTGGGATTTTCAGCCAGCAATATAAAGTTGCTAATGTGTTGGGCACAACTTTAAATCCTCATTATAATCATGTGTTCCTTGGAGTAGGTAAGTCAATAACTATAGGTGGATTAAGTGGTTGGTAATTCACAGTGCACACAGATGCATTCACATAGGTAGTAGTTCCGTCAGCCATGACACCATAGCCTACAAAGAAAGAAAAACTCTGGTTACTCTCATTAGTCATTATTATCTTCTTTTTTTAAAAAATTATTCACCTTTATCACAGAATAGTAAGCACCACACTTGTTACTCAGAAGGAATTTAAAAATTCTCTTCACGCAAAACATAAATGTCTCCTGAATTAATACCATCTTTGTCCTACAGCAGAACTTTTTGCTATCTTTTAAATTGTGTAAGAAAAGCAAAATAGACCCTCACTAGCTAGTGGCTACAATCTCTGGCAGCCAGCTAGCCAAACCTCCTTAGAAAGACAGATACTTTTCTCTGCAAAGCTTTTTTCTTAGAACCTTCTCAGTTTTGGAAAGGGTGAGGAGACAGCGCTTAGATAATTACAGCATTGAAAGAAACATACTTCTGGTCATTTAGGTCTGCCGTCATCAGCAAAGTTCAGGCAATTTTCATGTTTCCACCTTTTTTTCTGTCCTGTCTTGAACATCTTTTAAGGAACCAATGAAGAAAAAGCATTGCCTGACTAAGAGGAGTATGTGTGCATTTGCACCGGGGTGGGATTTGTCTAGTAGGCGCCTCTTCTTCCCATGCGTTTGAACTTGTTGACCATTTTCAACCAAATTTGATGGAAAGACACTAAAATGCCTTCCCAGCCAGAGAAAACATGGCTTCATTAATGCATTCTCTGACAGACAAGGTGAATTCACACCCTAAGACACCATAACATTTCCACGGGAGAAAACACCCTTCTGTACGTCTCACCAGTGGCAAAAAATCTTTAACTACATCTCATGTCTGACTAGACACCAAAGCCAAAAAATTCCAGAGCTAAATCTGCAGAAAATCAAACTTCCAGCTCTAATGCCTATAGAAATACAGTGACATGCTGTTTGAGAAAGCAAAGAAGCCCTTTAACTGCCCTGGTGTTACAAAAAAGTAGACACATTCTCCATTGTCAAAAATCTTTTCATGAATGACTAGGAAAAAACATAAGCTTGATTACACTAAAACTAAAAGCTTAATGTTGGAAACTTGCATTAAAATATTAAGATCAATATGAAGAAATTAATTCACAAGAAGAAACATACGATTTGGGGGGAATCTCCTGGTAGAAAGCATTTGTACTAAGATTCAATCTCACCATTAATCAAGTTATTAGTGAAACATATTCATTGCTACATACACCGAGTTCCGGCTATTCAGATTCTAGGTACCTAGGATCCTATAGTTTCTCTGAGTGTAATTTCATGCCTTATAGTAGCATTGTTAGTTGCAGAATTTACAAACAAAGAAACAGTAGCCAAATTCCTTTCTTTCTTGTTCCTTAAAATACCCTGAATAATGCAGGGCCTCCTGGACTCCCCATGGAAAAAACGCACTCTAATTAGGGACTAGGGAGGGAAGAAAACTCTTGTCAGGTTCCTGTCACAGACATTTCTTTAAATCATTTGCTGTTTGCCACAGAACAATTGTTCTGTGTAAAACACAAACTGCACGGAGGACAGTCGGCATTGCTGCTGGGACTTTCTGTCTCCTCGGCTACATGTTTGGAGAGAACAGAATCAGCTTGCTAATACATTCCTTTTGCTGGAAGATTCCTAATGCTACAGTTTTCGCTCCTACCCCACTGCCAACAGTTTCCTCGGCCATGACCTCAGCCAAGTACTGTCTGTAATGGGCAAACCGGGATTTTAGCCGGAGTCCCTGCCATGCTCCTTGTCACTTCCATGGGTCGATCAGCAGCAAGCCCATGTGTAGAAGTATTTTTTGGCAGAGACAGCAGTGCAGAGGGGGAATAGGGAAGAAACATCTCTTCTAAGCGTCTCTTCCTCCCGGATGTTCAGTAAATGACTGCTGCAGATGTAGCTATGCTCAGTCAGGGGAAGAACTCATCTGTTCAAATCATGCATTCTCTCTACAAAGAGCAGCTTCGTTTGCACAGGCTGTCTGCAATGGGAATTCTCCTCTGCAGAGATTTAGCATCCCACTGCAAAACAGGCTATGCAGCTCCCCATTTGTTTTCTCTAAATTATGATAGTTAACAAGAAGAGTACCTTGTTTCTGTGTTCTGATACCTCCTGTGCCAACTGTATTAATTCACAAGATTTACCATTCTGTGGAGGTGCCATTCTTTTCTCTTGGGAGCCAAAGCTGGGCTTGGTCTTAGCAGATGTGATTTTGTTTACCTGCCTGAAGCTTCATGGCTTGCTAAGTGTTTGCTTATATCCCCTGCAACCCACTTGGCTTATGATTTCTGAAAAGACAATGAGTTTGAACTGTATTCAACTAGCTCTCTTGTACGGAATCTCAAAGACTGCTATAAAAGCAAAGGGTTAGGGAAAATACTGCCCATGTGTTGTTTGTTTACTCTGTGACATAACAGCATCTTGGACATTAACTAGGCATTAACAGGTCAAAGCAGGTGAGACACATGAGGAGAATGGACTTAATCCCTGAGCTGTAAAATAGTGATCTGAATGTCTTCTCCATTAATTTTACACCAGCACACCTCTCACCAATGTCACTCCTAACCTAGCGCGGTGAAAGTGCCCAGCAGCAAGTCGGAGCAGGACTTCTTGGGAAGGGTTACAGTTCTTCACAAGAACAGAAGTTCAAAAACTTCACAAGAACTGAATGACAGCTAGTCCAGTTTTTCAGTTTGTTCATTTCTACCCTGGTGAGACCCACAGGTATCCTTCAAAGGCTGGAGCAGTCCCAGAAGCAGAAAATTGGCAGTTGTGGAGCACCTTTTCCTGCCAGTAAGTTAACATTGCCAAGAACTAAGCAGCTGATAGTACATGCTTACATGCCAATGGTACACTTCTGCACAGCCCAGGGGTTTCTTTTGGTAGGGGCACTGCTTGAAGTCTTGCTGCCATGATATGTGAACAGGACAGACTTCTCTATAGCAGACAGCATCTACGTTTCCCTTTGCCTGGAGATGAACTCCTATTGTCACTAACTTCAGCGGAGCATATTTGTCACCACTTACTGACTTATGTGAAGGGAACTAATTTTTTTCTATTAAAAAATCAAATAGTCAAGAGAATCGCTTTGTTTTGTCTGGGTACAAAATGTTTCCCCCCCCAAAGCAAATAAATACATGAATAAATATCTTGAACTTCCACACAAGTCAGTGGTGACAGCCCTCTTGATTTTAACTTCATATATGCACTGATGGGGAAAGACAACCTTTATTGTTCAATCTTGGAGATTAAGCCTTAGAAGCAACCCCCAAAGCATTCTCAGCCGTTTTACAAACACAGAAACTGAGACACAGAGAGCTTACATGAATTATCTTAAGTCACAAAGATTCAGCAGAGGAAAATACAATCCATCAATCCTAATATTTAGTCACTTTCTGTAACTACTGGACTCATGTTCTTATTTTAAAATTCACGGTAATCCTCTCTGTGAAGGAGGCATCACCCTGCTTTATAGATGTAGAAACTGAAAGAGAAGCTGAAGTACAAATACTGAAATGTGGGTATCAGCCAATTTCATCTCTATATATGCAGCCAAATAAGTATGTGAATTCCAGAAGTGCTTCAGTTCAGACATTAAAGTTTGAAAATGATAGTTAAAAAACCAGACAGCTTCTGTGTTTGTGGTTTTTAAATACATATAGAAAGAAATGTGTTCTAACCTTCATGGATATGTCCAAAAACATGAAGCCTTGGCTGTATTCGTCTCTGGACTGTGTTCAGCAGCTCCACACATCCTACCCGTTGCATTTTCTTAGGAACCCAGTCTAGAAAACCTTTGGAAAAGAAAGGAAAGCTTTAAAGAAGACAGGTTATCTGCAGAGCTGTACTGCTATACAGTACTTCTGAGATTTCATGTCTTGTGGCTTTTCATAAGCAGCCATAGAAGAACTGACACGGAAAAAACAGTGTTTGCCTTGGTAAGTAGAAGAAGAAGGAAGGAAAAATAATGGAGGGAAACCATAAAAGCTCATCCAAAGAAAAAAGAATATGATAACTCTTGCCAGCTGTTTTTCAAGGAAAAAAGATCTCTGCAATTAAAGTATTTTTGCACTGTGGTTAAAGGGAAAACTCAACGCCTTATCTGTTGTTCTCCCTTTATGAGAGTAAGGTATAAAGAGGAGCATGTCTAAAGAATCTAAATCAACATTTAGGTATTTAAATCTAGTCTTGGGATCTAGTTTTTAAAATTGAACACTTTACCTGATGTAATGGAATCTGTGTTGCTAATAACACTATATTGTTATCACATTGAATCTTACAGTAGTGGAACTCAGGTGAGGAACCCACAGCATGCCTAAAAACAACATCCTCAGGTAAAACTGATTTAAGCGCTTCATGACACAGCAAGCCCCACTAGCCTAAATCTATGGACCTCAGATAGGAAGAGAAACTCAGCCCGTCTGCAGTAGATGTTTTTAAGTGCTACATTTACTTGCATGAATAAAAATATATAAAAATGCATTTTTTATGAACACAGACCAAAATGTACACCAACTTGCTTATACGTCTAAAAACATACTGCAGGGGGATGCTTGCTGCCAACTGAAGTCTCGTGTTTCCTTCAAAGTAGTAGTATAAGAAGGATGTTGTATTAGAGGGTTTGCAATAACCAGTCTTGCTTTCCTTCTATTGTTCTGACATTTTCATCAGGCTCAAATTTGGAAACCTAAAAGATATAATCATTCTGTTTTTCTTTAGTTGTTCTGGCACTTTCCTTGTGTGCCTGTCATAGCTTTGCATCTCTGACTTAGATTGCTACAACCACATGAATATATCGTGCCTTTGAGAAAACAGTAGCCATCCAGAGAGGTATAGAATCTGGACCTAGTTTTCATATGTTTACTTTTGAGGTCCGCTCAAGCATGGCTAATTAGCAGCTAACCAACTGGCTTAAAAGACCAGAACTGTGGTATTCGAGCTCTTGGAAAAGCTCTCAGATTTGGTAGAGCTTCAGGGGAGGTTCACACACTGAGAAATACCTTATTTGGATGCCAGTGCTTGAAAACTGGGCTCAGTACACTGTGGGATTTTATGAAAATAATAAAAAATTTGCCCTTGGATCACAGTTACTCAAGAGAGCTAAGTCAAATTTTCAGAAATGAGTTGGGAATGTGGCATCCTAAGTGCCAAAAAGAGGAAGTTCTGATAATGGCCGTAGACTCCTAATTCATTCAGACACCTCTGAAGACGCTGCTTGGCTCCTGTCGGGGGGATGTACAAAGAGAAAACCCCATTGAATTACAGAGAAGAGCAGAGCAATGCTCAGGTCGGGTAACTGATTTTACCAGTCACGCTTGGTAGCCAATGCATGTCAAAATTTACTGTAGCAAATATTAAGTATTTAACATGTCAAAGTGCAGCCAGCAACTTCTCTGGAATCCACTTATGCTTTTTTTTCAGAGCAAACGTGTTAAAACCATAGGCTTTGTTACTTCAATGATTTGAAACAGTTAATTGTCAAAATGTCTGTGGTGAACATAAAGCCAAAAGTATTTCCACTTCAAAAACTTCACAAACAAAAATCCATAAAATTAACTTCTCCATTAAATTAAGCATTATTTATGTTGAACATGTTTTTGTTTACATGCATTATCACCCTTCTGAAGCTTTCCCATATGTTTGCAGCTTATTATGTACACCTGACTACACAAACTAAGAATAATTGATTACACCTAGCTAACAATTAGAGTTCATCTTAGGGTTTTTTTAATGTTTGGTTACTTGAAACAGGTTCCTGCAGCTGTCAGGAACGTATAAATCTTTGTCATAGACAATCAAGCAGACAGCTACAAATGAAGACTTAAAGGTGAAATTAAATTAAAAACAAAGAGAAGAACAGTGAACTTTTTGAAGAGAAATAAAAGAATCATAAATGCAGATCTTTAGGTATCAGGGAAAAGACTTAAAATGTTGTACTATACATAGGCTATTAAATATATGGCATATCTTTATTAATAATAAGCAGGTTACTAACGAAAAGTTCAACAATAGCTGTTTTAATCTTTTTTTTTTTTCTCATCCCGTGTGAACCTCCTGCATATCCCTGCCCTGGTTTCATCCCAAAGCACTACTCTAAAACAGAAAAAAAAAAAAATTCCTCAGATTTTTGCTACATGCTTAACTGACTTAGAAACACAAAGTCCATTAACTCTTAATGGTGCTTCTGCATGTAAATCATGCAGGCAATTTTAAATCTATCTAATAATGTAGTATTAATTAGCTTAGGAGGATGCGCACTCTTTTGAAGTGAGGGAATGAGAAAGCAGCACAGAAAATGGATGATGGACAGAATTTAGGCAGCCATGCTGGAGAAAAAAAAGGAATTTGCAAGAGCACTGATTGTTATTTATGATCATTAGGAACCACTCTAGTGATGCTGTCCAAGATCAGAACAACAGTAATCAGCTTTCTGGTTAAAATAATTGCCTGGGAGGGTCAAGGAGGATCCTGTCTCCCAAAACGTCTGTGGACAGAGCTACACAATAAGGATGTTCTGTAAGTTAGGCAGAGTGCTCATTTCTTTTGAAGCGTCATGTATTTGTTGCCATGGGTGGTGTCAGGGAGACCAACAGCCGATGCCCTCAGGCAGAGGGTTCTGTGCCTGAGCCATCTATTAATGCATCAATAAGAAAAAGACAAAGCAACAGCAACTTTGAAAAAAGAAAATCCTTGGAGGATGGTAAGAGTTCAAAAATTAAAAAAAAAAGAGAGCAAATACTGAGACATGGGGATGGGGGGAATTCACGTTACCCCATGTAATGTCAGTGTAGATGGGCAGCTCTTCCTCAGAATTGCTACAACTATTAAATTACTTTTCAATTATTAAATTTACTATTAAATTTATTATTAAACCATGTCTGTTGAGTGCCAGCTCTGCAGTGTTCGCTAGAGGTTTCCCTCCCTCTGCTGATGCCAGAGGATCTGCCTGGAGAGGGCTGGTGGATAAATTAGCAAGGTGGCTGAAACCGGGTGGTGTGAGCCCCCCTCTCCACCTTCCAACACTGGGTTTCAAGTGCTAGATACAGGGATATTCTCTGGATCATCTGAAGGTTGGATTTCTTTACAGTTGATCAGCTGGTTTTAAAAACAGCTTTAAAAGTGGTGAAAAAGCTTCTGAAAGAGTTTTAAACATGACTTACAACTAAAGCTGTATCAAAGACCCAGTATCATGCCTTGGATCCTAACAGCGATTATCCCCCGTACTAACCATTTGGAGCTGGTAACTCAAGGTCTAAACAATTAATTTCTGCCATCCACTTTTACAATACAGGTCCATATTAAAATCAGTCTATGGCATGGCATGATACTCCACTTAGGTGAAGTATCAAAACACACGCCTTTACTGTGCTGAAAAAGCTTCCGAAAGAGTTTTAAATCTGACTTGTAACTAAAACTGTATCAAAGACCCAATGTCATGCCTTGGATTCCAATAGCGATTATCCCCAGTACCAACCATTTGGAGCTGGTATCTCAAGGTCTAAACCAATTAATTTCTGCCAT
>VYZM01018844.1:93193-148998 GCA_013398915.1 Dromas ardeola | reverse complement strand
GAACCACTCTAGTGATGCTGTCCAAGATCAGAACAACAGTAATCAGCTTTCTGGTTAAAATAATTGCCTGGGAGGGTCAAGGAGGATCCTGTCTCCCAAAACGTCTGTGGACAGAGCTACACAATAAGGATGTTCTGTAAGTTAGGCAGAGTGCTCATTTCTTTTGAAGCGTCATGTATTTGTTGCCATGGGTGGTGTCAGGGAGACCAACAGCCGATGCCCTCAGGCAGAGGGTTCTGTGCCTGAGCCATCTATTAATGCATCAATAAGAAAAAGACAAAGCAACAGCAACTTTGAAAAAAGAAAATCCTTGGAGGATGGTAAGAGTTCAAAAATTAAAAAAAAAAGAGAGCAAATACTGAGACATGGGGATGGGGGGAATTCACGTTACCCCATGTAATGTCAGTGTAGATGGGCAGCTCTTCCTCAGAATTGCTACAACTATTAAATTACTTTTCAATTATTAAATTTACTATTAAATTTATTATTAAACCATGTCTGTTGAGTGCCAGCTCTGCAGTGTTCGCTAGAGGTTTCCCTCCCTCTGCTGATGCCAGAGGATCTGCCTGGAGAGGGCTGGTGGATAAATTAGCAAGGTGGCTGAAACCGGGTGGTGTGAGCCCCCCTCTCCACCTTCCAACACTGGGTTTCAAGTGCTAGATACAGGGATATTCTCTGGATCATCTGAAGGTTGGATTTCTTTACAGTTGATCAGCTGGTTTTAAAAACAGCTTTAAAAGTGGTGAAAAAGCTTCTGAAAGAGTTTTAAACATGACTTACAACTAAAGCTGTATCAAAGACCCAGTATCATGCCTTGGATCCTAACAGCGATTATCCCCCGTACTAACCATTTGGAGCTGGTAACTCAAGGTCTAAACAATTAATTTCTGCCATCCACTTTTACAATACAGGTCCATATTAAAATCAGTCTATGGCATGGCATGATACTCCACTTAGGTGAAGTATCAAAACACACGCCTTTACTGTGCTGAAAAAGCTTCCGAAAGAGTTTTAAATCTGACTTGTAACTAAAACTGTATCAAAGACCCAATGTCATGCCTTGGATTCCAATAGCGATTATCCCCAGTACCAACCATTTGGAGCTGGTATCTCAAGGTCTAAACCAATTAATTTCTGCCATATACTTTTATAATACAGGTCCATATTAAAATCAGTCTACGGCACGGCATGAGACTCCACTTAGGTGAAGTATCAAAACACACGCCTTTACTGTGAGAAACCGTGCTCACAAAGAAGCCCTTTCCCCAAGGATTAGTGACCAGTGGAATGCAAACACGTCCTTCTAAAGAAAACAACAAAACACAAACCGTTTAGATACTTCCTCCTCCAAGCTCTGAAAGAAGAGAAGAAAGGGTGGAAGACAAGAGGGTTTTAGCTTCAGGAAACTGGGGAATCTAAAGGTTAAAAGAAACCAACTGCCTCTATTTCACACAAAGCACTCCTCCGCAGTAAGACTCAGCAGAACACTTAAATACATGCTTCACTTTCGTGTCCATTTATTAAATCAGTGAGAATTAAACACATAGTTACATTAAATTTAGCTTCCTCTATGTAAAATAAGTTGAAAAACATGTTAAAAACCTTAAGTCTTGACTGAACCTGGACAACTTTCTGTGATTATATTATTTCTGTAACACAGATAATTTCACTCTTATCTATGAATACAAGAAATCTCTCCTGGCTTTTATATCACCTATATTAATATTTGCAAAACACAAACGCAAAACTATTTCTTGTTGGTCTGTTAGAGTTGCCAGATTGTGTTAAAGACAGGCAATTCACTCACTCTGTCCAAAGAGCAGGCAAACAATGGCAACATTTGGGTTTGTGAGGCAGAAAATGCACCAAGTCAGCATGACGAGGAAAAATACAGACTGGGTACTTGTTGGTGGGGGAATGCTACTGCAAGTGAGGGAGAAAGACAGTGCTAAAAAAATACCATCCCAATCCTGCATTCCTTTTCAAGTAGGATCCATGCTTTAAATCTACTAATTTCACCAGTGGCAGAGTGGACAGATGCATAGGAAAACTAGACTTTGCTTATTTATAAAGCTAATTAAGGCTCTATGTGTTAAGGCTTTATTTTTTAAGCCATTATTTAATTCCCTACCATTAAGCACAGGTAATCATGAAACATAAAACTGAGCTGAAGTCCTGGTGCTGCTGAAATCAGTACAGATGTTAGTTTTGACTTTTCTAAGTCAGTATTGCACTCTTTGTCGAAGGAGAGCCATCAGTTACTGTATAATCATCTGACATACACAGCTAAGAGCACTAGTATTTTCTTACCGAGAGGTGGTCCGTGTGTTATAAGAATATCTATTCCATCTGGAATAAGGTTCCATTTCTCTAAGAGTGCTTGGCCTCGTGGAAGATTAAAGCCCCAGCCATAAAACCAAGGTTGCCTGCCAAGAGAGGAGGAGAATGTCTTCAGTGCTGCTTCCATGTACTGGTTATCTAATTAAAATACGGAGATTGACTCTCTACTAGCATGGAATTTGGAGATACAAATAGCATTCATTTTCTTCTTTTTGTGCACAGTATAACCTTCTTTCCATACAACCAGTGTTATTTGTGTGGCAAATCAGTGCAGTCCTTACCACTTCCAGTAGGCAGCATACAGTAAAATATTCACAGTATTCCTCTAACTAGGTGAAAAGTAACTTTTACAAGACCTGGATATCAAGATCCCCATATGTGGATTAGCATGATGGACTCCCACAGCATCTAGAAGAACACCTGTCTCAGATACCTTGGTATGGATATATGTTTCACATTGGCTCCCGTCACGTTTGGCCCTTACCCTATGACCAGCTGGGCAAGGACAGACCCTGGCACAACAACAGATCCCGCTCCAAAGTTGGAGACATCATCTATGCTGTTTTCTTTCCCTAATTGGAAGCATCCCATCAGAACAAGAATACTGCTTCTTTTTTTACATATAATTTTCTTCTGTCCTCTGGTGTGTTGATTTGCTTTTAAGTAAGACTTTCCATATTCAGGATTTCTTATCAGACGGGCATTTGCATTTTTTAAAACATATTTATGGAGCAGCTCATCATGGAGCGGTGGGACTGTAACACTGCCAGTCAGAATGCAATTTATCCATATCTTGCTGTCCCATTGATTAAAAAACTATATTTCACAGCAGTCATATCGCAGTGGTAAATTATGTCTTGCTGACTATGCTCTAATTCTAGGTCATAAAATTGATGGGTTAATTTTAGGTTGTAATTTTTTTATAATTTTTTGACTGACGTGTTCTGGCCATATCCATATTTGGAGAACAGCAAATAGGCTGCTATGGTTTAATAAGGTTTATGATAATTGCAGCCTTAGTGTTTATAAATACATACACATCAACCAGAGTTCCCTTTGAGATGTTACTTTGTTGAGGAAAGCTTTACACTCCCTCACCACATCAAAAGGCAGAAAGAATTCTTTCAAACAAACTCTCTGAATTCCACTTTACATCATGTACAGCAAAGACAAAAGAAAATGCCCATAAAGCTATTATTCATCCTCTTCCATTACTGATGCTTGACTAACATTTCAAAAATTAGCACATCTGCAATCTTCATGACGATGTATTTCCCACTTTTCCTTTTGGAATGCTGTAAAGCACATGTCTATTGAAAACAGCTTAAAAAGTAGGGCTTGCTAAAATACAAAGGGATGTGGCTTACCTGAGGGAAGAAAAGAAAATTCTGCTACAAGGAAAGGAAGAAGGGGGCTTTGCAGATTGTTTCCTGCCTTTCTTCCACAGATGAAAAAAGACTCAACTTTTCTAGAAAGATCACTGAAAAGCTTTCTGTGTCCGTGCCTAAGAGCTCATTTCCTAGCTCTTCATCACACATCGCCCTGGATAACCAGGGTCTGGATAAACAGGTGTCCCAGGAAAAAAAAAAAAAAGGTGAAACTTTGTACATCTGCCACTGGGACCAGAAATACATCCCAACCTCCAGAAGCTGTGATGAGGGAGGTGATGAAGGTGTGTGAAGAAGAGATGCTAATAGCAGTAGCAATGAACTGGGAATCTTCTTCCGAGTCAGGTTGCTCAGACCAGGGCAGCTGGCTGAGAAAAAGACGTACCCCTATATCAGGGATACAAAATGCTTTTCTGGTTGTATGTTCATCTCCTGGGAGCCTTTCCTCATAGGGAGAACAGCACCTGGCTCAAAGGTACGTGTTTTCTCACCTTCCTACTGCTGGGGTGGTAACTCATGGTCTAGTTACTGGTTTTGTTTTGTGGTAAGTTACCAGCGATGTTCCTGTATAACACTGTTACGCAGAACCAAACCACAGTCTGTGGAGTTTGATCAGCCTGCCTTTATGTTCAGCTCACCATTGACAGAATGGGAGTATTTTTCTCTCACAGAAATGTCCTGAAAATAAATAAACTGAAGTCTGTGACGTGCTCACGTATTACAAAAGTGGGAGGCTTTACAGAAATACACAGAGGTTAGGCCTTTTCTAAACTTTCATTCCATCCTTGCCTTGGGACTGCGTTCCACACCGTACATGCCAAGTATCTTTCTCCACCAAGATGAAAATATTCAACTGTTTGGTAAACTGTCTTTAGGCCCAGAGCAAGTTTTCCAGGAGCAAGATCTCATCGACAGAAAATATTGGCAAGGGCAAACACGAGGGAAATGAAGTGTAGGCATAGTAAATCACGCTTTTAAAGCCACTGACAGATTCAAGGAATACAGGCCTCCCCTGGTGCTGCTGGGCAAGGATAGGATTGTCCCCAGGTCCTCGGTGGGAAGCGAGGCGAGGTGCCGTCCTGCACCTCGCAGGTGTGCCAGACCCAGCAGAATGGGCCGTGGCCACTCCACGCCCCAGGAAAGAAACCAAGGGGAAAGATCAATATTTGCCCAAGAAGAAAAGGACAAAAAACCTATGCAATAATTGTTTTAAAGATACAATGAAGCATTTATAAAGAGAAATAAACGTGACTGTCACAGGTCTCGCCAGAAGTCAGCTTAATCCTGCTGAAATCCAAATGACCACGAATAGCATATGCAGCTGCGAGAGTCTCTGCCTGCTTCTACGAGGGCTAGCCTGTACACGGCCGCCTCTTAAAAAGCCCGTTTCCCCTTATGAATAGGCATGATCTGCTTATTAAGACAAGAAGCACTTTCCCCCATCCCGTCCCTCCCTCCCTCCTTTGTGGTGACTGCAGCTCGTAGCCGCCCGAGCGCAGGGCTGGTAAGTTATGCATGCTGGAGCTGTTCTTTTGTGAAGGGGAGATGTTACAACTTGTGTGATTTGCCATTATGCTGTCTTTTGTGACAATCCCGAGATGGAAAGAAATGTCTGGAATATTTCTGGCAAAAAAAAAAAAAAAATCTGAAGTCCAAGAAAGGATTCAGGGGAGGATGTTGGTGTGCTTTACAGCTGAGAGAAGAAAGACAAGTCACACACTTCAGTGCCCTCACCCCCAAAGCAAAACCATCCTTATACCCACACGGGGATTTTACAAATCCTCAAGTCCCTTGTTCTGAAAATTTATTGCAAAACAGCCATCAAAGTTTCCGAGTAGGGGAAAAAAAAAAAATCTTTTCTAATACCAAGTAACAAGTCTGTGACCTGGATATCATGCAAACACAACTTTGTCTAACATCTCCATTTACGATGAAACCTGAAAGCAAAGTTAAAGTCTTCGTATCAAGCGTCGAATTTCTGAATCCCCAGTTACTGCTTGCTCAGGCAAAGTGTAATTTTTTATAAATTACTTTTCAATAATGTTTTACATTTTACAGAGAAAATACTGCCATGTATGTTCTATAAGAGAAAAATCTGCTGTTCTCAAAATACCCCCAGAAAAATGTATTTGGCAATTAAAGACATACATCATGAATGCATTTCACCTCTGAAGAGAAGCGCTCGTGTGTAGAAATGTACTTTGATTTAGGTCTTATCTTCTTAAAGTGAACAGCTTCAGTGTCTCCACATACTACTGAAATTCAACAGTATTATTATTATTATGATAAGAATAATGATTGTCTACATATAAGACTCTAGGGGGAAAGTATATTGGAAGTGAATTTGTTTACAGCACAATTAACCTTATGTTAAAAACATATGAACAAGTTTTGCAGGTCAAATAATCTACCATACAAAAAGGGCTGAATTATCAGAATTTGTGCTAGCAATCGGATGTTGCTTTATGTACTGAATTTCTATCTTTCTGTTCTAAAGTAACCATTGGAATAATTTTCTTACAGAATGATAGTTGCTATGACAACCATAGCAAATTTTCCTTTTCTGAAACAGATGTCTCATTTAGTTGAAAATTAGAATGTGAAAAACCCATGGGAAAAATTAATTCAAACTTTAACAGAACACTGACTACAATGTAATCTCTTATAGGTTAACCCCTTAACATCTTTCTGCACTCTTATAGTAACCTTCTCATAAATTCTAATTAAACCAGTTTAACCTCCTAGGAATGACCTTCTTAGCTATCATTAGTGCTTTAGTTGTCTTTGAAAGGAGCATTTCTGTTACGATAATAACAGAAAAAAAGTCATATGAAAAAAAAAGTGGTCAAACATATTACCGCCTTAATTATTTATTAGTTTTTCTTCTTCTATTCAGCTAGTACTGGAAAGAACTACCATGTAGTCCAGGAATTCTTTTGTCATTTAAATGGGGCATAACTTAGTTTTACATGTGATTTACTGTAAAGGGCGGTGACGCACTACACAGATTTGACCTGTAATTTACGTGAAAATTGAAGGCTTTCAATTTTCAAACCACCAGTATCCGTCTCAATCTGCTCAGCAGACGTACAAAAAGGGGACACAAAAAAGGACATTTGACTGGGGAAAACTATCAACGTGCATGGATTTTTCTATTACAAGCAATGAGAGAGTGAAATCTGATTCTCCATTACCTTGATTCAATTTAAATGTTTTAAGTTAAAGAACCGATTCCTTCTTCTCCGTACACTTCCCAGCTCAAGGGGACTCTCCCCAGTACTTGGTCATCGGCTACAGATGAACACGTCAGGCAGCCAGCAGGCAGGCAAAGAAATACTCCCACCACAGCACTGCCTGTAGTGCTTGCGGGGTGTCAGCTACCACAAGAACTTCAGGACTGCAAGATTTACCGCATCAGCTGCATCTGGGTTGTCCCGTTGAATAAGGTAATAACCGTTGAATAAGGTAAATCCTGCCACCAGGATTACCCACTCTCCTTGCCTTCAAGGGAAAACTCCCTTGCATAGTCCAACACCCGCAGAGCGCTATGGACAGTAACTGACTGAATAGCCATTAGCCTCTCAAAGGAATTGGTGGGCAACATCTTGTAAACATCTTAGTAGCAGAAAATACAGAACTAAAACACAATGCACAGATCATTGTACCTCCTGATTTCTATGAAGTTTCCTACAGAAATCTTTTTTGCAGCTGAAAGGCAAATTCTCTCACTAGAATTCCTTTGCTTACAAAATAAATTTCAAAGGTTCACAAACACATGCAACTTGTTCCAGTCTTTCCTCCACAACAGTTGTCATTTTTCTCCAATAGGAAAATAAACAGATATTGCCTGGTGACTGTAAAGAACCTCAGTAGGAAAAGAATGGACCAAATCAGTCTTCTCATTTCTGCTCCCCTTCCTGACAATTGTAGGGTCGCATATATTGAATATTTAGAAGATTGGACTATGCTTGCTGAAAGTCATACTGGTATATGTGACCGGTCACGGAGCACCGAAAAGCAGTTAGATTCAGTAGTGGCAATCACAGGTAAAATTCCAAAACATCCTGATTCCCAGCCCAAGAAATCTCACTTTTGGACATTTAAGTCTAATTTTTCCTGGTCTTGATTTAATCTTATTATTAAAACTAGCTACAGTCCTGTGAACACAGGCATACAGTACTATATACACTGTATACCCTCCTTGTCTGCCTGGTGTTCACATCCTCCAGGTGTTCATATTTTTACGTTCCCCATCACTGTGTTAGTTGAATTTACCCAATCTCTTTAATTGCCTTTTTAGCCTTTCCACAGCAACTAACTAACCAGTTTACTGAGCATTTCTACTGCTTTTTACTCAATTTTCTCTCCAAGTACGGATTCATGGAAGTTCACTTTTTTTTTTGAGGGGTATTAGCTGTTTCTACATCTAAAGTAGTTGTGAAATAACACTCATCTTTCTGTCTTTTCTTCCTTGCATTCAAGAGCACCGTCCAAAGCAGGCAGCAAACTAGCTATTAGGCTATTTGTGCCAAAAAGGACTGGCAGGGCACTCTTTGTTTATAGGCTTTGAAATACCGTTCAACATCTTGGCATTTGAGCATTTTTACAGTAAAAATGAGATTTATAGAAAGAAGTTTTGAGGAGTATGAGGAGACCTATTATGACTAGCTTCAATGTGAGAGAGACAAGGGTGGTACGATTTTAGAGAAGAGGTACGAAAGCAGTGTACAAAAAGAATTAAATTACGCAAAAAAGAAACTTAGGTCCACTCATTCATAATATTGGAACCAGGGTGTTTTTTAATGAAAGCTAAAGCCTTATACCTAAAATTAATAAATGCAAATGATGGTTAATCTCATATAAGATTATCCCCTGGAACACATAGCCACGAAGTACAGCTCAGCAGGTGGAAAGAAGAAAGCAGAGGGGAGGAGAATGTAGGTGCTAAGACACTAGAAGGCTTGCACAGCATTATTTGGGAGGCTGTAGTGAGCAGCAAATTGAACTCAGGTCTTCTATCAGTCTGCTGGCCACAACAGACAACGTTTCTTCCATGGGGAAGTTTGCTGTGTTCTTGCTTTTTTGCCTTGCTTGCTTTGCATCCAAGGTTGTCATTCTTGGAGCTCTGAATCGAATTAAATATTGTTTTCACAAAAGGAAAGGAGGGTAAAAACCAGAATATGGCCCTTCATCAGTAATTATTTCTTTTGCAATTTGAGTTACACAAGAAATCATTCATCTTTTATTTAGTAAAGGATTTCATACATCTCTGGCTGGAAAGAAGAAAGGATGAGCTGTGACTAATAGGAACTCATCATTTCTACACATTAATCTATTGTAAAACAATGGAAAATAAAATGAAATCTACTTTATCTTCATAACAAGAAAACAGAAGATAACAGGTAAGGAGAAAAGTTAATGAAAGACTGAATTTAAAACATGCCAGCACGAAATGCAAATAGTTTATTTAATTCTGCTGGAAGCCAAATGATAATATCCCATCTGATATTTTTAAAAAATAACAGAATAAACTCAACAAACAAACTTAAAAGCTAATTTGGAATAATTAACCGAGAGACTCAGTGCTGAGGGTACAGATGTAGAAATGTACAGACTTTCAGTACAGTCTTACGGGTTTAATGCAGGGCTAAGGTGCTGAGCTCCTGATATCTCAGAGTCTCTTCCCTCAGTCTCTCTCATTCTCAATATGTAAAAATATAGGTACAGCCACGTTATGCAGACTGTACTTCAGATAGCTGATAGTGACAGAAAGAAAAAGGGTTAAGAGAGAAGTTAACAGCCCCTCTGTCCGCACTACAGTCACCATCTAATTTTAAAGGTAAAACTTGCCAGGAAGGGGCCAATCAGTAAGGAAAAGTCATTTGAGGCCCATCTATACATGGCATCTTTACAGTTTCTCACTATCAAATGACCAGACAGCTAAAGAAAAAGAATGTTCTTCCACACATCCAGCTAGTTAGTGTTTACTGTGGTCCTCTAAGACTTTGCTGAAGTTCACTAACTGAGGAGATGGAATATCCTTTCAAATGGAGACGCTATACTTGTGGGGTTTTTTATGATGCAGCTCCTGGAGGGACTCTCCTTGATGAAACATCACTGAAATAAGTAGTATGTGTAATAGGTGCACTGAGAATCAATAAAAATGGCCCTCACAGTAGCCACTTCTCAGTTTAGTAACTCACCAGGTTTACATTCTTTTCTCAAAATATCAGGAGTAATTAGGCCATATGGACTAACTGTCTGCCAGTTTTTTTCTTTTTTTTTTTTGTTTTTTTACCTTCTTTTCCTTAGAAAATTCAAAGCCATTTTGAGTTAAACAAGCATGAAAATGCTTCCAAAACTAATAAATTAATACAACATGTGTGCATATAAGCATAAAGTGTATTATTTTTAACATTTTCAATTTAGCAACAGATGAACTTACTTCTTGTTTAAAAAAGCACATACTGATATTTCATATGCCATGTTTCTACCTGAAGTGAACAACACCCAAGCAATCCTAAATTCCAAATTCATGTTTCCCTGCAGTCCTAAATTCACCCCACAGTACAGTGGTGGAAATTAACTGCTGCACTATAACTTTCTACACCAAGAAGGTACAACTTTAACACCTGGATGCTCATTCAGCTAGCTAGGAATTCTGAGATAATCTTAAAAAAATCATATACTTATCTGATGTAAATTATGTAATTAGAAAGATCTGTCAAACACAGGTGCAGCCCTCTGTTTTAATATTGGTTCCAATTTATTCTGATTTCATACTGGGGAAGAAAATCCTCATATTAAACAATGCTAATTCATTAAATAAAATTAATTTATGAACAACAAATCCAAAGGAAGTGTTCTGATGTTAAACAGCTTCACAACAAGTGGTAAATTACTTTTTCCCTTAAAGTCTGGCCAGGGAAAAGAAGAAGAACTCAGATAACCGTGTTACAATTAGTTCTTGTGATGGTGGCTCTATTTACAGTTCTTCGCATAGAGCACAATGTAAAGCCACCATCTACTTCTTGATGTCGTAACGCATCTACTGTGTAAAAACCGAGGGAAAATGCATAGATGCAAACTACCATGAAGCAGGGAAGCTGATTCTCACCAGGTGTAAATGGCTCAAAAGCCGGTGGAGCTCTGCCAATTTACTCCAGCTGAGAATCAGCTCCATGTAGATCCGCTCCAAACTAGTTAGCTATTTGTGTTTCTCTTGGAATATCGCCAAAGGGCTCATCGCAGTACCCAACTGTGTTTACATCTTTGAAACATCCTGAAATTGCTGCTGTCTGAGACTACAGCCCAGACTACAGATAGAGCTGGTAGTCCTTTTGTTCAAGAAAAAATGGGGAAAAAAAGCACCAAAACAACGAAAAAAGCACTTTAAACTTTAAAATCAGCTCTGTCTCATAAAATTAAACTTTCAAGCAAATGTGAAAAATAAAGAGAAAACTGCTGTGGGGGATTGCAGTTTCACTCTTGTGGTTTATGAACTGCAGGAAAGTGAAGCCAATTCCCTGTAGTGAGATTACAGGTCTCCTCTTCTATAGGTCTTAAATTAAAAACCAGCTGAATCCAAAGTGAGCTAGTTTACTGGATCAGAAGATTCAATTATTTCTGCTAAGTAACTGAATGTGAACTACTTCCTTTTAATAATATACAACTAATAATTACTGCCCAAGAAGGGACTTTTTTTCTACCAAGCTAATTAAACTAAAGCGATATACTCTTCGCCTGCTCTCAAATTTAACTAGAGCTAGAAACATTGCAACAAAACAATTAAATTCAAATCTCCACTCCCATACAGAAATATAAAGCCACACAATATGTTCAGACGCTACAAGAAACAGGACCTGCCAAAAAATGTTATGTGAAATCCCCGTAATTTCTGCTCTGTGTTCAGCATACATGCACACAAGGGCAGTGTAATGTCCTGCACGCTTGTACAGGCACAGTGAAGGAACACAACGGCAAAGTGGATGCAAAGCATCTTTGGCTTCAGTGACTGATTAAGCTCTGCAAGAGGTCACTGCGAAATGTGTTAGAGAATTGATCCGTACCCCTAATACACAAAGGGGTACAAATAAGCAGGATACAAAGGTGTCTGACTTACTGGTTTTCCTCTATTGTGACTATTCTAGGATTGAACTGTTCCAGATTCCTCAGCCCTGGGCAACGTTGGGAAGAAATATAATTTGAGAGAAAACATTTTCTGGAACATTCGTTAACAAGAAAAGAGAAAACGGATATTCTGAACTGCTGTGACTTTAAAAAAATCCTGTGGGAGCAGGATTCTCAGGAGCACATAACAACTAGAATTTACCACATTGGTCTGACTGATATTTACAGGCTATAGATGTAGCTCAGTTTACATTTTCATTCGCTCACATACCTATTGCAGAGTTCAATTAGTTAATAATAACTGTGTTCCTTTAACATGCTATAAAAAATTCTCAGTCTCAGAAATTTTTATTTTGTTCCATACATATTTTTTTCAGCAATGTTAATGATTCTTGCTAATTCATTTCAGTGACTTAAACTGTACTGCAGTGTTCATTAAAAAGACCTCTCCTGAATTCGGTATCATTGCTCACATGAGCAATAGCACTTGTATACCTAGTGTCAACTGAATGAGACTCACATTTCCTATATTTCCAAATCGTGTAAAAAAACCGCTTTCCAAGACATGTTTATCACATGAAATGCACCAATTTTAGCAAAGTGTCATTAGTTAAAAAAAAAAGAAAAAATGAGGAGAGGAACGATCCAGTGATCTGTTTCTGATGTTGAAACAGCCAGAATGCACTCTTAAGTCTCCCCTTTTGCCACTGGAAAACCTTTCACACTTCAGGAGTTCAATATCTTACATTTCTCCCCACCACTTTCCCTGAATAGTTGAATTTAACAGATCAAAATCATTTTGCAGGAAAAACCATTTATGATCTTCCATATGCTGCAAACTAAACTACAGTGTATTGTGGGTTTAAGTGTTTTTAGAAGTAGCACTTTCCAAAATGGAAAATGGTTTCTGGTAAGTATGGAAGAGGAAATAAAAATATCACTGCAGCATTCTATTAAAATACAATTAAACCTGTATGTATGTGCCTTAGACTGTTAATTAATGTATTTCAAAAGGATGATGAATTTTGCTTTCTCTCTTCTAAACATGTTGCTATTTCTTACGCATCTGTCACAGCTCACCTACCTTTTACTGAATGCCTGAACTAAAACATCTTCAACATTCTGATCATAGTAATGCAGCCACATCAGGCAGGCTTAGATGCCAATCTTCTCCCCAAAATTTCTGAAACTTGAGATGCCTCAGTTTTAAATAACGAGTGGAATCTATTATTCCCAGTCATGGTTTTCATTTTCGTCAAGAACCATGTCAGTCTACCTAAATTACTTACATCGATCGTCTGTCTCAAAGTCACCAATTTAAAAAAGCTCCACATAGTTTCCAATTTTAAAAATCAGGGAACATCTACCATTTTTAAAACATATTTCTGAGCAACCAAAACCCAGCACTCTGTAATATGTCCACATCCAGCATTTCCACATCCATCATTACAAAACTGTAGCACTGACAGAGCTAGACATGAAAACAAGCCACTTGCTCAAAAATCTACTTAATCTGAGGTTTGCAAGAATTATAGAGTTGTATTTTATTGCTTTAGAAAACAGTACAGAAGCAATTGCACTTTAGTTATTCATATTTTTATCTTTTGGCCAAGTGAGGGTGCAGAAAGATGAGAACATAGGAGGATCAGCTATTTTACTTAGAAAAACTTATAGTATGGTTTTGTCCAGTAACACAAATTTTTGAGTCCCTATATATTTTAGTCACATGCAAGGTACTGAATAGTTTTTTTGCACATTTGAAAGGGGGCCTGAAAACTAAGAATCAGAGTGGTCACTTTGAGGCAGAAGTTACTATTGTCTGTGAATTTTACAGGGAATGAAACCTGCAATATAACATCTTGCGCTGCTGCTGCTGCTGCTGCTGCTGCTCTATCTGGAAGCCACACTCCCACCTTCGGAGGTATATTATGTTAAATGAAGTCAATATTTTATTTTAATACAGTTTCATTTTAATTGATGTTCACCTCAATGACTGTAAAGATTTGTACAAGGTCTGGGAAAGTAAACATTAGATGATTCATCACTGGCAAAATGAAAGCGTGTCCCTCTCATGAAATAAATCTATAAATCTTTGCTACATTATTTTACTGATGGAAACTGAGTTCAGTGAGGAATGAAAGAGACTATTATAGCTGTTCTTGAAAAGATGGAGGAGGAAGGCACTAAAACGGAGACCTAGGGTATGGGTGACCTGGAATCTGTGTGGAACAAAAACAAGCCTGCCTCATTTTGCCCTTTGCATGCTCTTTGAAACTACCCCAATTACACATGGAAGTTACCAGTCTTTCTATCCAGTGCGCACATGTGCACGCGGGCGCACACATACACGCACAAAGAAGAGAGAAAACATATGAGGACTATAACAAAATCACTACTTTGTGATGAAAAAACAAACCAGACAAGAAAATAGCAAATCAGATGAGAGTTACACGCCTATAGCTAAGCACTAACATCACACTGGACTATACCGCTTGAGTAAAGACACTGGGCTGCATACTGGAATAGTACAGACAGCTGCAGCGCACCAAGAAAAGGGCCAAGAGGTTGGAACCAATTTCCAGCCCTCACACCGAAGTGGGATGGTAATTTGGAGCATTAGCCCCCTGTCAAGGTTGCGTTGGGCTGAGCTGGTGACTGATATTCACTGATGCAACCTACAGGTTGATGTCTTTTACACTGGAGGGAATTTGGCCATCTTCTCTGACATAGCCAGAGCTCACTGAATGGCCCTGCCCCAGCATGCTAAACTCAGTAAAAACAATGCTTGAACAGCGAAAACCCACTCCCCACATACACACCCCTGACTTTCTTCACTCAGCTCCCATTATCTGAACAACAATGTTGTACGAGAGCTGTTGGCCCAGGTGTAAACATGCAAGGGCCACATCTAATCAACGTTCCATCGGACAGAAGCTACAAAAACCCAGGAGTCCAGCCCGGGCGTCTGTCACTTCAGGACAAATGGTCGCAAATGTCTTTCTAGGCTGATATTAATCTTTGCTCTCCCATTTTGCCTGACTGGGAAATGAGAGTTTCTGAAGTTCCAGATGGCCTATAACAAAAGAATGAAGGAGGAAATGAGAATACATAGACACTAGAAAAAACTAATTCTGCAAAAAAGAAAAATGAAGTTCTGTTTCACAGGAATAGATCCCTCTAGATAATCAAAGTCAAGCAAAAATCCACTCTCTGGATAATGAATCTGGAGGCAATCTCATCCTAAAGGGCTTCTTTAAGCTATCCAGGCCAATATGTCATTTAGAATAATGGCATTGTCGTATGTTTGGCAAGAGGGCTTTGATTATCCCTTCCTTTCCCACATTGTGGAAATGAAAAAAAGGCACTGCAAGAGATAAAATGCTCTCCTGCCACCTTGTATGCCTGTTTGAAAGCAAAAGGACCAACGTTTCTCCTGTAGCTGTGTACAGCAGCTTAGAAGCATTATGGAAATTCAGTGGCTAGGAAGATGTTTTCCTTCTGCCACTTGCATTTCTCTTCCTATGTCAAGTAAAATGTATACTCTTACCCTGCCGTTAATGCACAATAATCCACCTTTTACTAAGAAATGCCACTGGAATTTCTGCCATTTTCCACAAGATCAGAGCGTACACACAGAATAACTATTCTTCTGCAGATGAACATCTTTTCTACAAATTCGAGGCAGGGGTGCAATATTAGACATTGGGAGGACAGCCAGTATAATCTTTGCCAGACACAAACAGCTTCTGATCACTGATCAGGGGTCTGTTCATTAGTCTTCAGGTCTTATGTAGTTATTGCATGTCTTACGTAGTTACTGCATGCAACAGGAGAACAGAGCACCAACTTACTGACTCATTGAGTTGTAAAAAACTCAATGGAAAAAGCAGTAGGGCAGAATCCATTATTGCAACCTTGTGCAGCAGAGAAGCAGACGTAACAACATGCAGGATCACACATTCAAGAATGAACCTCAGAGAGGTGTTCTCACATTCATGCAAAAATGTACGTGCACCTTTATGGGCATTCATTTTTACATGGCAATTCTGAATAATGACTATAAAAGGAAAAATGTAGAGTTGAGTCATTCAGCAAGCACAGCAGATCTTGTGCACTGAATGCATCAGGGGTTTTTGTGCAAATACAGCATGTAATTGTGCAATTAAAATCTTCAGCAGTGCAGAGGCACAAGTGGATTGCATAGCCTATCTTCAACCCAGCTGTAGTTAACACTAAAACTCTTACCTGCAAAATAATAACACATTGTGGGGATAACGAACTGTAACAGAAGGCTGAAATTTATTAATACAATTTGATGAATGACATCTGATGACACAGAAAAGACCTTTTGCTTCATCCAAATTCAAATTTCCACTATTATCTCGGCTTCCTGACTTCCAAACCACCTGTCAGGACCATCTACTGCTTGTAGGAAATTTGATATTAACAGCAAAGCTCCCTATTGTAAGGACTTTGTTGATACTTGTTCATTTCAGGTATCAACACTGACACCTGGCTCTAGCTCCATCGTGGGACTGACAGAATCACAGAAACATTGCTCAAAAGGGACCTTTGGAGATCTTCAGTCCAACCTACCACTCCCTACCACTCACCACCACTAGAATCTGGTCAGCCATGACTGTCTTGGCAAGTCTTGAAAACACCTAAGGATGGATTCTCTGCCAGCTCTATGGTGTTCCTGCTTGCTGTATTTTTACTTCTATGTTATGATTTTGTATGTTACTGAAAAACAAATTAAACCCCTCTGAAAGGTTGCTTAATCTTTGGGAAGGCTTAGCAGTCAAAAGTACATTATACAGAATTATTATATAGAATTATTTGGGCTATTCTATCTGCCAGCTTGACTTTTCTCACAGCAGTCCAGAATTAATTAGGGTGTTTAAAAATACTTTCTGACCAGAAGCTTTCCAATTTACAATAAACGCTTTGCATTCATAGCAACTACGGCTATTCTCTACACAAGACTGCTTCCAGGTTTGTGAATATGTTCTGGCCACGTCCTGGGTTTTGCTGGGATGAAACCAGAGTGCATCTTCCTATGCCTAGCTTTTTATGAAAAAAACTCATGGTGTCCAGGCTTTATATTGGGGAAAAAACCCAACGGTTCCCAGCATCTGGGCTACACTAGAAGGAAGCACGCTGCACTCTGATGCCCGGCTCATTCAGATCTGACAACCAACACTGTATGGTGGACTGTCAAAAGCATCAGACCCCTAGGCCAAACAAAGCCACCCTTAAAATTCAAGATTGCTCTGGATGCATTTAACATCTTGGTATTCCCCAGGTTTCTCATGAAGCATCCAATGTTTTATACTCCTCTCCTTCAACATCTATACCAAAAATCCGTGGTCCAAGATACTGGTGTTGCAAATACCAATTCCTAAATAGCAGCTTTTGTGCTTTGCAGCTAGCATTTCAAAATGGCTGCTCCCTGCTTGATGATAATACTAGCATAATTAACATTTAAGGCAGTTAAACTTTTGTTAGTGAGTAGAGGCTCAATCTGGCACTTGAAATCTTGCCCTTGGAGCCCAGGAGAGTTAGAGCATGGGTTTCTGACACAAAACTGTCTCCTATTTCTTTTATGCAATTAAATATAACCACTGAGTTTTAGATAATAATAGAGGTCAAACTATGCAAGTGCTATTGAAAATATTAACCACACACAAATGGTACATATTTAAAAGGCCTTAGAGACTGGCATGTTACGCAAACCAATCAAGCTCTCATTGTTTATTTTGCAAGTAAAACATCTTAAGCAGTAGTACCATCTAATTGTGTACAGGTCATATATAAAAATGCAGATGGCTACAGGTAAACACAGTAAGTTAATGCCGGTTAGCATTCACTCAGGCCTTACTCTAGCATTCTTGAAGTACTCTGCAACTATTTATTAACCTGTTTTATAAAGGAGGGGTATCTCTAGCTTGTACTTATTTTTACAAAGGGTCAGGGCTGCAACCAGAAATGGAAAGGCAGAATCTGGGGCCCCAGTCTTTTGATTTCTAGATAGCTCACCTTAACACTAAATAGTCATGTATGGACAACAAACATAAATTGTAACTGGCAGTTCTCCAACTAAACAAATTCCTTCAAAAAGTTATTTTCAAGGCTGGAAAAGAAAATCATTTTAGGATACTAAAAAAGCAAGAGCATAGCATTTAGCTTTCTTATTGAGTTCTGAGATCTTGAAGAACTCTAAATTTTGAAGTCTTGACTAGGTTCACAAGCATTTTCTAAAGGACTGGTTCCACGATGCAAGGGCAAAAAAAGATTTGCCATGGAAAGGTCACCGAAGTTCTGTAATTTTTTAGAGATTACATTACTATGATGTAGAAAGAAAGTGAGATTGATTTCCCAGAGAGGCTATAACAAATCTCTTTTTTCAGGATGGATGAAGTATAGAAACAAAAAGGAATGCTAAAGAACAGTAGTGATCAGTAGGCACAGACTTGTACTACAGCCTTCAATCTAGCAAGCAGCTAGTTTAACCCACA
Source organism: Dromas ardeola (assembly GCA_013398915.1). NCBI lineage: Eukaryota > Metazoa > Chordata > Aves > Charadriiformes > Dromadidae > Dromas > Dromas ardeola. Next base: position 130,622 of record VYZM01018844.1, on the reverse strand, counting down.
CAGAAGAGCTGCTTCTCTTCCTAAATTTTCTGGCTGGTGGGCTGGCTGATGTGACTTTGTTACTTCTGCAACTGCTGTTCTGATAGACTAATGAAGAGTGACTTATTATTGCTACTTTTGTTGCTGCTGTTTCCACTGGACATGACATCAAGTAGCATGGAAACTTCATTCAGTATTGCATATTAACAAGCAAAAAAACCCGAGTTTGGCTGGAAGACTTTCATCAAGACTTTCTCCCATATGGAGTAAGCAAAGATCTTCAAACGACCTTACAACACTCATCTTCCAGGACCATAAGGGGGTGGGAGATGAGTTAGCAACACTGTGAAAACATGTAGCATGGAAGTTTAGATATAACCTGAAGATGCATAAAAGATGGAAAGAATGTTTTTTCATGAAGAATAGGTCATGCCAGATAGCTTAGACAACTTGTGCAAAATGACAGGATCAGCGCACAAAGGGAATGCGGCAGATCTGATCTTATAGAAACATTATTTATGGGTTAGTGGGTGGACAAAAGTTTTCTCAACAGATTTTTACAGATCTAAGCATACACAGAAAATTCAAATGGTTTCCTTTAGCCTCTACTTAGTGCTACTTTTTAGATAGTGTTTTGCTTTAATTTAATTTATCTAGACTTTAATGAGACTTTTGGTACTTTACTGCTTGGAAAATTATTACTGACACTGGAAATATGGTGCCTGGTTACGAATATTGCAATGAAGATATGAAGTTGCCAGACATATTGTAAACAGAGCATAATTACAGTATTTACAGTTGAACATCAAAATGGGAAGAGATGCCAAGTGGCATTTCTCAGAAGTTAATATTGGGACTGATACCATCTAATATCTTCCCTAATAATTTGGAAAATGAAGTAAATTGTATATTGATTGGATACGCAGTAGACACAAGAGGAAGATGAACTACAACACAGCAGGTGGGTAGGTTGAAAAAAAACCAGAAAGATCTGGAGATCTAAAAGGGAGAGAGAGAAGGGTGCATTTAAGAGAGAAGCTATTTAATGTAGACAAATGTAGAATAATAAGCTCAGAGAAAATTAACACCCATCTCAAGTAACCAAATGGGAAAATGCCAGTTTTCATTAAAAAAAAATCCCAGAGATTTCACAGTTTATTCACACTGAAAATTCACATTGGGGTACATGCATCAGGTTTGACAACTTGTTTGCTACATTCCAGCCTGATGTGATTTTAAAAAGAAGAATAACAGATTCCCTTAAAAACCTGTCTTTTAAAATAAATTTTTACTTACTTCAAATGTATACCAAATGCTCATGAAAGACCCAATTTACAGTCCTGTTAGCAGAAATAACATAGTAGTAATATAACATAAGTAAGAGATGCAGAAGCAGCACATACAAGGTCCAAGGTGGACGTCAGGAAGCCAAAGCCCATCTGTCTCCGATACCGTCAAGGAGTTCTAAGTACTCACTCTATGCAGTAGAGCAAAATCCATGAAATACTAGGTTGCCACTGATTTGTTCACTTTAGTTTAGAAGCTCAACTGTACCTTGAGGAAAGCTATTACTGTATAAAAAAAAGGTAATATTCTGAGGGATATTAAAAAAAAAAAGCCTAAACAAATACTGAAACAAGCTTGCTGTGTTAAATGACTACTGTATACACTAATAAACCTTAAATATTATCTGTAGGATGGAAATTGTCAAAAGAATGTACCCATGCAATAAAATTAACCTGTAATTATATAAACTCACTAAGTATAGAAAACATGTTTTATGACAGAAACCACCCCTACGTGGACTATGTTAGAGACCTGCTCCTGGCTGAGAGTTTAAAAAGCACACTATCTTTTTCCCATCATTATTTGGTTAACAATACCCATAGTACAAGTACATTATTTTGTCACAGGAATGATTCATTACAAGAAAATATAAAAACTTTATCAAACTGAGTATTACTTTTCTTCCTAACACAGCAATCCAAATATAGCTGATGCATACAAAATGGCTGATGTGATAGCAATCAACAATATTTTTTTTATGTATGCTTAAAAACCCGCTTACCAAGGGGAGCCATATATTCTGAATCCCCTCACCGTCACTTCAGAGTCTTGAAGATAGATGCAGTTTGTTAGGAGAGACTGTACATTTTCATAGCTCTCTGGCTTCAGCTTAGAAACAGAGGGGAAATAGTAAAAGTCCTGCTTGATTAAGTCAGCCATGAATTCCTGGTCAAAGGTCAATTCATGATTTCCTGCTATCACAATCTTGTATTCATAGGGCAGGCTACCTAAAACAGTGAAAAACAAACAAATTACTTGTTTTACGGAAAATCTGATAAAAGAAAACAGACAGACTCACAAACTATTATTGATTCCTATAGTACGCTCACATATTTGAAACAATCGAGCACATCCCTACTACGTCTTACTGTTGTTCCTGGTGATTTCAGGTAAATGACATTACTGTCTTTTTCAGGGCGCACTATGATTTAGCATGCTTAGCATTAATGTGTTGAAACTACTTTCAACTCATCAACCTTAAAAACCAGTCTGCAGACTTCTGCTCTGCTATTTACTTCTAGTTAATTGCCATTTGTGCTGAAAGTATCACTTACTGTGACAGCGATGATAACTCTTTGACAGAAATTAGGATTCAAAGAAGATCGGCCGCAACACTTGATAAAATAACGTCAGGTCTCTTCTCCCAGAGCTGTGGTCTTTATTAGCTACTACTGAGGAGGTCTTACAGACTCAGAACTTGGGTCAGCCAGGGGGGTCTGCTGCTCTCTTTGCCCTAACATTAAGATCAAGCCTTCAAGCAAGACAGGGATTGGGTTTAGCTGTCAAAATTCCACATCCCACAGAGAAGTCTCTCAGTTTGCCTCTATCCCATGCTTTTTGCTGCTCCATTTTCTCAGTGACTTCTGAGATCCGTGGACTATAATTTAAAATGACTCATGTTCAAGAATATTTTACAGCCCGTATTTAGTGAAAAACCTTACAACAACCTCCTGCTGAAGGCAAGAATATATATGCCCACACGTGGGTTCTTCCTGAGAGCAGCACTGCAACAGGAACTTTCCACCTGACTCCACATTTGGTTATCAACTGGATTCTGCCCTTGAAAGCAGGCATCACCTGTCTCAAAAAGCTCAATAGAAACCTTCTAAGTATATCTTAGAGGAAACAAAGACAGAAACTGTGCAAAGCTGCATTCATTAGCTTTGCTTCTGCACTGTTAATTTGCATCAGGATGGAAACAGAACAGGAGCCTGGGAGCAGAAAGAAATATTTTATTGAAAATGAGACCCACCTTGTATAGCGGCAGTCTTGTCATTTTTTATTTTAGAAATGTATTGTTGATAACACAGAAAGCCTTAGTGATGACCCCAAGCCTAACCTACAAGTAGGGTATTTAGAGAATGTAAAACACCAGTCAATGCGCAGTGGCAAAAGTTGGCATGAGTAGGACTTAAGAATAAAATGCAACAGCGTGATTCAGAGTTACGGAAACAGAAGACAGAACAGCGCTAGCCCAGAGGAGATGCCACATGGCTGAACTCATTATTTACCAAATAAAAAGATATGGGTCACTCTGAAATATAATTTTCAGACACTTGTAACACCTGTATGAGGAAATTGATTGTACAAGTGCCAGTCTTTCCTGTGGACCCAATATACATGTGCCTTTGGAATATTTATTAACAGAAACTCTTTTCAGATATTTATAATTACAAGTTGAATGTTGGAAATTCAATTATTTACCTGAAAGACTACTTGAGATGTAAATTTTGTCATTTTGGCTTCTGAAACGCTTAGCATTTTGCAGATGTGTATTCCATCTCTACAAGTTTTCCAGGTGTGTGCACACATACACACACAAGTTAAAAACATTACTTACGTGCTGCAACACGTATGGCACCTACAGGGCTTAAAGCATTCTTGGGAAATAGGAAAATAAAGAAATCCTGTATGCCGCAATATTGTTAACAATTCAATTTCTATTCTGTTTTGTAAATCTTTTCCAGCTCATCTGATCCATCCATCTAGCAGCCAAGAACCTGTATGAGCTGGTTATAGTTGTTGCTTCCACTAATGTATTTATGTCATGTTGCTGTCTGTGGGTGTTACTTAGGCAAATTAGCAAATTACTCTAAATGTACAGTTACATTTATTATAGTGGCGGCCAGAAGCGCTGCTGTAGTTACAGGTCTGTCAGCTTTTCAATTAACAACTGTGTTTTTGATGAGTTTGCAGCTCAGTTTTTTTCCTTTCATTCCGTACCAGGCGGCAACTTGCTAAACCTCTCTTTGTCTCCACAAGCCCTCTTTATCCTTTAAATCTTTTTTGTTTGGTTGGTTTTGGTTTTTTGCCTAACAGGTATATTTTCTGCTTGCACATAAATTTAACAATATTTTGTTTAAACTTTGTTCCTTAGAAGACTTTAGAACGTGCTACACTTTTTACTCCAAGTGTTCTCGAAGTACAAAATCAATCTTAGGTACAAATCTTTGAAACCTTGGTCTTGGCTGGGCACCGCTGTCATGAACTACATATATAAGATGCCAGTTGAGTAGCTGCAGATGAAGACCTTCAGCTATCAGACCACAGTATTGAGTACACATTTCCCATCTTCCCTGCTTCCAGTGTGATCCATACTTACCAGTGCTCACTCTAGTCCGCACGCAGAAATCAACACTGAATGCTAAACATCTCTTTGCCCTAAAGCATGGTCCTCCTACCACTGACCTCAGAGGGACCAACACCACCATACTGCAGCAGGACCACAGTCCAACATGGTGTGTCAGCAAAATCCTAAGAAATGTTGAATGTTTTAAGTGCCTTTTAGAGCATTAAGGTCCACTAAACATTAGCAATATCTGATCAGTATTTACCTGAAAACTACCTTAAAGCAGCAACTCTTTCCTACTTCTGACCTATAACTTTTTACTTTTGCTTTTTATAAGTTATTATTTAAACTGTTCTGTATTTTCTATTATGTCCTTCCAACACAAATACATGGTGTTCCACCCCTAGGCACAGACTACTGCAAAATTTGTGGCCTTAGCTCGGTCCTTGGCTAGGACCAAGACCTCCTCAAGAGCACATAGCCCAATAGCTGTGTTTCTACTTCTGTCCATAGCTTTAGAACAACCACTTTTCCATCTATTATTTTTTGTGCCACCAGCTCTTGATCAGAGATAATTCAAACACTTCTAGGTTGGCCAGTTTATTCCCACACCTGCTAGTGGGTGCTAATGACAAGCTGGGTAGAAAAGACACTAGGCACATTTCCTGTCCCTTGGTAAACAAACTGACCCGAGAATGTTGAATTCCCACTCAAGCAGGTTTTCATGGCTTCTTATAACAATTGCATTTTGCCAAGAAAGATTCGTACCAAAGACAGCAGTGACTACACTTTTGCAGTAGGTGACTACCCATTGCAGTAGGTTCCCTTTGTCTTCTGTTTATAAACTCCATGAAAACAAGCCTTAGCAAAGGCACTGGCTAACATTTTCATTTGCTAAAGAGTTTTCCTTTTTTTTCTTCTTCTTTTCCAAAATAGCCATCTGCTAAACATTAAGTTCCCTGACTGCTCATCCGTGTGGGCACCAATGGCACCACTAGAGCGACCTTGAGCATATCAAGGGTGACTGACAGCCTTGAGATAACCGTGATGGGGATAACAGGGGATGTGGCCCTGGTGGTACCTCCTCAGTCCTCCCAGTGAGGGGGCTCACTGCTCAGGTGGGAGTGGATACATCCCACAGTCAACACGACACTGCATGGCTGGTGCTGCAAGCAGGGCTCCAGCTTCTATGACCACAGGACCTTTTTTGAAGAACAAAGACTGCCGCGCAGGGATGGCATTCTCCTGGCATACTGGGGCAAAAAGTTCTTGCCAACAGGTTCACTAATACAGTGGGCAGAGTTTTAAATTAGGTGTGTTGGGGAATGGTTGTCATGCTGTGAAGAGAAGTGAAGGCATGCAGGCAGTGAGGAAGCAGCTGGGAGTCAACAGGATGACGAAGGCTCTTGCATTACCCATGGAAAAGCAGCCTCACTGGGGCTCCTCTCAGGCACAGCATGGGGAAAGGAAAGGGAAGGAAGGAGGAAGGAAAATTCCATGCACAGTGGAGAGCTGTGACATCTCTGAGATTGTGGAGACATGGTGGGATAGCTCACCTGACTGGAGTGCTGCAATAGACGGACACAGGCCTACCACCTGTCTAACATAGGTCTATCACCTTTGAAAAGGATAGGAGAAGTTCACAATGGCTGGAAAAAGGCAAATGTCGCACCCATCCTCAAGAGAGACAAGAAGGGGAATCTGGGGAACTACAGGCCATCAAGCCTTACATCAGGCCTGGGAAAATTCTGGAACACATCTCCCAAAAAGTGATTTTCTGAGCACATGAAGGTCAGGAAAGTAATTTGGAACAGCCATCATTGATTTTTAACATGGGTAAATCATACCTGACTAACACTATTACCTTCTATGAGGTGATGACTGGCTCTGTGAATAACGGAGAGTGCTGGATTTTGTTTGCCTTGATTTTAGCCTTTGACACCATCTCCCATAGCATCCTTACAGCCAAATTGGTGAGGTAACAACGGATGGTAAGGTGGGTCAAATATCACTTGGAATACTGGGCTCAAATGGCTAGAATCAGTGGTACAAAGCCCACCTGGCAGTCAGTCACCAGAAGTAACCCCCAACTAGTGATGTTGGGGCCAATACTGCTTCCCATATTATTTACTAACAGCCTGGATGATCTGTTGGAGTGCACCTTCAGCAAATTTGCAGACAACAGCAAATTGGCGGTGGGGATCTGCCAGCCCACTAGGGAGGGCATATCTGCTATTCGGAGGAACCTCCAAAGGCTGGAAAAACGGGCTGACAGGAACCTCATAAACTTCATCAAAAGCAAATGTAAACTCCTGCACCTAGGATGGAGTAACTTCATTCAACAAGACTCAGCAGTTTGTCTTTGTGGCATAGACAGCCAACCACATTCTGGCCTGTATTAGTAACAGTGAAACCAGCTGAACAAGGCGAGTGATCTTTCTCCTCTATCTAACACTTGTGAGACCACATCTGGAGTGTGGTGTCCAGTTCTGGGTTCCTCGGTAAAAGGAAAATACTGACGACCTGAAGCAAGTACAGCAGAGGGATGCCAAGATGGTTGGGGAACGTGGCATACAGGGGGAGACTGAGATCTGAGTCTCTCCAGCCCAGAGAAGATGAAAGGAAGACCTTACTACTGTCTGCAACTACCTGATCGCAGGATAAAGAGAGGGCAGAGCTAGGTTCTTCTCAGAAGTGCACACAGATATGACAAGAGGCAACAGACACAAGTGGTAACACGGTATAAGGAAAGAATTTTACCATGAGGATGGTCAAAAAGTGGAATAGGTGCCCAGAGCAGCTGTAAAATCTCCATCCTCGGAGATACTCAGAATTCAACTGGACAAGGTTCTGAACAGCCTGCTCTATCTAGACATGCTTTGAAGAGGAGGTTGGATTCAATGACCTCCAGAAGTCCCCTTCATCCTGTGTGATTCTAGGTTTCTCTAAGTTTACACTGGGAAACAAACAAGAATTTTAAGTGCCTGCAATACTGAAAGAAATTAAAAACTCATTTCTTGTTGTGATTCTAATGGAACAAATCTATGGTAGGCAAGCAATTTAACAGGACTAGAGATTATGTTCCATTAACTTTGCTATAAGTTTCTTGTACTATCCACTTAGCAGATGAGTAGGACTAAATACCCAACTGATAGCCAATTAACATTTGATGCTAGCATATGGCTTTGCTGGTGGGCAGGTAGCAAACTTGGTATTAATACAGAATCTCTATGTATACAAAGATACTGAAGAAAATTTATGGCTGTCATGGGAATTCTGCACACACACCCAGGACAAAATTCATTCCCCAGTAAAATTAAGGCAGCAAGCATGTGAGAAATAGATCTGCCCTTCAGGAGTGCCAAGAAACACATGCAAGAACATATGCTATGGGAATCAAAGATGTATTTTCAAACACAAAAAAAAAGGGAAAAGTTATGAATTTGGGGGAAAGCTACATTTTTTTCTGATCTCTTACTTTGACTAGCCAAAACAAGACAAGTGTTTTGCCCAAAGACCTGGGATCCCCCTGTTCTTGGCACCTGAGAAGCTTCTGCTAAAATATCCCTATAACCTGGAGACGAACTACAACTAGAATCGGTTGGAAAAATTTTACCTAAACAGTTTTCTGTATTAAAATTATTAAAATACCACTTGGATGGAATGGGATATATTTGGAAATTCATGTAGTGATTCTGACATTACCAAGGAAACAAAATGAAGCAAAATGTCAGTTTAAAATATTTTGGGGTGAATAAAAATTTTGTTTCTATGCAAAATTTCACTTTTTTTTTTTCTAAACTAAGTGGGTTTTTTTCCTCCCATAATGTCTAACTTGCAAGAAATTAAAATTATTTTCCTCCATAATCAGCCTCTAGCCCCTTCATCCTATTTGGATTTTGAATCAACGGAAATGTTTACACATCAAAATTCTGTCAGAAACACGCTGGCTCCAATTCTGCCCTGGGCTTCAGGGCTTTCTCTTTCAGGCCACATCCAGCTTTTGCCTTCTGCCAATTTGGAACGGGGCTCCAAGCCACCACCCATTCTTTCAGCCTCTATCTTAACGTCGGATGAAAGATTTTTCCCTTCCTTTTCCTTCTTCTCTGCTACATCATTGATCTTTCCTGCCTCATTTTTCCCTTTCCTTTCCTTTTTTGTAATCTCCCCCTGTATGCAGAAAAGCCTGGAGACACATTATCTTGCACTTAATTTAGCAGTTTTAGCAAAGGGTATCTTTTTCTCAAAGAAACAAAACTTGTAGAAATACAATGCTCTATACTTCTGTGTATCCCTCTGAAAATGCACAGCAGATTCAAAAGTCCTTTAGTATATTCAGCAGAGGAGTAAACACCTCAAAGATAATTATGTTCCCTTGAGTTTCCTGGAAGTGTCTAAAAAGACTAATGCACAGTCTGAAGGAGAGGCTCCAAAGGAATGAGACACCTAAGAACCCACAGAAGATCTGTAAGACAAAATCCAAGAAGTCAGGCAGCAGTGATTCTGCTCCCAGAACAACCCACCACACAAAAAATTCTGCCCTAAATCTCCTAAATCAATGTAATTTATTATTCTTTGAGATTATTTTACTATCAAAAAGCCTGGTATATCATATTTAGTTTATATATAGCCAGATGGTATTACCATCTTAGTAACTTCTTAACTAGATACATGTAGTTTTTGCCAGTTGTGGCAAGCCTGTGGCAAGTTTCTTAGCCTTTGTTTGCTTTGTATAAGAATCTGATAGTAGTTCTGGTAATATAATGTGTATAAGAGTATATATATTGTTGAGCTAGTAACAGCTTTGTTTATTCCTTTCATTACTGTAGATTACTAATTAAGAAAATCAACTGAACATCTAATTTTTTGCATGTTTATGCACCAATTACAAAATTATTGCAGCAATTCTTAACTCCTAAACTACAGTAGGTCCCTTTTATGGTGAACATAATTTTTACAAAATAACTTGAAATGCTGGGGAACCATTACTTGAACTACAAACGCATAATGCAAAGCATTGAACAATGTGCCTTTGTTTGCTATTTCTCTGGGTCCGAGTTTGTTCAAAGTAGAATTCTGTGTGCTTAAAGGTTCATCCCGTTCTATCAGCAAGTCTTCTTCTCCGTAAATTAGATCAACACTGCAAATAATTCAAACGCAAATGCATGATGTTTATACTCCAGGCTCCTCTTGTACTAAGAGGTTAGGCATCTTTATCAACCAGTGACCTCCTTTGCAGCTTACAATTGTTATCAACTTGCAACTTCAAGATAAATGCAAACTTGTACAAGCAGATGTGCTTTGCTTCTCTCCTGGCATTGTACTGAGCAGAATTTTTAGTATTCATTAAAAGCAGTGGCAATCATATAAGTGCCCACTTAATGCTTTTCCTTTCTCATTTCAACCTTTTAGAATACAGCAGTGAGTGATATAGTAAAAAGACTGCATAACTGTCTCAGATTGCTTTTTTAGCATCTCTTTGACAGTTCTGTGTTTAAACACTGGGGCTGATGTCTGGGAAATTCACATTAACATACTTTTTGTATGGTGTGTAATCTGGAATAACATTGTAAATGAACACTCCCTCCTAAATCATCTGTAACCTGCTAGCTCTAGACATTCTTGCATTGTAAAAGCCAGTAATTGTATCAAACACTAAAACAGCAAACACATACAATACTGCTCACATTTGCAAAACATGATTTCTTAAAATAAATAGATAAAGGCAAATCAAACTAAAAAATATCCGATAATAGTCCAAGTTAGGCTCTTTGATATGCTGTGTTTTATATGAACGCGCACACATGTATAATAATTGGCCCAAATTACTTCTAAAGGAAAAGTAGCTTCCTTTTACCCTGGTTTCTTTAATTACCCTGTAATTATGAAGAACCAACCCAATGCATGCTGCAAACTAGGCCATTAGAGTAGCTGTAGTGAGTCAAACTAAAAGATTATGTAGCCCTGAACCTTCTGTCAACTCACGGCCAGTTACAGAGACCTAGAAAACTGTACGAGTGCATGATTTGCCTAGATTGAACCTGCCTTTGATAGATCCCCTTAGATTATGGCAATTAATGGTTTGAGAATCCCTAACTACGTAAGCCACAGGGTCCATTTTCATAAATATTTTTTTCTTTTTTACTTCCTGGAATAGTTGCAGTCTTAAATAATATACCTTTCTAAGGAGATAAATTTCTACAACAGCTTTTCTGCCCTTTAGAATATTCTAGTTTTGGTTTACAACCTGTATCTGGGGTCAATGAAAGCAAAGGACATAGAGAGCCGTGTTAAAAAGTAACAAAAACTACTTTAGACTTCCTGCATGGATCTCTCTGCACACCGACACAGATTCCTATTCAGATCTTCAGATCCCACAAAGATGCTTTCAGTACCTCCAAGTTGTCACCTTCTGGAAGGGAAGACTACAAAGAACTGTGTGTCATGTCACCGTACCAGGTGCACAGCACTAATAACAATGTTTAATGTTTGTGTATAGCGCTTTGCAATAGGTGTTCAAAGTGCTGTACTGAGAATAATTAATCCTCCAACACATTCATGTGGTAGGTGGATTAAGTATCATTTTCACAATTTTACAAGGGGGGACGATAAAGAGTCTGTCAAATCTGAAGAGGACTAACTAGAATTTGGTTGCCTGTCTTCCTCAGGCTTTTTCAAATATCTCCACCAGAGGCAATGACAGTTCACTGAATCATATTCCAGATCTTTCAGTTCCCTGGTTGCTCTCTGCACTTCTGGGCTGCACCGCCTTCCTAAAGCTATGCTTGTCTGCTAGTCTGGAATAAGACTGGATATTTTTGCTTATTTTGGGGGCCAGGGTTCTCAATATTTATGAAAGTTGCAGGATGCTTTTAGGGGAGTCATCCCAGAGACTCAGAATCTTGATGTCTGGCTACTTTCCACTCCGTCAGTGGAAAAAAGCAACCTTGGTATTAGTACAAAGTGCAAGAAATCCCCCAGAAGCATACATGTGTTTGGAAGGAGGGAATGAAGGAAAAATCCTTTAGCACCTACCACTCCTACAGCTTCCACAGCTTCTCACCACTAGCATGGGAGGCACACCTGGAAAACAGTTGTTCTGAGTCACCTTCCCAATACAGGGATGTATCTTAGAAATTCCTTGAGACTCTCGGCACCCAGTTTAACATTCAGAAGTCTTCAGGAGACACTAATTCCCTAGAACTGGAGAAATACTGGAAGAGTGTGTTGCAGTGCACTGGTCTGTGCTGTACTGTCTGAGCCTTAGACATACAAACGGATCTGAGCCATTGCGCATTTAAGAAATGCAATAAAAACCAACACTTTTTTCAGTATGCCCAGTCTTTTAAAAATGACATCTGTTCTAAATCCCTACACAGCTCAATGTTTTTCACTGCATTTCCAAAGCCATTCTTTTGTAAATAGATAATTAGTGCTTAAATACTTCTTTCAAGGGGTTTCTACATTAACATAAAAATAGTGTAATTACCGACGGTCAAAATGGCATGACTACAATTTATAAATTCTAATTTCTTTTGCTGCTCTGAAGCTGATTTTCTTTCTTCTTCAACACAATTTTAATCTGGTTTAAATGTGAGTATTATTGAACCTAAAAAAATAAAATACCTGTTAAGAGATGAAGAAAAGTAACTACCCTCATTTTGCAAGATTGAACAGTAAAGCAAAAGTAAAGCTAAGCCTAGTGTTTCAGGCTTTTCTGAAGATCTTTTATTTTTCATTAAGAACCTAAAAACTGGGGTGATGTTTATTGACCAAAATTAGCTGATTTTTTTTCTACAATCCAATACTAGAAACAGGTGATACTAGTAGTGCTAGTTACAATATCTGGGAAGGCATCTTCACTCTAAAATATTTTCAGTCTGAAATAAAAATGTTATCTTTTGAGCTGAATCTGCCCAGGTCAATTCCTGAAGTGCATGGCAAATCATTTAATCTATTTTTGTGTGTGCGTACGATATGCAAGTAAAATGAACATTTTCAGGAAAATGCTCTGAAGAGCTAATTATTGTTTTCCACTACAATGCAAAGCCACCTTCTATTTTTTTTATTTCAACTTTAGCTTGAACTTGAATTTCAAATAAGACGACTGACATTGGAAAAATCTCAAGCAAACACACTGAAACAATGGGTATTATAAAATGTGTTAGTTTAAGTAATCTTTCCAATCCATGCACAGAAGATGATTCTCAGAGAGAATATGGAAGTATGTGTTGCAACTTCTATCACAGATCGGCTACTTAGTTAAATTTCCAGGAAAGTAACCCACAAGCTCAAAGTAACAGTGGGTCCTGGAGCATACACAATTTGGAAATGATGTTACAGACTTGAGCAAAGGAAATTACAAGAGCAACTGAGCCAAGCAGGCAATTTCCACTGCCAACAATATGGGAGATAAAAAACAGAGATGGTTTTGGAGTCATTATTTTATGAATGCATTAAAGCAGGACATGTATCTTTGTATTGGTCCTACAACACATTTGATTTATATGCAGGTAGGGAATAAATAACAAAAACAAAAATAATGAAAAAGCCAAGGACAAGGATAACTACAGTGCATAGTGAGCTTGATATATCTTATGATATAATCTACCTTATCCAGCCCTGATTACATAGAATCATAGAATGGTTCGCCTTGGAAGGGACCTTTAAAGATCATCTAGTTCAACCCCCTGCCATGGGCAGCGACATTTTTCACTAGATCAGACTGATCAAAGCTCTACCCAACCTGACTTTGAACATTTTCAATGATGGGACATCCACAACCTCACTGGGCAACCTGTTCCAGTGTCTCACCACCCGCATTGTAAAAAACGATTTCTTTATATCCAGTCGAAATCTACCCTCTTTCAGTTTAAAACTGCTGTCCCTTGTCCTGGGGCCCTGGTAAAGTCTTTCTTCATCTTTCTTATAAGCCCCCTTTATATATTAAAAGCCTGCAATAAGGTCTCCCCGGAGCCTCCTCTTCTCCAGGCTGAACAACCCCAGCTCTCTCAGCCTGTCTTCACAGGAGAGGTGCTCCAGCCCTCTGATCATTTTCGTGGCCCTCCTCTGGACCCGCTCCAACAGGTCCATATATTTAGAAACAATTCCCCGGAATTATTTATGGCTGTTTAAAGGGATGTCTTAAAATCTCCTGGACATACTGGAAAATTAGCGTATGTTCAAATCTGTCATACCATGCATCCTTATAATGTCATTAGAAAGTTTCACTGGCCTCATGGCCTTCCGTTTGGCCCTACCATAATACATATTTTGTACTTAATTTTTTTGGATTCCCAAAAATTGGATTTTCAAATTTGTAAGAAAAATACAGTCACGGAAGAAACTAGGTAAAAAAAAGGAAAAGATGAAATACAAAAACAGGAGAAAGGTCAATTCGGGACAAGAAGGGAGGAAAATGACCAGGTTGGCACCACTGGCAAGCATTGTAAACTGACTATTCATCCCTTTTTTCCTTCTTTTTCTAAGCTACCCTGAGTAAGGATAGCAAAATAGAAACCTGACTTGCAAAAGTACATCGTGATACTGCATGACTGGGCAATAAGAGGACAGATGAAACTGAATATAAATTTATGCAGAATAATTCAAGTGCTGGAAAAAATATACCAACTATAGATACACACTGATGGGTTTTGAACTAGGTATTACCATTCAGGAAAGAGTTCATAGAGTTATAATAGGTAATTTTATGAAAATGCCGTCTCACTTTTCAGTCACAGTCAAAAATAAAAACAGAATAATCCACAACACTAGAAAGGAAAAGAGAACACACTAGGAGATTTCATTATGCCAGGGGATAAATCTGTGGTGTACTCAGATCATGTGCAGCTCTGGTCTCACAATTTTTAAAAGGATATAGAACAGAGAGGTACAAAGAGTGACACAGATGATCAAAGACATTTAAGGACTTCTAAACAGTCTTCAGCCTGAAAAATATCTTAAGGGCAGATACCGGAAGAGCCTATAAATTCTTAAGCAGAATGAAGAATGAAATTTTTCACTTTCCTCTGCCAGTATTAGGAAATACCAAATGAAACTAGTAGATGACAGGTTCAAAATAAGCAAAGTTCTTCACATAATCCATACCACATTGTGGGACTGTGATGCAAGACTGTCGGCGCTCAAAATTTGCATAGATCCAAAAGGCAATAAAAAAGCTCAGAGAAGAAAAATCTGTATATTAAATACAAAGTATTTTGGCTCAAGAAGTCCGTGGACTGCCTACCAGGGAAAGCTGAGAAAGTATGCACATCCAGTTATCATTTAATCTCCTCCGTAGAGCTAGGCATCAACTTAGCCCAAGTAAAACCTCAAATCCCTCCCTGGGAAGTGGGGAGGGGGCCTCTGAGAACAAGAAAAGTGAAAGTAAACCACTCATTACCAAAAAGAACAAAGTGAAATGAAATTAAGTGGAGGACTTTAGGGGCCAGGAGATAAAAGTATAAAACTAGGTGACTAAGGGACAGACAAAGCAGAGCACCTTGGCTGATAGCCACAGCCAAAGACAATACTGGGCTAGAGAGACGTATTATCTGAGCTGGTACAGGCCTTCCTGTGTACCCACATACAGTTAGCCTAAAAAAGAGAGAACATATTTTCGGGTATGACTCAGCAAGCCAACGTGCCTCTATTAGCACAACACTTGAACATGTGCTCGATATAACCATAAGGTCCATGGAAGTTAATGATGTTAATGTAAAATATACTTTGCATCAGACAGGCACAGAAATTTTATGTAGAACAGAAGATAAAAACTAAACTTGCTGAAGGACCTCTTGAAAAGACAAAATAGGCCAATAGACCACAGTGGCACAAATCCGAGAGGGTGTGATGGAACAGAAAGCTAAAAGGTAGGAATCAATGCTACACATAAATACACAGTGCAAAAGCAGAAGTAGGACATGTATCCAGTGCCTAAGAGGAAGCTGAGATCAAGGGAAGGTGTAACAAACAAATATTCTAGTGTTTATTCCAAGGCATAAACAAAGTTATAGTCTAATAATGGCAGAAGACACAGATTTGACACAGAACAAAATAACTAAGTGGGAAGATGAGCCCTGTGCTATGGGATGAAAGAATGGACAGGGAAATTTGGTGATAGCAGGTAAGAATGACTGTGGAGGTAAAAGTCTGTTCCAGAGTCTGTCATTTACTTTCTCAAGAAACTAGTAAAAAGTTAAGGAAGAAGGAGAAGGTTGGGTAGGCTGTGGGAGTTGCAAAATCATGTCAGGTACTGGAAGCAGCTATCTAGAAAAGTCAAAACCGTTGGAGACTAGTGGATAACCAGCAAAAACTTCGGAAACTTCTACTTCTCAAAGAGAACACTTACAAGGATTCTACCATTTACTATATATTTTGCAAACACTCCAGGTATTCAAGAGATGATAAATTGTTCATTTGAAACCAAAAAAAAACCTTTCAAAAAAAGCTAAAGTTTCCATTTTGAAATCTCATTGACGGTGATTTTAAAAAAAAAGTTTAACATTTTTAATTTGGAACAAAACTTTTAATGCTAGTGGAATGAAAGAAACCTATGTAAAGACTCCAAATTATTTTTCCATTGGATTTTTCAGAATGAATTAAAAATTTAAGTTAAATTTCACATTTTTTCAAGTTGCCAAGAAATTAAAACAAATCTTTAACTTGCTAAAATTGCATGTCTTAAAGATGCTCTTGCAAAAACATAACTCATATCACAAAGATCACCTTTTCCCAAACCGCACACTACCATGAACTTGGACGGATGCCTGAAAAGTCAGAAAACTAAGCCTTCTTTTGGAATAAAAATGATGAAAAGACCATCACAGAAATGCCTTGGGAAATCTCCCTACCACACTGAGAGAATTTCAGCTTAAGGACTTCTTCAGAACACTCTACAGCTGTGGCCAGCAGGGAGGCAGATGGAGAACTAGGGAGACAAAAAACATGCCGGCAAGTAATGTGTGTAGCCCCCATCCTTGCTCGCTAGCAATATCCCAAAGCACTTTTCTTCCCTCAATAGCAGATAAATAAAATGGGTATTATTTAGAAGGGATAACCATATGGTTTGCATAATCTTTATATGCTATTTTCAGTACATTATTATAATACATGTTAGAGACCTACAAAGTAGGATTAAAATTTGCTTTGTGTTTTACAACCAACCTGTTCCATTTGGGTACAGAGACAGAGGTGAGGGCACTATAGCAGAGTATGTGACTTACACATGCTGTCCCTACTTTAATACTCATAGAACAATGCAATTGTTCCATGTGGGACATATTATTGCGTTCTCAAGCTCAAATAAATATTTATCAGCCTTGCTGATAATTATTTGCTAGTAAATATTTGTTTAAATCGTGAAGTCCTGGCTTTTTTTTTATATTCCATTTCTGCCTACATGCATCTGTCTGCTTTGTGCCTTCTCAGCGTGGAATGCTGTAATATGTAGCAAAAAAGACAGGAAAAATGCAAAAAAATCAACTACAGGAAAGAAAATCAACCTAAAAGCTGAAATCCATTACCCTTAAACTGTGTCCGTTTTCTCTCCAACTCCTCCATTTCACCTCACCTCTTTTTTTTTGATAATGAAGTATCAGAATACAGAATCCATTTTTATTCTAAACTAAGGTATCCACACTGCTGCAGGAACAATACCGATCAGGGCTTTTGTCTGGATACAGTGTACGCTTTCCAATTTTCACTGTCATTTTTTTTAGCATATACAAAACATTGCAGAAGCACATGTAAATCACCACTCTCTTGCCCAGTGGAACAGAATTTCAGTTACCAATGCCAACAGTTGCCTACAGAAGGCATCTACATCTGGTCTGCTAGATCCAAGACAGCAACCACAGGCACACGTTTTGCTTTGTTTGGAATTCATCACTGTGGTGCAGCTGAGCCTCAGATAAAAAAACTATGAGCCTCCGGGGTTAAACAGACAAATGTTTTCAGTCACAACAACTTTTTTTTTCGGGGAAGCAAAGCCATAACAATGTATGTAAGAGGTTTTATGTAAATCATTAAAGGCCTACTGACTTAAATTGTTGCTAACACCAAGAAGTTGCTTAATGTACGCTTGAGAGTGTGAAGGCAGAACAGATGAATAGTCTCACAAATCTTACTTGCTCAGTTGGAAAAATGCAAAAATATTTCTAAAAAAAAAAAAATCTGATTCCCGCTCATTGCCATTCCAATTTAAAAGTCAAATTAATATTCATCACTTCTGAGTGCACGATGGTTTTTACTGGGAGGCAGAAGGGGCAGATACAATCAGTAAACAAATTTACTTTCAAATCCACACAGAATTCAATACCTACCTAGCCATTCGTTGAATTTTTTTACTTCACTAGGAAGTCCCAGCTCAGTAAAATCACCAGCATGTATTAACACATCTCCATATGGCATTTGGATAGGATCAGTTCTTGAGTGAGTATCAGAAATACAGACAAATCGTGTATATCCTGGAGGTTTGGGAGCATCATGGGGCACTGGATCAACCCTGTAGGAAATGCATCATAACAAGGTTATAAAGTACTTATGTACTTCTTAGTGTCCGTTTTGCCATTCCAATACTATTTTTTACCTTTACAAAAGATTACACAGACTTCTAGATCTGTCTGATGGAAGGGATTTATTAAAACAAAACTAACACTAATGGGAGGTGTAAAAATTCTTGATGTTCACATCACAACATTTTCAGTATTTGTTGGGTAGATGGATTAATTTAAAGAGATTAAGCAAAAGAGACTGAACTATTGCAGTAACTCTGAAACAAATACTTACAAATAAATCAAAGGCATTGCCAGTTTCAAAGGAACAGTACTATCCCATTTCATTGTTTAAATATGATTACACGGTACACAGGGGAAAGATTTATTTTAGATACATAAATACATTTAAATGCATTTTTTCTAATTATAACTTTTTTCTGCAAGTTATATAATTCCAGCAAATTTAATTAACACATTTTGGAGATATGTTTCAGTGTGTTAATGCAAAGCAAGATAAGAACTCTCCTGACAACAGCTGTAAATGCACGTTCAAGCCTGACTATTGTCAGGACAAATGTGGCAACTTTCTGGGCTTAATTATACTAAAAGAAATCAGATGCTGTGAGGGGTGAGGCTGCATTGTTCAGAACCCAATCTCGATATTCAAAACTGAGAAAACTAAAAGATCTGACCCAGTTTGGTGAGACTTACTTATGATTTAGAAGAGGAAAGCAGAGAACACCTCTCTGCTATATGAGGAATACTTATTTTCTACTCAATCTTTTTACCCTCAATCCATATTTTGCTAGAATATATTGAAGCAAATGTATCTATATTCAGATATACGCTATCTGCTATTCCAGTTAGGGAATTCTGCTGGAATAAAATCAAAGAGCCAGAGACACAAGAGTTACATTTATGTCACTAGAAACCAGAGAGATATACAGAATTGTTATGAATTATTTTACTTTTACAACATCTATTTTGAAAGGACAAATAAAATTAGTCTTGTTCACTGTTGCAGTATGTAATACCTATTCCTAAGCCTTGCTGGCTGTGCTTCAATTCAGGATCTTAACTTTCATATAAGCGCAGGAAAAAAGTTAGAGATCTTTGCTATTAATAATACTACCCCTGTTTACTGGGTAAATTTTCAGAAGGCATTTTATTGCTTGAAAGATACACGATAATAATCTTTAATCACACAATCTTTTCCCTAAGTCAAAGAAGAATTCTACTAAATTTATAGGCGGGTAAACTGAGGTGTTTTTAACAACTTCACAAGATTAGCGAGGGAGAGTGAGGAACAAATCTAAAAAATTCAAATCTTGATACATATAGAAAAAGTTCTTAGCATTTTCTAAAACATACAATATAACTACAAAACTAGAGTACAAGCAAATTAGTTTGTACCTGTCTTTCCTATACTTTTTTAGGAAGAAGAAATGTTGGGGTTTTTACAGCAGTACTGGAGAAACAGTGTTTTAGTACAAGTACCTTGTAGGCGTCTTTCTGAAGTTCCAGTTTTTGAGCAGAAAGTAACCAAACATGAGGTAAGGAGTAAAATCAGCTGTGATCAAATCATATGTAATGAATACCCAGCAGTATGTACATGCTAGTGGGATATGTAAGCACGTACATACTGGAAATTGTAAAACTTGGCTGACAAAGAGTGGAACATTTGGACCCTGAGCGAGAGCAGCTGTGAGCACTGTGTGTAGGGCTGAGGGAGTGTGCGTGTTGCGGGAGGACCATAGGCACATGTAGAAGGGCAGATGACAAAATAAAGAGTTAGATGCAGAGGGAGTTAGGCATGGGAGGTTACAACCTCAAACGGTGCAGCTGCACGACTGCCATAGCGTGTTAAAAATGCCTGTTTTGGAGGGAAAAGAGCTGCCACAGAGCGAGCCCCGTGGGTGGTGAGTGGAGGTAACAGGGGTACAAAGGAATATGGATGGTGCATGCTGGGTTTTAAACTAGTGAGTGAGGCTTGTCATAAGGTGCGAGCTGTGTGAAGTGTAATGCATTCAGTTCATGGAGTTCCTTCTCAAAATGAACTGGGATAGCTGGATAAAAATGAGGGGGGGCTGACCCTGGCTATCGCTGTAGCCGTTCAAGATAAAAAGATTAAACTTCAGTTCAGGAAACAAATTTCTGATTATTGCTCTCCCTGCCCAGCACTTCCCAAAATGAGTTACAGGTCGTATTAGTAAGCCAGCTTTAAATTACACATACTACCCTGGCAAAACATAAGGATATGGACTGGTCTAAAATACAACTTTTTGACTTTTCATGGTAGGGTAGCCTTTAAAGCAGGTGCATCTTCTCCTTCAGAAATCTTTTAAAGCTCAGCGGTAAGTTGGGTGTTGGGGAGTTGCATGCATTTCATATGTTGCTCCTCTGAAGCTGAATGGAAAAAACAACAGACTTACCATGGCAACCCATGCAGCACACAATACACATGCTTTTTCTTACAGTTTGGATGGGGACAGGGAAGATGTGGACAGCATTTTCCTGGTTGCTGAGGTATATATAACTTTTAAATCCTGTACAACGGGCCAGAGAATTTTCATGGGAAAAAGACATCAATACAAAAAAAAACCCCAAATAAATGAGATGCAGATTTTCACACTGAAGTGATATGCACACACTGAGTCTGGATATAGGTAAAAACATATGTCAAGTTTCACAAATGCATCTAAGTTGTATTACTGGAAATAATTTCTGAAGGCTCGATCCCCATATTCTTGTGTAACGCATTCCCACAGCAGCTGTCACACCAACACCCAATGCACTGCTTGCGGTGTGAGCAGAGGAGTAAAGATCTGCTGATTATTTTTGTGCAAATGAAACTGGTTTTTTGAAAGCAGTATGAAAACTTGCAGAGAAACTGAAAAGCAAAGTTAAAAAATTTCAGAGCAAAAACACTACCAGAGTTTCGTTTATATGCTGCATTTCAGTGGTTTCACAAAGGAGCAAGACAGGAACTTCCCAGAAATGACTGACGGATTTGAAAACACTATCAGAATTTACCACCCTTCTTGTCAGTGGCAACCCAGTCATCTCACAAGCACAGGAATGCCAGGCTAAGATGGGGCTAGGAAGGGCTGTCAGCATGTTATGGGTGCTAAAAAGTGAAACAAGAAATATAAAACTGCACTGAGTACCAAGGATGAGCTGCCAGACTGAATTCAGAAGAAAAGGAGCACAAAAAACCCCCTGGGGTTAAAGTAGTTTACTACGAGTTCAATGTTAACAGGTCTATGTGAAACCTGCTTACGATTGCCCATGACATCACTCATCTAGGTATTTTGAACTATACACAAAGACAAGGCAAAGCCCTCACCTCCCTGAAGTTAATGACAAAACTTGCATGGACTAAAGCAGGGCTAGGATTTCACCCATAACAATGATGTGAATAAAAGGTGCTTTTGTTACACTTTTTATGTCTAGTTTTTCCTTCTTTGTTATTTTTCCATTCATTGGTAGAAAGCAAAAGCAATCCTGCTAGTATTCAGAAACATTATTTGCAATTTCTGTACCAAGAGGAAGAATGGGTCAGATTGTGGTAAATGTTTCAATTGACTTAGCCTGTTTTTCTATTTGCACAACCTGCTTCAGTAGTATTAATCATTCATGAGAGATTGCTAAACTCTTTTGAGGAACCATTTTCTAAGGATAGATTATTTTCAACTACTTGCTTAGGTGCTGAACTTCTATCATGCAGTTGATTGTCTAAGCCCTCCAGTAATATGATTTGTTACTGGTTAGAAGTTTAAACAGCATACTGTTGAGTACCAAGTGGATACTAATAAATAACTTATTTTCAGCCCACTAAAACCATTCAGCTTTTAAGACCAGTGAACAAATTCATGACTGCCCAGGAACTGTCTGAATATTCACAAAGAATGGCTAAGCCTCGACAAACAAAGCAACCTGCGTTTGGCATTTTCATTTGTAAAAGTATTTTGTTTGTTTGTACTTTTGCTACCATTTGCCAGATCTATAAACAAAAGATGTTTCCCAGGGCTAACACTCAACTCATTTTACTGTTTGCATTTCAATAGTACCTAAAAACACCCAACACAGACCATAAGCTAATACACTGCCCCCCAAAACCTGAGTGTTTGATCACCACCCTGGTATATTCAGGTACTTTTAATATAGTATCTAATTTATGCCAAAGAATGTACATAAGCATTCACTGAATAGACACATAGCATTCAACCAGTCATAATTGCTGAGTTTTTTAACTGCAGAAATCATGGCCTATGTTTGTAAATTACCAAATCATATTAAATACCAAAAATGTGAATGAGGTGATTATCTATTCAATCTTCCTAAAGGGAAAAAAGTTTCCTTTAAAAAAATGAAAACCAGCCTTCTGATCTAAAGATAAGGCTGCTTCTCTCTTTAATAAACACAATAAAATGGTGCAGACATTTTTATTCCCTATAAAAATAGTTTACAGTAGAATTTTATACTTAATTTATTTGTAATAGCTTTACTGTTTTGCTCTTCCTTCTGGCTTGAAACTTTATGGCAGTTTTCAGTTTGTAATTATAATTCTCCACTTTACATTACAAGTAAATCATTTAGAGCAGTTAATTTTACTGATGTTGTCATTATATAAGAAGTCAGAAACAAACACATTATTTTAATTACTCTTTAAGCACTCGGCATCTTCGTCACATTGGTATGGAAGTAAGTTGCCGGATGGGTGCCCACACTATTTTATTTATTGAAGTGATTTTTCCCTTGTACGTAGCTGTAATATAACTAACCAAACAATATGTGTCGTACAGATACAGGCTTGGTATTTTCAACAGCTATTTACATCAATAAGCAAGTGCAAAATGCAAACAAACATTATTTAGATTGCAGAAAGTATCATCCTTGTAGCATCTCTTATTTTATTACCACTGTTTGTTGTTTATTTCTCTTTTTAATATGTAAGTATTATGTATTAAAGTTATGCTAGTGGAGTGATCTTTCTCTCATCCTTTAACAAAGTACTTACACTTTCCAAATAGACTGATTTTGCATCATTACAGTAATTATTATTAGAAAGGCAGCAAAACATTGCTCTTTGAATCCTTTTTGACTGGTCCATCAAATACCACATTGACAAGGCAATAACAATTCAGAAGGCTGTGCTAGAGCAATAACAAAACTATAATACTTACATTTGCACATGTGGGGGCTGAAAACGTCCCTGGTTAATGTTGTAGAACGTGAAAGCCTGTGTGGGGTTGGAGCTGTACTCATCCACTTCAATTATGAGTCTACTGTGCTGATGCCTTCTAGCTGCCATAATGTGCGACTGGGCAAAAGCCATGCTTGCACTGTGTAGTTCGGCTTTTTCAGGCGATCATATCTGCTATCTTCCTACATCGACGGAAGAAGACCATGACATCTCCTTACCTAATCAGCACACTCCCTTCTGAAAAACCTAAAAACATATTGAAGAGATGGAGCATAACTGTTTGACAGTTGATCTGTTTGGAATTTGCTTTATTAAATATGAGATGAACACGAAGGGGGGATATGGAGGGATGAAGACACACAGCTCAAAGAACTCATGACAAACCTTTCCAACTCAGCAATTTGATGAACATACTTTCATTGGGGGTGGGAAGCAGGGAGTGCAAGTAAACTTACTACAGAACACAGGGGCAACTTTCTCAAGTATTTCAGACATTTAATACAAATCTAAAAGACAAGGCAGTCATTCTTCAGAATGGCGTGTCAAATAATAACGTTTCTTCAACACAATCATTTACTTTCTTTTTTTATTGCATTGCTAAGTGTTTATTCCCCATCCCCCTTCAAAAAACCCCCACCAAACCTGAAACTGAATACACACAGGTGTGCATGACTAAAATGCGAGTTAATTAAACAAGAATCGGTTTAACCAATTCTTCAGAAAGTATGTGCCATTTATTATGGGGAAGCATCGAAAGTGGCTCTTCTTTACATCCTAAGGAACAGAGCAAATGGCCTTCTGCGCACTTGCTCCTGGTTTTACAGTATCACTGAAGGAACTCCTGACACAAACACCCCTCTTCAAACATGTTCTCTTCACAGTCAGCACTAGCCCAACATTCTGGATTCACTGGAAAAAAGAAAGTGATTCAAAGGCTAACACACAGTTAAATGTTACTAAATATTAAAAAAAGTAAAATCCATACAGGTTTTATGTTTGGGAATAAATTTTTCCCTGAAGGTTATGCAAGTCTAGAACAGCAGCACTGACAATGGGTAGAGGAACAGCAAAGTGAAACCAACTGGAATGCCATGAGTATCCCCTAGAAACAGCAGAAAGTAATTTAAATGTGAATTTTACTTTTATTTCCCAGTTTAATAAAAAATGGATTATAAGCTATAAAGGTGGGTATTTTTACAGTATAATTCTGCATACTTTTTAAAAGTTGTCTGTCTTAAATATTTGCTTTCATGCAAGTGAGGGCTCTTTTCTTCTAGGCAACATAAGTAGTCTGCTTCAGAAGATGTATTTCATGAAAAGCCATGCTAGAATGCAGCAATTCACTTAGTATGTGCAGTTTCTGGAAAGCAAGACAGCAAGTATTTTATGTGACCTTGCTGATGTGCCTTACTTCCATTCTGAAGGGGCTGCTGCCAAGAGTGATGGATGATGGTCTTCATAATCACTCAAATTTTTAAAGCTATTTACAGGCACTTCAGTCCAATTCAGTTCTAGCAGCAGTCAAGCACCTAAGCATCTTTAAAAATCTGGTCTTCAGTCCCTTGCTTAACTACTACAGATGTTAAGTGCTCCAAAAAGTGTCAGTGTATTTTTGTTTTGGGAAACCTTGTCCTTAGAAAACCGAAATGAAAGATTCAGCTCAGTTTTGTTATTTGCTGAATGGCTCTAAAATGATGACAACTTGCTGTCACTAACAACCTGCAGGAAAACAGTCTGAGAATAAAACAGTAGCTTCCTTCATGCCCTCCCCTAGAATTGAGTAGTAAGGAAATGGCAGAATAGCAACAAAGAAAATTTGGGATTTTAAACACTCTCAGATACCGCGTTCAGGCTACGGAACAAGCAGCAGCACAAAGGAATGTGCCAGAGCAGGGGGAGGGACGGCAGGCACGATCCTGGTAAGAATAATCAAGTACAAATTGCTGCATTTAGGAAATAAGAAATTATGATGGCAGATGTGAAGAACCCTCCCTGAGGAGCTTCCTGTATTAAATGATGCATTTGTAAAGAAGTTTGAATAGGCAAGGTCAGAGATTTTATAGGGGGCAAACTGTTCTAAGTGAAACTACTTCTGTTTGAAAGAAACTATTAGAACTGGTGACCTCTAGAAATATTCTCCAGTAAGATTAATAATTTATAATTCCACAGCTCTACATAAGGATTTCAAACTACCTGAAAAACACAGCCTTTATTCTATAATTCAGGAATTATGCCCACTTTACACACAACTGAACTGCGGTTACAAGGAAGTTAAGGCACTGCCTTAGGGACCCAGAATCTCCCTTTGGCCTTAGTAAGTTCCCAGGAACTCAACAGCACCTGAGAAAATGCCTTCTGCCAGCCTCCTCTTTGGATCATGTCTTTTATGACTTCTCTTAAGTTACACATCAAATCTGATGCAGAAACAATAGATGTATTGCAGGTACCCCAATATCCACTCTTAAGCTCTGCTTCCTCTTTCTGGGTAAGTGGAAAATATCACTTACCAACACAAAGTAACTCAAAAGAATAAATTTGTTTGCAAACAGAAACAAACCACAGCCAGCACACCGACGATACACACTTTAGTGCTGAAGAGTTCTTTTAAGAAAGGAATCAATCCTTGCACATGGGACAGTGTATGAATCACGCCATTAGGCCAGCTTAAGATGATGCGAACCACAGACATTCAGCAAGAAGTTCACCATATAAACATGTAGAAAACGGGAAGACAACATATTTCACTTGAGGTAAGGAAAAAGAAAAGGACAAAAAAAAAAAAGAGATGCGACAGCACTGCTAAGCCTTCTGCCAAATGACAGTCACCCAACGTCAACTCTGAACACATAAAAAGCATCCAAGACCAGAAATGAAAGAGCAAGATCCTGCAATAAAAATAAAATAACTGGCAATCATATGAATAGCCTGTGCTAAACAAAAATCAGCTACGTAACACACATAATCAGTAAGCATAATTCAATAGCAAGCTTAATTCAAGCTCATTTCAGAAACACACACAGATGTCTTTGAACCTTACCTTTCAGTCTAAGGTTTTCTTCCTGCATAAGTGGTTGGCTGACTACTAACATTCTTGGTGTTCGACAGAACAAGCTGTCTCTTTCCAGCTTGACTGATAACCAGACTGACACCCATTACTCCCCTCTTTCTGTTTCCATTTCCAATAGTCCCCCAGATCGTAACTTTTTCTTTCTTTTAATATTCTGAAATTTCTTCCTTTCCCAAACCAGAGCATAAAATGCGGCAGGGAAATAATTACCTGCTTCTATAGCATGCAAGTTTTAAAATTATATGCCCAGCATTAACAACACAGAGCATTAAGACTCAAATCCCCACAGCAACAACATGCTAACCATCCTCTTCCCCCAGACTTATGGAGCTGCGGGATGTCTGCCAGGGAAAAACAGAGAAATGTAAAAAGGACTGCAAGAACATGAATACTAAAATAAATATCACAAACCTGGCTGTTAGAATCACAGACTGAGAAAAAGCTATTAAATCAGCTAAGCCATCTTCTTACTGATGGCAGGAATGTTCTCCATACATTATTTTTCTGCTGCTTTCTCCAGCATGTGTTCAAAATGCTCACAGAGCTCTGACCCAAAGCCCACTGTGTACAACGGATACTGCTCCACCGTCTTCAGAAGGCCCTGCATCAGGCCATAAACTATGTGGACTGCAACATTTCTCCTGAGGAATTGCTGGACTAGCCAGGTGCTTGGACCCAGATGTATATTTAACTACTTCAGTGAGATCCTCAAATAAATCTTTGTATTAATTTTTTTTACCTTTTCAGCCTGAAATTTCTGGTATTTTCATCTCACAGCCTTCTTGTATAGCTGGCATAATTATTTCCCTCTTTTACATGAATTTTCTAGCCTATTTATGCATCCTATTTCTCTTTTTTCCATTTTCAAGCCAACGTTTTATTTTAATCTCACTTTTTGACTCACAGATTCTGCTTTATGTTCATCCTTCAGTTCACTCTCATATTCACTCTCACCATATCTCACTCCATCATCCCCGCTGTTCCCTCCATCATCCACCCTTTGTCTCTAACTTAAAAACAACACTGAGACTTCTTGAAAATTATTCCATCAATAAAAAATACAAATCTAGACTTGAAACCAACATGGCTTAAGCACATATCACTGAAATAATAATTAGAAACCAAGATGAAATACTGACAATGATGACGATAGTAAAAAAGAAGTTATAAATCAAGAGAGAAAACTGTGAAGGAATTATCTGTTGAGCAATGAACTTCACTAGGTTACAAAAAATGTGGAGGTCAAGAAGCACAACATGGCGATAGCATACCCCAGCAAGAGTTGAAGAGAGGCAATTGCCAGATTTTGCACTAATAACAGCAAGATAATATCAACAAATAAGAGGACGCTGGGACTTTCAGCAGTACCAAGATCAGTGGCAAAGAGGTAGCTACAGAAAATGTGTTAGTTTTGTTCAGAGATACTGACAAGCTGGGATTTGGGGAGGCAATGAAGAAATGAAATGTAGTATTAAAAAAAAAAAAAAAAGGCATTTTCATGCAGCTATAAAACTTCAAAGACATATTTTTTCAGGGAAAGCCAGTAAGACAACAGCAGTAAAGAAGCACATGAGAGTTTGTGATAAACCACATAGTGACACAGTTTCTTCTTGTGCAAACCTTGGATACTGTTAACCAGAAAACCTTCCAAGAACTTCATCAAGGGTTCAGGTCTTCCCCTATACTGCACTACAGTGCTCTTCGTGCACTGTCAGGTCATCCTTTACCCACAGGAAGTTGACCTTTATTTAAACCCAAAAAAAGTGCTACGGAGTATTCTGCAGCAATGGTCCCAACTGTCACAGTAACATTCCTATAACCACTAGTGACTGACTTCATTACCACAAATTACTATTTTTGTTTGAACCTCCCCCCTCAAAAAGCTTGTTATAGACTGACCAGCAATAAGCAAACATACTGGAATCAGTAAAACAATCGCTTACTATGAGAAATAGACTGAAAATGCCAAAGGTTTTTTGCTGTCTAAAATACCCCTTTCAGATACTCCAGATAGAAGCCAATCAATGGAATTAGTCTGCTATCTTTGTTCAGTTCTGCCATCAGGAAATGAATACTGAAATGATCCTAAAAAGGCATTATTCTGTGGGAAAGGATGAGCCAGGCAAATCACTCTCCTCTTCCTCCTCTTCATTTTCTGAAACAGAATGCAAGCCCTGGCAAACCAAAACCACCAAGTCTCCCCTTACCAGACTGGTTTGGACTCACTTGAAAAATGACGACCTTAAAGTGAAGGCAGCATAACCACATGTCGTCAAGACGCTTGTAGATTTTAAGGTTGATCATGCACATTTCTACTGATGCAATCATTAGGCTTTTGAAATGAGTATGATTTGTCGTACACAGAAACATTTCCCATTGCATTTAAAAAATAAACAAATAAAACTGCAATGTATTGAAGTGAAATATGCCCTTATGAGCCCCTTTTTCCCAAAGCAAAGGCTTTATCTACCTGCAATCTGTGTCAATGAGAACTACACAACAGCGTTAAAAAACCAACAGCCTCCTCAAGGACAACTGAATTACAATCCCATAACCTGTGGTGCCATTTCAGGTGTTCACCGCCCTCACAAACCTCCCAGAGTTCTTCACGAGGAACGTAGTGACCTCGAAATCCTGCCGGGAAACCTTCCCCTGCTTCAGCTACAGAAGCAGTACGGCATTTGAGTGCATTGTTAGTTTTTCTAAATGCCAGTTTAGCAGTGGTGAAACGTGCCAGGGTGACAGCCTTCACGCCCGCAGCCCCTCCATCCCCAGCGCTGGCCCAGCGCACAGAGGGCTGGCACCCAGCCCTGGCCGCCTCTCTGCCTCAGGCCGCCGCTCCTGAGACTATGCCGAGGGGCGGCTCTAACTTCATATCCACACAGGCTAAGAAATCCCCGGGTTTAAGCAGCAAACAAATGTACAAACAGGGGAGAGTTTTGTAATGCAGATTTATCTCCAAAAAACCCCCACAAAACACAACACGCTCACCGATCCCTTCTGTGAGTACCATGAGATGGCAACATACACTGCTCCATCTGCTCCTCGGGCACAGCATGTAGGTATATTGCAGTGCAAGTTTGTAAAGTTGTCTTAAGGTCAAAAATTGGTATAAAAACTTTACAAATGCCTCCTTACCATGGCTCTTACCATGGATTTCACAATCCTCATCTGGTAACTAGAGGACATATGCTCCATTACGGTATTTTCAAAAACCTTTGCCTATGGTGTATCTTTAATTGAAAGAGATCTTGAGCATCTCGTTTTTCAGTCTCTGCTCTCTTCAGTGGCTTCTGCAGAAAGAAGTTGTACCATCCCCCTGATTTATTAAGGGGACTCTTTGGGCCATCTTTTTAAAACACGTCTGAGATGGTTTTCTATGCCAGCAAATCTAAATCTCTTAACTGTTATCAGTCAAATACTCCTCAGTTCTATGACTGTACCTTTTCCCTGGAAGTCAGAGCTATTCCCACCCATATAACCAAAACCAGGGGGCATAATTCTGAGTTACTTTTATGCCTCAAAATCCTACTGACTTCAATGAGAAGAAATGCAAGATCTATCCTCTTCTGTTTAGAATCTCCTATTTCACCTTCCAATGAATACTTCAGTCTCTTGACATATATATCACATATTTGTTAACTGCAGATCTACAAGGCACTGAGAAACGTATTTCGTAATGTGAAAAAAATTCAGTGACTTAAATAAGACCTCTTATTTCTCTGTAATTACAATTACCTTAACCTGCATTAGAAAAAAAACAACAAAATCCCCCAAGATATTTCTCACCATGCTAAAACACACATTGTTGTTCCCCTTTGCTGAATCTAACGACCTGTCATAGCATGACAAAATTCTTCATTGAAATTAATTTTTTTCTTCAAATTAGCTTTCTTCCATTGCTCTCAAACACAAATATTATATATGTTTCTCTATTACTTTATTTATAAAAAACACTAACATACTTGTTAGCTTTAACGGTCATAAAAAAAAATTATACAGACACAGGAAGTAGGAAATGAGATAAATTTTTCGTCTTTTGGAACGATGCCCTAACATCCACTTCTGCAGAGTTCCCTCCAAAAATATACTGTACCTACTACATGCCAAAGTTCTGACCTGGCATCCAGAAAAAAAGATAGACAAATGAGTTCAGAAAATACAAAACTTGCACATCTGCTGATGAAATCTAATTCTGTATTTATTTGAAGTGGTTACCACTTAGAAACCTTCTTAGCTAGTCTTATTTTGAATTACGATTGTATATTTTTAAGTTACTTTTTCTCATTTCCCTACCTAGGTTCCCAAAACTACAGTAACTAAATATTCTATTTATGAAGATTTAATTTTATTTTGGCTCTTCAGCAGTATCGTTTTCTGAATCAAAATAACTGTACATTTATTCAATTTTAAAAATACACACAACCTTTTTGCTTTGTTTCACCTTAAACTTCTACTTTACAATATATCCAATACATTTTAGACTTAAACACTGCAATACACTAAGACTTAGAAATAGACTGAACATTTGTCAAGGCTAAATGCATTATTGTAATCCTACATATGTTCTTGCCTGAATGCATAAAACATTATCATAGTTGGATAAAACATTTAAATGGATAGATTTTTCTTAAGTAAAACCACATCTTTTCCCTGTATTTACCCCAAAACACCTGCAGAGGTAGCTAATCTATTTAAGTAATTACCTCTAGGGAAGGAAATTTCAAATAAATATCTAAAAGCCACAAAACTGATTCCTCACTCTAAAATTTTGCCTTCATCTCTGGCAGTATTTCAAAATCTACATTACTGAAAATCATGAGTATACATTCATAAAAGACAAATTACAAGTCACAAAATGATAATACTCACTCTAAGAGAAAATAGCTAAAAATACAGGTTATGTGGGAAAATGATCCGAAATGGACATTACAACAGGAGTAAATTAGGGTTGTGGGGATTTGATTCTACATTTCAGTCTGCAATTTGGGCACGTCATCTGATTAAGCTCTTGAATCTCTTAAGATATTATTTACTGAGAAGAAGACTATGTATGAAGTACTGAAATATTATATACTTAAGAAACAGTTTGGCTTAATTTTTAACTCAAGAATGTTCTTTTTCTTCACCCTTTTGTGACAAGTGGCCTCACGCTCATTTCCTAGCCTTCACCTGTACAAACCCCACTGGGTAAAGTCCCAGTTGCCTGCGACACACACTTATTCAAACCAATTTCAATGGAAATTGTGTATAAATGCACGGAATTTGACCGATTTGATCATTCATGCATATCTGAGGGCAGAATACATGTCATCTGGTTTAGCGTGTTCGCTCCGATACCAAAATTACATCAGAATATGACAAAGCCTAACACTGAGCAAAGGATTATTTTAGTAGACAGTTCAAGTAGTCTTCACGTAAGCATTCAAAGTCAGCGTTGGGCACCAGAAGTGTTAAGTCTGTGGGTCAGCAAAGTACAGCAGAGGTGCCGAGGTGGCTCAGGGTGGAGGTGAATGGCACACAGCACCCCTGCAACAGCCAGCAGCAGAGGCAGCAACTCCCCTGCTCGGAGTTTAGCAGAAGCCAGGAGCTGCAGCTTCATGTACAGGCAAATGAATACTGGTAAGACGGTTCACAGGGTCCTTCTTCCCTTTTGGTGCAACAGCACCTCTTGGTTGCAGATGAATTTCTATTGCCAATATTCTCATAAGATTTCAGAAAGAAATCTAACACTAACACCTCTTGAGAGGTTGCTGATCTCTACATCAATAAACAAGAACAGAAAATAAAAGTGGCCAATCTATTCCTGCAGTTCAAGATGAATGAAATGCCTAAGTATCAGCACACAAATATATATATAAGATGGAATGCAGAACACAGCTTACATGTAAATGTATTTATAGTGATACTACTTCTGAGATCAGTATATCTTTTTCTATTAAGGCCTGAAGTTTATTTATAAAATTAATCAAGCAATTCCTTAACAGAGACTTTTTTTTCTCTTAGACACAAAACTTCGAAAATGAAGTATACTGTCCTATTAATTGTGTTGTTTCCGCTTTTCACTCACTTAGCTGCATCCATCCCACTGAAATCCTTCATGTCATCTGACGAATGTCACTGGGTTTGTTCTGTTTATTTTTCCAGGTATCCTCCCCAGGACTCATACAAGATAAAAATACTCAACAGTTGTTTGGCGCACTCACTCCTACCCATAAAGTCATGTCCGCAAAGAGCCCCCCTATATGGTCCACAGGAAATGGAGACAAAGGCAACTAAACCCTTTCCTTCAAGGAAAAAGAGAAACACAGTATGGGGAAAGTCCCAGACACGCAGTCCTGAGGGGGAGCATTTCAGGTCAAACACCTCTGCATATTATTCCTCAGACCTAAAATGGATCCTACTGATTAGCAAAGCATCCAGTCCTACAGCGCCTTTCTCACACAGGGATGCTTCAAATCACTGCTCTCCCTGAAGCTGAAGAGGCTACTCATAAAAAAAGCAGGATTTAGAAGAAGGGCTCAGAGAGCGCATTCACGGTACTCCGTGGCAGCTAGGCTAGCTCAGGTGGAAGCTATCACACTGCAAGACATGGCACAGGCTGTGCCAAGTGCCAGGAATAGTTGGTGAGTGACTGGGCTGGCTGCCTCCAAACTGTGACTCCGAGCTGCACACACTGTACATCAGCTGATTTGCTGGCTGCTTGAAGAACTCTTTTGAAAATTTTATTTGGACTGACTACAAATTTTCATGCGACGCACAAGATGCTAAAACAATGCCAAATAGTTCAGGGGTGAAAAGCAAAGGGAAATCAAAATGAAAACATACTGAGGAGGAAAGTATCAAAGTAGTGAAATGAACTCACTATACATTTTTGGAGGTTTTTTCCCCTTCTCTCTTACCTAATCAACCTGGTGAAACCAGAACATTTTTTTTGGTGTTGCCAAATCTGAAGTTTCCAATGAAATATTTTGAAAACATGTTGAAGTTGACTTTTTTCTTTGTTCTTCTTCAAGGTACTAGATTATTAACTACTGGCACTAGCTGAGCTTTAATCCATCCCATCCCTGCTGCAATAGGCAAGGTATCTTGAACTTTACCAAAAACTACTCACGCTAGGGACAAAGTGTTGAGGAGCAAAACTGAGACATACCTCAGAAGAGCAATACAGTGAAGATAAGCTCCAAGTAAGAAATTTTTTGTTTACTACCAAAGAACCAGAAGAAAGGCTGTCCCACAAAGTTGAAATAATCCTAGAATTACTATTTATTATTATATGAGTGTCCACAGACCAAGTGAAATCCAACAGCAAACTCTGATAGGCACTGTACTACCATGCAATGAGTCTCTGCCCCAAACAGCTTACAGTCTCCAGAAAGTCAACAAAGTATAAGGGAGAAAAATAATACAGCAACGCAGAGAAACGATCAGTGCAATGGCAAAGCACTATGTTCCTTCCATTTTCTTTTATGGAGAAGGAAAAAATAAGTGGGATTAGCATCACAGAAGACAAAAGCAGAGAGAAGATGGGATATGACAGAGGCAGTGAGAGGAGGAAAAAGGTGATAAAAAATAAAGTGGCATGCAGGATGTTTGAGCTATACAGCGCGTTAAGCTAAGTGATGCGACTGCGAGAGCTTGGCAAAGAGGGAGCTTGAGCAAAACAGCCAATTAGCAAAAGGCAGAGAAAAAACAGTCAAAAATATCAGCAACCATCGGTCTCCTTCGTATGCTGCTTCTACCGCTGCTCTGCTGGCTTCAGTCTTTGGTTGAATGGCAAGACCCTCACATGCCACAAGGGAAGCTGGACTGGCTATATGGCAAAGGAACAGAATTTAAAAGGTCAAGAGGGCATGACACCTAAAAAATAGCTTTCAAAAAAGTGATATATGCTAAATATAATAATCTTGGGTTTAGCAGAAACGTATAAATTAAAAATATATAGTAAACAAAGGCAAATACTTGCATTAGAAATGTATTATACATACGTATTACGCCTCCAAATATGTGTAAAAAAGAAGACAAGTCCTTATTACACGAATATGGCTCTCCATAGTCACACACAATACAGCATATTTAAATGACACTATGAACCCAATCTTACTCCCATGGTAAATAATAGCATTTTAAATAGTGACTGAATGGAAAACACTAAGCATTTTGTTTCTAGGTTAGTGTAATGAATCCCAAATCAGTTATGACTGCAAGTTACCACATATATGCCGTGATGGTTATTTGTTAATTCCAATACAATTTCCACTGTCGTATCAAATCATGGCAAAACTGTCACACTTGTTGACAGTTTCAACAATGAGGTCAAGCCGTGAGCAGTCACAAAGAATGAACTGTTTTACCCTCCAGAGGTGGCCACTGCAGAAGCAGGTGAATAGCCATTACCATAACAGCTCTTCTCCTTTTTGCAATAGATCTTACACTGGACTGTCATTCTGCAACCTTGCCCAAGCATCACATTCACATTATTTCATTTGTAATAACATCAGCCTGAAAAAAATGACTTTCTAATAGAAAGTCAAAGGATAACAGTCCAGTGACCTTAAAGGACCCTCTTAAATTACTAACCTTCCTTATATTTTGAAACATAACCTAGAATATCCAGAATTTAAACAGAAAAATGTATTTAAGTTAGAAGTAACAATTAGAGACACCTTGCTCTCAGACACTCTCACACAGACACAATTTATCTACGGACAATGATCACAGAAACCAAACTGGTGTATGATCCAAAACATCCAAATTAAAGTTTCCAGCACTACACTTAGTCTTATTCTGAGAGCTCAGGGTGTACACTGTAATACTTTAATACGTATTAATGTAACAGAAACGTGTGAAAAGGCTCTTCCGTTAGATTACCTTACACATCCTCTCTAAATTCTTCGAAGGAAGGTTCAGTAAGAATCATATGGACTGCACTGATTTATTTTTACTGTGTTTATTAGTCATTGGAGATGAAAACTGTTTTCATGGACAAAAATATTAAAATTCTCAATTATAAATGCATTTTTTTATTTACTATTTGATAATTGTTTCCATATGCCTGAAAAAAGAAACTGCCTGGATAATCGACACAGCAGTTACTTGGTTTCAGGGGATTTGAGTCTCCTTCCTCGTAATTCAGTGGCAGAACTCCAGCTGACTTAAAAAATAGTAATCGTTTTATACACCTCTACATGTTCTAGAAGAGTGCACTCCTGTGTAACTCTTCAGGTGAGGAGGACTTCACCTGACGCAACGCATCTGATCATATCTGGTTCCTGAAAGGGCATTATGCAGACATTTTTTTCCTAATTCCATATAATAAATTTGATTAAATAAATAGGATCACAAACAACACTATATTCTACGAATCATTAACTCAAGGAGCAGAAACATCAATGTCAGAATTGGCTATGTATGCCAAATCAGAACTCCAGTCCGCTTTACATTCCTGCTGACAGTTCCTGTAATGAGCACACAGCATTAAACAAAAACCATGACCTGTTTAAACAAAGATCAGAGTGCCAGCTTTATCTTTGCATTCTCTTATGTTTGTTGTTTGGCATCACAAACTAATACCAAAACAAATATCTTATTAATATGAGCTCAGTATGTTTTCGTACAGGGCATGAGGGGTTTGCTCTCATCTACCAAGAAGATTTGTATATCTTTAAAATGGGCATTTTTCTTCACATGAACATGTACAGGTATTCTCAGCGGCTACTCTGCTTTAAATTAGACTGAAGGAGAGAGCAAGGAAAGAAGAGACAGAGGGAATAATGTACAAGCAAGCAATTTTAAGATTCTTCTGTCTCAGATAGCTTGAGACAATGAAATAAACCTGAAGAGCCAAGCTAAAATTGTTTAAACATACCATTAAAATTTCATGGTTCATAATTAACATCAATCAATTCATGTATGTATCATACATGGGATAGCCATTACATTTAATAATTTCAAAAAAATCCATATGGAAATCAGAAATTAACTTCCCTTATTGGCATAGTACACGACCAGAAAATTTACAGTGCCTGGCATCATGAAACTGTTCATTACGAATGGGTGCAATGCAGACTACCGTCATATAATGATTCTTTAATTGGTCTTCTCAAAAGATGTACTTTTTTGGTAGTCAAAATTCTGACATGGACATTTAAAATGTAGTCTTGTATTTTAAGTATCTACTGATATTATCCTGAAAAAAATGAGAGTTCACTTCATCAGGAGCCAATCACAAAGTTTAATAATCTTGCCAAGTTATCAGTTTATCCAGAATACCCGAAACTCCTTTATATTACTCTAAATTACCTACTAAATTTATTAGGTGTTAACTGAAGTTGAAATGACTATCAATACCATACATTATCAGCAGATCTCTTAATTATGATATTGTCAAGGTATAGATTGTGTAAGCAGAAATTGTCAACTATTGATCTTCCGCCAAAGAGAATGGAATGTTTAAATTCTGTCTAGTTTCTGCATGTTTCCCATCTTTATCCTCTGTGTTAACCACAGGCAAGTATATGCCTTTACAAATGTATTCCACACGACCCATCTGAACGTGCAAAAGATAAAATGCAGTTATTAAAAAGGCAATGTATTAAAAGCAATGAAATCCCTACCTAAGCGTCCCAAATCTTTTTTTTTTTCCTCCGCCCCACTGCTTTGAGCGTGCTGGATACCAAGGAACAGCGTAGTAAATTAGCACGAATCCTGAAAAACTTATCGAACGGTTTCCTCCCGGAACAAAACTTTGGAGGTCACTAAATCCTCTGCTACGACAAAGGAAAGTTCTTCCACTTCCACCACCCCGGCTACCCGAGGGGAAGGAAGCCTACCGGGGAAGGCGCACACGGATTTTCCTAAGGGGGGGGGTTTCCCTCCCGGGAAGACTCCGGCGGCGGCTGGTGACACCTGAACGCGGGTGGGGGGGGGATGAGAGCGGTGCCGGCCGCCCGGGGGTGGCCGCCGCTGCCACCCGCTCGCCCGCGGCAGCCCAGCCGCCTCCGCGGGACCTCTGCGAACAAAGTAACTTGCCGGCTGGCTGGCGG
>VYZM01018844.1:71914-91885 GCA_013398915.1 Dromas ardeola | reverse complement strand
GGGGAGGCAGGAGCTCCGCGCCGGCCTGCCGGGGGGCGGAGGTGGGGGGGTCCCGACCTCCCGTCGCCCCCTGGTCGTCCCCCTTCTCCCCTCAGCGGTCAGGGGGACGTTTGGGTGCGGGGCTCCCGGGGGTGCCCGCCTGCAGCCAGGCCGCGCCGCGCCGGCCGTTCAGGCGGGGGGGGGGGCGGGGGGNGCGGGTTGGCGACCGTTAGGCGGCCCGTTGGGGTCAGGGCCAGCTGTCCCCACGCCCGGAGCCCGCGTCCCCGCCGCGGCCGCCGAAACGTTCCTCTCCGGCCAGCGCTTTGGGGCCGGGGGAGCCGCTGGCCGTCGCTTCAGCGAGCGCAGGTGGTGGCGGTGGGCGAGGAAGCCTCGGGGGTGATGGTGGCCCGGGGAGGTCGGGTCGGATGTGAGGTACTGGTAGGGCAGCGGGGAAGTTCGGGGTGTCATGAGGGAAGGCCCCTTCCCCACCAGCGCCCGGTTGTGTTTCTCGGAGGCACTGAGCATGCACGGCTTCCCTTCGCTTCAAAATCAGGCCATGATAGAATCATAAATATATAATATTACGCTCCTATGATATTATGAGTAGAGAGCAGGAGAGTTAAATGCGTACATCGAGGAGAGGCGAATTACATGTGAAGGGGCTTTACTGCACAATTGTCAAGCGATTCTAAAATGAAATGTTTCAAAATCCTTCCAGGAATAAATTTAATTCCTGCATGCTTGTTCCCATATCGCCTACCAGGGAAGGAAGCATGCTGGATATCTAGCAACAATTAGTCGAGTTACATCTGCTTTTAGTGCACATGGTGACTTTATCACTGATCAAACAGTCTTTTTAAAAATCCTGAGCTGGAAAATATCCATTCCATAAAAGAAAATTGCGATTTGGACGTTTGTTCTATGTCGGTATGAAATAGACGGCGCTAGGAAATTTTCTGGAGGAAATAAAGGAATGCATGTCAGCCTAGCCCCATAGCCAGTGTCTTACCGAAGTGGAGGCCAAACCTGAACACAGGCCTCCACGCAGGGAGGGGAGGGAATAATTCCTCACCTACCCACCGAGCTATTATCTGTTCTCCATGCAGATGGAGATGAGGCTGGGCTGCATGTCAGAAACCCAAAAACTGGACCTGAGAACCCTCCCGCACAGTTTCTCTTACTGGCAAAACACGTATTTATCTTGAAAGTTTGCATCTTGGTATGTCAGCATTTCTACAACAATATAAATGTGCTTGAAAAATTTTTGATCAGCCTAATGGTTAGGACCTATTAGAAGCTGCAGAACATATTCACAATCAATTCACTTATTCAGATGCATGAATACAAGGTTAGAAAAGTAATTACAGGCACCTTTTTTTGGAAATCTTGAGGCTGCGTAGTTTCCCCATGGGAAATATGAGTAATAAATTCCTACAAAAAAAAAGAGGCAAATGTGCTAAGCGTTGTTCTTATTTATTTTCGTCCTTAATATTAAAAACTGTTGATTAAGTGTTCCAGGTAAGGTAAAGATGGCTGGAGGTAAATCCTTTATTTTAACTATTGTTTAAAAGAACAACCAGAAAAAATTGATCTTGGTCATTTAGATCGTCTTTTTTACATTTTAAATTTTAGTTGTCTTTCTTAAGAGAAATTGATTTGCCTTTTTTGGTGAACATGTAAATTTGCAACTGACCAGTATTACCAAATCTGGCTATTTTGCAACTAAGAGATGACATTGTATCTATACACATTGAATTAATCTATTTTAGCTTTAAAATCTTTTATTCAGTATATTAATTTATCACCCTTTATTGTTACAAAATAGTGAATGATACTTTACATTTTTAGTTATTTATTTATGGTTTGTGTCAAGTTCTGTTTGTATGAAAACTGACATTCAATTAAAATTTACATGAGGTCATTTTAAATTGTTCATTAAGACTACCTTAAATATGCTGCATGCATTTCAAAAGCATGTTTGCATTTTAAAATATTTTATGAAACAACTGAAATAATGACCTGTAGAATGGGAATTAAATTGGAAGCTTCTAGTAGCCATCTTCTTCCCAATCTTAGAGAAAGTAGATCTTATCCTCTCATACTTAGGTTTAGTTGTAGATTGACAGAGGAAAATAGGCAATCTTACTTTTTCTACTCTTATGTTGATTTTTCAGCTTGGAGTTAAATAGTTCTTAACTGAACTACTTGAATGGATTGAAACAAAGAAGATATTCACCCTGTCTGCAGAAGAAACTGCAGCTCTCAAAAATTGCTTTCCTGCATGAGTTAAATCCTATTCCATCTGCTTAGCTGGTAACTTCTATCAGTTCAAGTGGCATCACCTTCAAAACTTCAGCAGCA
Source organism: Dromas ardeola (assembly GCA_013398915.1). NCBI lineage: Eukaryota > Metazoa > Chordata > Aves > Charadriiformes > Dromadidae > Dromas > Dromas ardeola. The sequence goes on along the minus strand of VYZM01018844.1, from coordinate 89,545 downwards.
AACTTCTTTTTTGATTGACTCAATTCAGTACATGACAGGAAGTAGAAAACCTACGTTAGCCACAGTGTCAAGTAAAATTGAAGAGATGCAGATAAAATATCAACAAAATGTTATTTGGGTTTTTTTTAAATAATGAGTTTTGGGGGGAAATAGTATGGAATGATGTTGTCCAGTTAGGACAGTACTTGTAATTGGATTTTGATCAAATTCATGGGATAATGAAGCAAGGAAGCCCTAAATAGTTATCCTTCATTGTACAAACATATTGTTACATTAAGGTGAAAGAGCTTGTATCTTATTTTTTGAATTATTAGTTTTGGTGACAGAAGATGTTCTGTGTGAACCTTCACTGACATAGCAACGGACACAAATTAATTTCAAGTGATAGGGGAGGAAATGATCCCCTTATCTAAAGTGAAAGGTAGTTGGGCAAATGAAGTTCAGGAGATCACTGGGGACAGCAGAAATGGATAATAAATATAATCCTGTATAACAGTGCATCACTTTATTTCTGCTGAATTTTTGTACTTAATTTGGCGTTTTGGTGGCTGACAACTACTTATGTGTAGTTTAATTTAAATCTGTACTTCAAAACCAACCATTAAGTGAACAGATCTAGTCTACTTTAGGATTTTTTATGATTCTCGAGCAGTTTGATTTTTACAGATAAGAGTTTGTGCAGATTTCTGTCAGCACAGTGTCACTGCAGACGAGGAGCAGTAGACCACTGCTGAGTGACAGCCTATAGCTCTGAAATCTGCAATCCATCCTCCCTTAGGTTATCTAGTTCCTGTCCTCTGTGCTTCTTTGACATGTCAGACTTCCTGCACATGCACTGCAGAGCTAGTCTATGCACATGCACTAAAGTCGATACTTCCTAAACTTGTCTGACTTATGCTCCTATGATGCTTTCCTGAAGGATCAGATTTAATGCACGTGTGCAAGGAACAGCTGATCTATACATTCAGTGTGGTCTTAGCCGGGACACCTGCATATATAGCATGCCAGTCAGAGTTAGTGTACGTGAGCTCTGATGCACTGCTGTATGTCCATAAAACCTGGAAAAATACAGCAAAACATGATGTTGTGCCTGGGCATAATTACCACATAGAGAGAATGAGGTACATCGGAAGCCTTGTCTATAAAGTAGCCTCACCTCTTCATTGTACAGCATGCAGAGACCTGTTATTTGGGCAGTGGAACTTCTCTGCTAACACAAAAAATGTGTTACAGAGTTTCTACCCTAAATTTTACATCTTTTCCACAGAAATTTAAAATTGGATCTGATGCATGACTAACATCCCATTGTCATTTCTTTAGTGGGGAGGAGGTCTCTAACATGCATTATATTTTTAATCTAATAAATACATAGCTAGTTCTTAACACTAAATGCATCAATCAAATCAGTCTTATGTAGTTTTCCAGTAAACCTCAGTCATCTTCTTTCAACTGCGGTGAGGTGTTCGCTCCAACTCCTCATAAAATATGGAACTGCGGTACTCTGCCTGTGGGGAAAAAGCCTGAAGCCACATAGTGATGTATCTGTTCAACAGTGTGAAAGAGAGATTCCCTGTTCACAGTCCTGCATAGACAACATTACCTGCTGGTAAACTCTAAATTGCCGGAGTTGCTTAACATCATGATTAAAAGCCGTACGTTTCCTTCTTGTATTGTGCTGTGTTTGACAAAATATAAGAGACAAAAGTCTCACAATTGCTGGCATACCGAGCAAACAATTGTACGTAGTCCAATTGTAACAGTTTTTTCTTATTCTTAAAGCCATGGTTTAGTAATACTATAGAATACCATAAGGCCTTTCTTTTAATTTGCCCATCACAAGCAAAATGAAAGGCCGAAGTCTGGAATCCCAGAGCAAAATTATGTGAATTGTGAAACTGAGTAGGTATATCCAGCAGCTAACAGAAAAATGACAGGACAAAACCTCAGACAAGCCAGCATTGTTTCATCCCGAAGATGCCAAAAATGGCTTCAGAATTATATGCAGCTTTTAATTAAGACAAATGAGAAATGTCACAAATCATCCATTGTACAGGTCACAGTAAAACCGCATAACCACTGTAGAATTTCTCATTCTTAAACACTGAAGTAGTTCCCAGTTTCATTTAACTGCAGTTTTTCTTGAAGATTACTACTGTGTTGGGGACTGGAGTACTACAGATAACTAAAGCCTGAATAGCAGTCGCTTTTGTTACTAATAGTAAGACGAAATGTCTGCATTCGCCTGTATTAAAAAGAGAAAATTAAGTAGAGTGAATAAAAAAGAAAACAGAAGGTATTTGTATTTTGAAAGATCTGGAGTTGTATATTTGGAACAGCTCTAAAGATTAGCTTCTTTTTAGTGCTATAAATTAAAAAAAATATAACTGAGATATCATCTATCGTGATGAAAGATATTCTTTTTTTTTTTAACCAGTGATACCTATCCCTCAGCTCAGGGGAAAAAGTCCATTTCAACAATCAAGTGGACATATCTGTGCTCCTATTTTAGGAACACAGATTCCCTTTTATAGACATTAAACACAGTTTACTAGTGGAAATTTTTCATTTATTGTAAGTGTTTCATGTGGTGTCTTTCATGTAAACGTTATAAAAAGGATTTAGTGTTGGATTTAGAAGTTGGGGTTTGGGGTTTTTTGCCCTTTGTTCTTGTTTTGTATTTTATATCTTTGGAGAACTCTTTTTTTCCCCCCTTTCAGGAAATTTCACATAATCTTTTCCATTCGTCATCAGCCAGGTTGCTGATTACCAGAGTAACTGCCAAGCTTTCAACTCCTTGTCATCAATGGGCTGTGAATGACAGACAGCATTAATGTTGGCAAGCTCCCACTCTCCTTTTCGCCTTTCCCAAATGTAATTAAACTGCACTAATACAGCAAAAGAAAAGCTGCAGCTTTATTTTACTCGCCCTAATAACATAACAATTAAATCACAGAAGCACACAATACAGTCAAATAAACCCATCATGACAAGGAAATTCAGAGGTAAGGGAAGTGTGTATCTACCATTTAGAGAAAAACAGGAGTAAAGAGTCTGCCTTCCTTTTCCTAGCACTACAGCGACCCGCACCGTTTGACCTTCAGCAAGATGATATGGCCAACGTCTGAGTAACCACTCTGTTGCAGCCTGGTGAAAGGCCTCAAGTGTTTCCTCTTCTGTTGCATCTTTGGTTTAAGCATAAAGGGAATAATTAGCTTCTCCTTCAAGTGAGGTGTTATCTCCCTGGTAGGGGACAGCTGGGTAAGGAACAGAAAGGATGTGGTTTATAACATACATTTTGAATGGAATTGTACACTTTGCCCACCAGAAAGAGATGGCATTATCCTGACCTTTGAAGAAGTTCTGGGCCTTTGGTTTAAAGTCTGCAGGGGCTAGAGGATAGCCCAGACTCAGGAAGAGGGAGAAACCAGAGTCCTCACCTCACTTGCAGAGGACTGCAGAGGCTTGTAGAATGCACAGATACCACTGAACATTTTGAGGGTAGACAAATTATCAGTAGATTAATTATTTTTATATGTGTTTCTCTGGACCAAGGCAAGTGAAGAAGCTGCTGGCCCTCAGAAAGGCCATGGAATTTACCCATAAACCTGTCATTCCTTGCAGCAGTGCTCTAGGTTGGGAAGCAAGCACTCATAAGGAGGCTGCGAACTGACTGCCATGAACTCTGTAAGCACAGCTCTGAGGCTGGCATACATGCTGGCACGATAGCCTGTCTCATTTTTCAAGCTATGAATAAAAATAATACAGTTGGCTTATAAAACAAAGTAAATTTACAGTAATGTGAAGAAATAATTTGACTAAATGCAGACAGAAGAAAATACACAGCTATCCAGAAACAAGGGGCACCATACTCCATAGGGAAAGCATGGAAGAGCCAGGAGCATCCCCAGCATATACTTGAGCAACAAGAATGAGAGCTTGGTTACTGAACAAAGTAGACACAGCTTCAAACATGACAATTATTAGGCCAGCCTGGCTAAGCAGACTCTAAATGAGCCTGTCTGCTTGTGCAATTTTGGTGACTAATAGTGACTGTTAGTTGACAGGTGGTACCTTATAAGTCCAGCCTGTGCCAATTTCTGTGAAGATCTGTTAGTGCGGAGTAAGTAATCTACCAGTGTGAACAAACTGTCCTGCAACACTAAATGCAGTTTAGTATTCTGGTAGTCTTCCAGAGGAAGAAACGTCTGGCTGAAACCAGCTTTTAGACAAAGTTTACAGCAGGATCTTACATGTTACATTTTTAGTAGATCTGGAGCAGGGGTGAATTTTTATATGTTTGATAATGTGGCTAACATGTAGTGTACAGCAAAAAGGAAAAAAAGAGATGTGTGTAAAATGTAAAAATGGAAACCCACTGGAGTAAATTAATAGTGTATAAGAGAAAGACTAAAGAGATGGAGTTGAAGTTTTTTGTTAGATTTATGCTGACATAGTATTGTTGCTTCAAACAGCCAGTTGCAAAATGGCCCAAAAGACCTTTTGGTTAAGCGTCATGGTTTTCTCCTTGATTCAGCAAAGACTGAGGCTGCAGTGTTCCAAGCCAGCTCCAGGCCACCAGAGGGAGAACCAGCACTTCAGACACTCACCTCATCTGGTTTTGCCTTCAAGCAAAGAAAGAAGAGGCCACAAAAGACATAGAGAAAACATATCAGAAGAGCATAACTGAGCTGTCAGCTGTTCTTGTGCATCAAGCACACTTCTTGTTAGAAAAAAAAACATTATAGCAGACTTGATTCCTGTGTAGAAACTACCTTAAATATTTTAAAAGGCTTTCTCTGAGTGACGATGAATAGATGATTCCCCAGACCCTGTAACAATTTAATCTGCTTTTTCAGACTGAATATTAAGCAAAGATTGGCAATAGAAATTGGCCCTAAAGATGAGAAAATAAGGCTTTTATTGCAAGCAAGGTTTGCAGCATTTCAATTTGATGGCCTTTGATTTTCATAGTGGGCAGCTACGTTTCAGGGACCACCAGAGGAGGCTTTGGTCCAGAGCTTCTGCTGGCGTGTTCACTACACCTAGATAATAGCCTGGGCACATGCTAGTATCTTTGAACAAAATTATGTGTATTTACAAATAGTCTCAGATAAGCTCAAGGCTGCTGGTCTGAAACTGTACCCAAAGCAATAGGAATTGTGTTTAAAAGAATGAATTTAGGTCTGGCACGCAGAACAGTGAGGAGGGAAATTCTACTCTTAAGATCTTTGAACACCAGCCAGCTCCCCAGAGACTCACAGATGTGCAGTTTTGTGGGACTTTAATCCAACCAGAGGAGGTTTATTTGAGTGTTTCACAATATTACATAATATTTGCATAAAAAGGGTAAGAAAAGAATGTTATTTCAGCGGTCAGTGTGTGATTTAGTATTCAGAGATGAAAAGGTTCTTCTGACTTTTTCTCTGTTAACTGACCAGGGCTTCAAACCTCATTTTCAATTAGACACAGATGCTAGTGTTTATGGACTGGGTATTGATACAGGAATGTAAATGACTTGAGAGGATGACAGTTTATTAAGAGTCAATGGCTAAACTCTCCTGGGAAAAATTATCGTATGCTCTGCCAGTGATTAAAACCATAGAACATGTTCACAACTACTTGTATGGAAAGAAGCTTGTGATGGGAACGGACCAGCAGTGGTTCTTCAGATTCAAAACCAGAGTGGCAACTTACTCCAGCAGCAGACTGGAATAACTGTGGTGCTATGGTTTTGTAGTAACCCAAAAGCATGGGGTCAGGTTGAACATTGACTGCTATTGATGTTTTGTCCAGATAGCTTCATTGTGGGATTGATTGCCAGACTCAACAAGCAAGACACAAAGAATTGATTGTTCAGGGGAATAGGCATGTTTGGGAAGAGGCGATTGTTTCCTCCCTTCCTGTATCTTGCAGAAGTGCAAATCCAGTGGAGCAATAGCTACAGGGATTCCCGAGAAACCAAGTGATTCCCACAGAGAGAACCCGATACCGGAGTACTATGCTATTGGCAACAGCTATCCTGGAATATAGTCTCTCCCTTAGCATACCTCAGTGAAACTCTGCTCGCAGTGGAATGGCTCAGGGTTTAAGATCAAGTTCTGCATAAAAGATGGGAAGAAAGCAGTAGATTATAAGACTTATTAGCTGGCCCTAGATCCATTGGAAAAGAAGGATGTACTGTAATGCCATCATTTAGAAACTGCTGGATATTTGAGGGGTTGCAAAGTGGTACGATTTCCTTTCCATGAGTTACAAAAGAGTTGTAGAAAAAGTGGGTAGGAACTGTTCAAAGACAGGGAAAGCCTCTGTCAGGCAGTATTTTGCTAAGCAGATCTTTCTGATATTTTTGAATAAGGACTAGTAATTATTATTTACTGGAGGTTTTTGAACTAGTTCACAAAATGGCATAAAGATTACTTGGGAAGGCATTGTCTGGGCCCTGAGTGCACTAAGTCTTAATGACCCTGACCAGCCTCACCTGAGGCCTCCACACACACTCATGGGCCCAGGACCCCTATTTAAGCTCAGCCCTGGCCTTTCAGTCTTTCCTTGAGCTTTGTTGGAGAACTTAAGGGGCTTGGCTCGGCTGTGCTGCGCTGCCTCTTGATCTGGATCTCCATCTGTGGGCTGACTTCCTGGCTTGACCTGGGACCGCAGGTTGTTGCTGTGGACCTGTCTGGTGACCACTGGACCTGATCTTAACCCTGACCTATGGACTGACTTTCTAGTTTAACCTGAGACCTGCCTCATCACCACAGTATTGCCTTAAGATCTGGATTCTTGGTTGGACCTGGCCATGATCTTTCAGTTTGTCCTACTGCATGCCTTGAGTTATGTGGGATGGGCCCTGACTAGTGAGGCACCAGCGTTCCCCTTGGCTCACCTTCCTTTAGGGAATAGCCCTGCCCTGCCTGCTCCTTTACAGACACAACATAGAGCAGGCTGTAGCACAGAGGATGAATTAGATTTTGAATTTTTGTGGTGGATCATACACAGGTCAGGGAAGAAATTTTGAATCAAAAGTGTTTCTGTAGATTTGTGAAACTATAGGAAATCTATTAAATAACTTCCATTTCAGTGCACCAACTTCTGATGAGATAGTAGAGGAATTCAGAGTGGATGCTGGTAGTTCAGCTGGCTTTATCATCAACAAATGGCAGGAATTAGCATTTAGTATTCCTTTTAAACTTGTAGAACTGTAGGCTAGTGCTCCTCACTCTTGGTTCGGGGCTGGAGCTACCTGTAGTTCTTGCAGAGTAACAATTATTTAGGTCATTCAGAAGATTTTAATTCCAAAAGGAGAAAATGAAGTGTCCTATGCTTGCTGGAATATATTTAAAGATAACCTCTGATAAATGGAACTGTCTAATATTGATGTTTCTAGTGTATGAGCCAGGAGTACTTCCCTGCTTTTGGGTACGGGTCTGTGCTGGGACAAGACCAGCCCCTTACATACCCGTTTTCACTGAGAGATTCAAAGGAAGCTTGGAGTTTCACAACTGGAGAGATCAGGACTGCAGGGTGTGCCGCAGATGACACTTTTTCAGTAGCAATAGTGCCGCTCCTGAAACAGAGATGATTTGGTAGAAACATCTCAAGCCCTGTTCGGTTTCACTGGATCTAAGACAGTTCCTGAGTTTCTGGCAAACTTTGGAAACTACCGTGTCCTCCCCACAGAGCAAATCACAGATGGAACTACTTGGAACTGGGAGTTTGAGTCCCTATCACTGCTTTGTGAAGTCAATGCTCATTTTAGCTGTGATAATCACTGAGCAGCTGAATAGTTTGGGGAACTTCCAGTTCAGAAGAATTCCTGAAAATATCTCACTTAGATTTGATTTGGACTGAAATCAAATCTGAAAAGCCCCCTCAAATTTCTATTGAACTGCAAATCTTGCTTTTGAGCCAGATCTGATTGGAAACCTTAAGCTGGGTAAACCTTGGATAGGACCCTACATCAAACTGATGCGAATACAAGCAGTGTCATTGAAAATAATTTGGGGTTCAGTCTGGAAATAAATTGTCATGTCCAACTAAGAGTATTTTCAGGGTTAAGATTATTCCCTTCCCTTTCTTACCCGAAAAATGGAGAGAATACCTGTCAATCTTGAAATTGCAAAAGCTGTTTCAGTAACAATCCCCTCCCCCCCCCCCCCCCAATAGGACACAATGTGTGGGCTGCCTCAGCCAGCAATTTCCACTCATACAACAGCCACCGTTCAGGAGCCAGTTGTAAGGGGTCCCTCCAAGTAACCTCAAAGAGATCTGTGTGGGGAATGGAAAACTCCAAAGACAGATGCAATGAGGTGCAATTGGTTTGGAGTAGCATGTGAAAACCTCCTAATAGAAAGATAGGATACAGCTGCTTAAAATTATGTATTTTGTAATCAATCTTCTATAAAGTCTCTTATATTTTTATTTCCTTTTGGGGGGTGACATAAGTATTAACCTTCTGTCCTGAGCTGCAGTGATGAGTGAGTGAGGTTAACTGGGATGTGGCTATGAACTGTTTTGAATCTGATCCTAATTGCTGCCTTATACTTCTAGTAGGTGATAAGAAGCTGTAAAGCTCCCTCATGAAACACTGCAGCAGAAGTGATGGAGATTTCAATCCAAAACTCATTGTCCAGAACCAAAGATAGAAAAAGCTGTTCAGGAATTTACAGCATGTGGCCACAGACTCTTTAGTTGGAATCCCTTTGAAGGAAATGCAGTATGTGTGCACGAAAAATAGAGACAAGAAAGCTAAGTACTCAAAACAAACAAGTATGGGCAGTATGGTCCTAACAAAAAGCTAAATGAGAGGTTTGGGGGCTGAACTGTGTCAGATGACTGGCATTGTGAGCAGAGACAGTCTCCTGCTATTTGAGTCCTCTTCTGTTCAGCCAAACAGGACGGCATCGGAGAAATAGCTGACTCCACCAACCAGTTTTTCCTCTTAACTGGAACAACCTGCAATTCCCAAAGTTGTGACTCAGCAGGTAAGAGGGGTTAATAACACATGCTTTACTTATGTTATGATGGTTTAGGAAATAGTTTGTCTCCTCTATTCAGCATATGGATCCGGTCTCTCATCTCATCCTTTGCAAATGGACAGTAGGGGGAAAAATAAAGTACTGACACAGGGAGAAGTGGATCCTGCGCACTGCAGTTAAGGAATTGGGACAAGCACAGAGGAAAGTCCACAGCAGGAACGTTTTTGTTCATGGCGCCAAGAGAAAGCATGAAAGATGATACTATTAAGCTTGGAAAATAAGAATCTCATGACAGTGATGTTAGAACCTCAGAAATAATGTGTCAAAGATGTTGGAACATTTTGAATACAATCTTTTACTGTTTCAATGTCATCAACATGTTGTTCTCACTATTTTCTATGACAAGAGAATTTATTGAGTCAATTTGTCTTCAACACGTTAAATGTGCTATGTGTAGGCGGGTAAGCTAACCTTATTTATATAGTATTACAAGAGAGAATGCTAACTACACTCACTTTTGCACTCTTGAAAACTGTATTTCTTCTAATAGAAAATACCACAAATTCGTTTTTCAGACATACAACATTCAGACAGGTGTGAGAATACTATTTCTTAAAAGAATGGCTTCAACAAAGAAGAGACAGAGGGGATAATCCTCCCTGTGGTGTTGAAGTTACACTGAAAAGTTTGTTTGACTCTTGTTACTTTGCTTAAACTGCTCTCACACCAGATATTGGTCCATCTTTCCTACAAAAACTATCTCTCAGAATGAGGCCCCAAGATATCTTTTCTTGCTGACTCTGAAATATCTGTCTCCTTTCTGCTTCATGCATTAATCTTCTCAGCTCCACTTTTTTTACTTTTTCTGTTGCTATTCTTGATATACAGGGAGAATTTCTCATCTTTCTCTGCCTTTATGTTAATTTATTTTTGTCCTCCCCCCTCAGTATTGATAGAATAAATGAATACTCAGCCCTTTGCATTTTCCTTATCCTTACACGTGGCCACTTTAAATCTCTTCTGTGCTCCCAAGGGTCTCAATTCTCCAGCCTGCTTTTCTGACTGGCTTGCTTTTTTTGTCACTGTCTGGTATAACCTCTGCAATACAACATCCCTCTCCACTGCACATGCTCAAGTCCAAGTGGAAGTTGGGCTGCTTTGTGTAGATTCCACATCTTATTGCAATCTCTAAGAGACCCCACCTCTCTCAGAGTTGCTTCTGACTGAGGTGGTGTTCATACCACTGAACTTAAGTGGCTATTCTTTTCACGCCCTCTTCTCCAATTGGTGGCTGCCTGCCATCTTTGGTGTTTTCACTGTCCCTGCTACTTTTCTTATATACCCATTCCCTGTACATACATACAACTGAGATTGTAACTGTGTGTATTCCTGTACCTAAGTTCCCTGACATTTTCCTGCAGTCTGTTTGAGATCAGCAGTTGTTTATTTGAAATCTCACCCTGAATATCTAATTTAAATATATGCTCTTTACCTTTTTTATCTTTTGCCCTTTCATTTTTCTCTGCACAAATTTCCCTTTCTTCTCAAAGTAGATAATTCCTCCGGTCTCACCTTTTTCACTTGCTTACTTTCTATATACTTTTTAAGTAGCTTTGTCTTTTCTACTCTTTAAATGGCTGTTGGTCAAAACCTAATACATACATTTCAGCATAGTAGTCATCCCATGCAACTAAAATCCCATAATAGCCCTCTTTCCCCCTAGCAAAGGTAGGCTTGCTAGTATTTCTAGACGATTAATGAATCTTTAATCACCTTCCTGTTTCTGAGAGGGGTGCCATATGCTTGACTTTCTCCCCTTCAAGCAGAGGTGATGTAGCTGCTTTTGCCAATCACACGAAAGGTGATACTATATGCAGAGATAGGATAACAAGCAAACTGGAGCCAAACTAGCCCAAGGGGTTCACAACTTGAGAAGCATGGTCTGACGCCTCATTCCTTCTCCTCCCCACTCTGCCAAATATTTCTTCAAAACATGACATTGGTTTCTTCTCTTGCTAAAATAGTGGTCCTTGCTATGCTGTATCTCTTGTCATAGATACTACAATCTGCTCTCCTTTGGCTTTATAACAGTAACCTCACTTACCCAAGCTAAGCCATTAGAAGCCACAGTCCTTGCACACTTGTCTCATTGTCCAGTCCCTTTTCCCCTCCCCACGTTTAATCACTGCACTGGCTTTTCACACCAAGCAGAAACTCATTACTGTTACCTTTCAGGACTTGGTACCTGCCTGCTGACATATCCATCCGCTTGAACCCAGCAAACACCCTACTTTTACAAACTGGTATGGACCATCTTCTTGCCTGCTATCTTTCCTTTAACCAAACCCATGTGCCTAGAACATTGTGCTGGATGTTGTGCCCTGCAGCCTCGCTTATCCTTGTTCCCCCCCTCAGTGGCACTGCAGTAACCTCTCCGTTCTTCTGAACTTTGCCATTAATGATATTAAATGTTCAAAGGAAACAATCCGTTCCTTAAATATCCAAACTACTCTGGTGCTTTATTGAGATGCACATCTTGTCATTCACTATGGTGCCTAAGGAAGAGCACTCTGACTGAAATTTTTTTCATGGTTGAGATGTTTGTATGGCCACTTGACCACACGTGGGTACTTGATGTCTAAAAATACCTTAATCTAAATAACACTCTTCTCCTCAGCACAGCCAATTGTAGGGGTTCTGGTCACTTGAATTCACTAATGTTGTAAGAATTCAGTTACTCAGTTTGGAACCCTTGCTGTCTGACAAATTTAGTTAAAAGCTGTTAATGACTTGCAGAGGTACTCTGGGAGGGACAGATGTGCATGTGCACACCGAGAACATGACTGCACAAGTTAAAACCCTAGAAAGAAGCTTCTAATGTTTGTAGGCATGGTATTAATCTCAAGCTGTTTTATTGTTGCAGACCTTGTTGTTTATCTTCTCACACTGTCATTCCTAATAATGTTGCCTCACCTACTACACCTTTTATTAGGCATAGCGCATTCTTAGATAAGGACTGCCTTGATTAAGTTTACATGGTATAAGATTATAGGGGGCATCAGGTGTTTCTCTTTCTTTTCTGTTGTTCAGACCATCACCTGCCAAAATAGGTCTGCAAAGAAACTAGTGTATGTATCCTTTAAACATATAAAATTATGTACGTAAACTGCTTTCAAGAAGTTCTACTAGTTTGTAGATTTGGGGATTTTGTAACTTAGCACAAGGCAATTGGAAAAAATAGTTCTGTACCAGCGTGTACAGAGGGAGAAGTTGGATACTTTTTTTTCTCAGTTTTATTGTTTTTGTTGAAAGAACAAAGAGCTCTGGTGGCAGAGGTCACATCTGTGTCTGCATTTTGTACAGTGGCAAGCACTCAACACATAGTCATTGATACACTGGCAGGCCAATTTGCAAATAGGGGTGCTTTAATAACATGTCTAAACACAGAACTTGGGCACTCTATTAAGGTCCTCCAGGGCTCACACAGTTTGAATCAATTTGGCAATAATGTTGGGCACTTTATAAAAGCAAGACTAAACAAAAAGAAATTTTTTTTGTAAAAAAAAAAAAAAAGACTCATTTGAGACATGGAAATTTGGCCATTATTCAAACCACAAAGCAAAATGGGTGCAGGGCGGTACAACTAGTAGCTGTTGAAATACATCTGGAAGTTGGAAGAATCTCCGCTTAGTTTCACTGATGCAAATCCTTTCAAAGGCAAGAATTCAGTGCACTGCAACTTTCCCAAGCTGTAGCAGGTAAAAAGATTTGTGTGACTTCTGTAAAGTGGATGAAGTGACAGTGGCAAAGAAACATCTTTCCAATGTCCAATTGTGTTAGGGCTTTAGCTAAAATGTAATTAGACTAAGAAAGCATGACTCGTAATGGGACATTGTAAAATATAACAGAGGTCTGTGCACACATTGTAACCTTCGCGTTGTTTGGATTTTACTGTGAATGTAACGAATTACAGAACTAGCTTTGTCTAAATATGGACAATAATGAGAGAAGTATTTAAAATTCGGGTTTAAAGAAGAAAACAAGAGGATGGAGTTACAGTACCCATGTAAGCTCCATGGGGCAGGGTCCGATTCTCTCAGCATTTACACCACACCCAGATTAATAGAAGGACTGTGATTATGGATCTGAAGCAATTGGAATTCGAAGATAAATGAATCTTCAAGACACCTAAATCACAAAGCAATAGCATCTGAGAGAGAATGTCACTAAACATGCTGCATACATGGTACATACTAAAATTAAATCCACTAAAGGGATGCTTAGTCAGAAGATTTTACAAAGTTGGGGGCTTTGTATCCAAAATTCATATTACATTCTGTATGTATATTAGGCAATAATTTCCAGCTTACTCAATTTGTTATTTGTTTACATTTGTCCTAATTACTATCTTTAATTTTGTTTCATTACTTCCCACAATGTTAAACCACATAAATGAACATCTACAAAGTGAATAGTACTTATCACTATCGAAATGAAAGTATAAAAAAACCTAGACCGGTTAATCCTGCAACTGTGCTGAGGCATCTGTGCTGTAGCGAGGTCATAGCAGAAGGCCACAAGGGAGGACTCCTGGGTCTAGTCTTGGGTCCGCCAATAAGTGATTCTGGATGCCATCCAACTTTCACTGATGTTAATGTTAAAACTCGCACTGAGTTTAGTGACTTGTTTCAAGTCGTGCAATCTTCTTATGCCCTGATTTACTTTGATTGAAAAGGAAATAAACGAAGAATAAACCAGAGTGAACTTTTTTCTCCTGCAGAAACATTTTCTAGGGGGACCAGGAAAAAGGGGAATAAACAAACTACCACAATAGGCAAAAATATATCTAAATAGGAGAGAAGTCAAGCGATTTGGGTTGCAACACAAAGGACTTCTAAACAATGTTCAGATGTGCCCTTAAACTTTCTGTCTTGTACCTAAAGTACTTGTGGGGCAAACCTAAGTTTATACCTCTGATGCCCGGCTCTTAGGAAATTAATGGATTCTCCAGTTTCCTGGAAAAGCCCTAACTAAAGATAACTTTCTGAAATAGAAAGGGGATTTGAAGATGGGTCTTATTTTTCCTTTTTCTCCAAAACTGTCCTAGCTACTAAACTGCGCAAGGGCAAATAATAGTCTCCGTTTTATTTGTACAACTTTACTTATGAATCTGTCCACTTCTTTTGAAATTTTCATTTTTCAGAAATAAAACACTTCAGGTCAAACAGAACGTTTCCTTTCACTTGAAAAGGAATGTTTTCCCTTTCCCTAAAGCCAAAAGTGTTACTGTGGGTCATACTGAAACCAAAAAGTATATTGGATTCAGCTACCAAAATCATTTATTCACACAGCTCCATGGCAGGGTGTTTTTCATGGCAAATTAACAACTGTAGTATGCTCTGGGACCTTTGGATGAAAGGCACTATAGAACTGGAAGGGATTATTACGTATATTTAATTTGCCTTTAGTAACATGATGGAGGAAATAATCAGTGTATTAAACATACATGAAATATTTTTGGAATGTATAGTCTGTTGGAAAGGAATGAATGGTTCATGTTATTAGCTGGGAAGTGAAGTATATATAATCCACTGTGTGTGGCTGTCATCAAAGCCCTACCAGGAATGCAAGACTAAATGTGCTATTTTTACCTTCTTTTTCTTTCCTGCTTGCTTTGTGGTTTTGGCAGAACAAAAAGAGACCTGGGTAAAATGAGAAAGATTGTTTTGCATTTATCATGATTGTGTTTGAGGCACTGTCTTCAGTGTGAAGGCACAATAAGCTTTTCATTTATTATTTGCATTAGAGTACAGCATAGGAGCCTAGGCTGATATTAAAACCCTGCCATCCTAGGTGCTCTGTGTACTCATGGGGAGGAACAGTCTCCGCATCCAAAGAATTTATGATAAAATAGTTATGGCAAACGATGAGGAGTGAACAGAGTCACCGAGGAGTAACTCTGTGTTTACCTTGTACCTGGAACATAACAAAGCCAGTGCTTGAGTTCTGGTCTGCTGCCTCCTCTGTTCCTTATTCTCTTGAAACATGTGGCCTTCCTCTGGAATTACATTCCCAACAGCCCATGACCCCAATAAAAGTAGCATTTTTTCTGTCCACAGATTTCAGCAGAGGCAGTGGATGAGTGTGATACATGATTCACTATAAGGCGCACACAAAGGTACCCATGTTATTTTAACTTTGTTGTGACAGGCACTTAAAAATAAATGTATTCCTTTCATCTCCCAAACCTGACCTGGCAAGAACATTCATTTAAAGGAGCTGGTGATAACGCCATGCAAGAGATTAATCAGCCTTAAATTCATACCATTTGTAAAAGAAAATGGGATGGCACAAGCCTAGTCTTATTTTATTTCAGTATTTTAACAACAGATGCAATGCTGCCTTTGTTATTATCCTTTATTCCTCAGACAGTGTTCCCCCTCCTAATTATTACTTGTCGTCTTTAGTAAGATTGAGAAATGGCATTCTTTGAGCTCAGGTAAATATCAAAGCAGTCTTACTTGTAATGACAGTGCTGCTTTCACTGGGGAGTGAAGTGTAATAAACTAAAAAAGGTATTTAGTGTGCTTTCCAAATTAAACAATGTATTAATTTCTTAAGAACAGAGGTCCCCAGCCCCACTTGAAAACAATGGTACTTACAAATACCTGCAAAGTTTGAGGGTAGTTTAGCAAATGGTAGCCAAGAAGCAAAAGGCGTTAGGGCCACCTCCTTCAGTATAGTGCTCTGGGCGAAATAGCTGGTGATAAACAAAGTTGCCCATCGTACCCTTGCGTGGGCTTTGTTCCACTGCCGGCCCAGGGCACCCTGTACGGGGACTTGCTCTGTGGACACCAGGCTGTGTCTGTCACCTCTTCCTTGATTTTTGCCTCTTCAGCTGCTGGCAGTGAAGCACACACGCTACTGCCACGGCTTTTGCTGCTATTCCCCACCATCTTGAGCATCCCTTCACAAGGGCTGCTGTCTCTTGCAATTCATCACTATAGGTAGCATTTTCCTCAGTGCTCACTTGCTGGAATCATGATTATACACACCACACACACACCACTACCACCACCACCACCCCCCCCCACCCCAAAAAAAAAAAAAGGCTGGTTTTCAGCTTTTGTGATTGCAGAGAATAGTTTGAATATAGAAATTTTAATGGCTTGAAAATCAAAGGCAAATTAAAAAACAGGCTTTTTTCTTTAATATCTTCCTTTAGGCAGATATTCTTTTGTTTTAGGTATGTGTTTATTTAAAAGGAGTAAGGGAAGATAAGAAACTCATTCAACTCAGTGGTTTTAACCTCTTGGAGAATTCTTTAGGTTTGTGCTGAAAAATCAGTGTGTTGAACAATTTTCCTGGCAACATTTTTCTCTCTGAAACATCATTTTTTTATTTCAGGAAAGGTTTGGAGCAAAAATTCCGAACAGTTTTATGTAGAATTTGGTGATTACTCTCTGTAGAGTGGCTTGAGGTCATTAAAAGTAGAGATGGTGAGAGCAAGCATGGGTACAGGCATGTTTCACCACCTGGAGATGGAAGCATAGGCTTATTCCAGCAGAGAGGTGAAGTGGGAACCCTGACTTTTTCATCCACCTGATTTAACGAAACTCCATGTAATCTAAACTGTTCCGAACACATCTATATGTGTAGATGTGTAAACCTATGGATGGAAATGTAAAGAGCTAAAACAGGGAAAGCATGGAAGCCCGTATTCCACCACTCTCCTCAGCATAACTGTAATTAATGCATTCTTATTTAGGTAGAGAGAAACAGACTTTCAAAAGTGTTAAGAAATAAAGGAACATTCCCTGAAACTGAGAAATTTGCAGACTATCATAGATATAGCAAAACTGACAGAACTGGCCAGAAATTTGCCATTTAAGAACTTCTTCGAAAAAAATCTAATTTTGTTCATTAAGTTCAAATCAATTTCATTTAAATCAATACTTAATGAGTGAAATTATCTTTTTCACTTTGGGGAAAAAAAATCGAGGATCTGCTTCACGAGCTTCGTTTATCAGCCTTTCCCTTTTTCTATGTATTATTCTTTTATTATTCCAAAGCAAGCTAGCAGTACTCACAGGAATCCTTTCTTTTTTTAGACCGAAGTGTCAAAATGTCAGGTTGTTTTTTTTTTTCATTAAAATATAAACAAAAAGCTGTTTCAATCGGAATTCAGAAATAGCTACTCTTAATTATTTTTGAAGCAAAAAGAGAAGTTCATCTCCCGTACCACGGTGATGACTCAGTGCGCCTTCATTCATCATGCATCCTTCCTAATACCCGGGACCAAGGTAAAAATAAGAAGAATATGTAAATAAAGTGTGTTTAGTTAAGACATTCCCCCTCCAAACTGGTTTGTTGTTGTTGTTTGTTTTGTTTTGTTTTTTTTTTAAATAGGCTCTTCAAGATATTTAGTCGGGAGAGGGGCATTGGAAGGCGCTTCCTGTGAGGTACTGAAAATACCTGGGTTTATTCTGACCCGTAACGGGGGTGGGGAGTCAAAAACTGGCAAACACAAACTCCCATCTCTTGCGACAGCAGACGGTGCTGCAGCGAGAGACGGGGCCCGCTCCTCCTCTCCGGGTGGGAGGACCTCAGCGGGCAGCTCGCCCTACGGGGTGCGGGGGCAGAGGAGGCCCCCCCC
>VYZM01018844.1:30755-71616 GCA_013398915.1 Dromas ardeola | reverse complement strand
CCCGCCGCGGGAGCCGCCGCGCCTCCCTCAGGCGCCAGCCCCGCCAGGCCGCCCGCACCCTCCGCCGCCGGCCGCCGCGCTTCTCAGGAAGGCGCTTTCGAGTGTTCTGTCGGCGGGCAGCGAGGGGAGGGAGGTCGGCCAGGCAGCCGCCTCCGGGCTTCTTGCCACCAAAGGCGAACGGGAAGGGTGACCCCCGGCGGCGGCCGTGCCGTGGCGGCGACCCCTGGGTCGGGGGCCAGGCCGCGGCCCGCGGGTAGGCGCTCCTTCGGGGAGTCTGCGGCGCACCGGCGCGGGGGGAAAACGGCGTTTTTACTTAGGGCAGAGCCCGATGGGTTTCGCTCTGCCGTGCAAATGTTTGCTTTAGTTTCAGGGCCCGTTGGCTCCTCGAGCCTGCTGTTCCCCTCCGTGGGCTGGACGTGAGGCCGGGTTCATGCGGGCCGCAGCGTCAGTCACCATGAGTTGGCCACCGCTGCCATGTTTCTCATAGCTCTGCTGTAAATGCAGAGCACTTTTCCTATGAGGACAGGCTGAGAGAGTTGGGACTGTTCAGCCTGGAGAAGAGAAGGCTCCGTGGAGACCTTATAGCAGCCTTCCAGCACCTAAAGGGGGCCTACAGGAGAGATGGGGAGGGACTCTTTATCAGGGAGTGGAGCGATAGGATGAGGGGTAACAGTGTTAAACTGAAAGTGGGTAGGTTTAGATTAAATATTAGGAAGAAACTCTTTACTCTGAGGATGGTGAGACACTGAAACAGGTTGCCCAGAGAAGCTGTGGATGCCCCATCCCTGGAGAAGTTCAAGGCCAGGCTGGATGGGGCCTTGAGCAGCCTGGTCCAGTGGGAGGTGTCCCTGCCCATGGCAGGGGAGGGTTGGAACTGGATGATCTTTAAGGTCCCTTCAAACTCTAACCATTCTATGATTCTATTATCTCCTCCCGGCTTTGCTTAAGAGCTTCAGGGCCCTGCAAGGAGGCACGTTGCTGAGCTGCCACGGGGTGAGTGTCCCTTGTGAGGTGCTTTCTTGGAAATTTTCTATGTGAGGCGCCTGTTCTCATCCTCTGCTCACTGTAACCTGCTTCAAAGCACCTGATTGCCTGAGCACTAGTTGGCCAAAATCTGGTGGGACCAAGAAGTTCCCCAGGTAGATCATACGTGTTGGCGAAGAAAGAAACTGAGCCGTTTTCTTCCCCTCCCAAGATGCAGGAAAGGGGATAAATGAACTGTACTACACACAGGCTGCAACCCAAACATGTTTCTTCCTTTACCTTTTAGGCTAACTGGAAAAACTACCTGCCTCTGACAGTCGCCCATAGATGTGTGGCCAGTCATTTGCCTCAACTATGGGCCCTGTGTTCAGCTGTTAACAACTGGGATACAACAGATTGTCCTGTGTGGGAATGAGGCCTTGCGAAAAGAAGACGCACATTTTGATGCCGTCCTTCCACATAAAGGAAGTACGTGCATCCTCTGCCTGTTTGCACTCTTCAGGTAACTGTATCAGACTTGGGAGAGTGGAGGGGTGGGTGGCACTGCTCAGAGCCTCGGTCCTGGAAGCCTTAAACATGCACTCAGATATTTCTGCTAAAGACCACACCACACACAGTCGTAGTGCTCTTACCATGCTACCTACTCTACCACTCTACCAAGCTCTCAATCCTTATGCCCATTACTTTTAATATTTGGGTGAAAATGCTAAGTACAGAGTCTGATCTGACAGCCACAAGCTGAAGAAACATCTGTATCCAGGCAATACTCAGATATGTGGTAAGTAGTAGGTAGACAGATAAAAACATAGATAGATTGCTTGCTCAATCTATAGATCAGTCATTAGATGGCATCTTCTTTTAGGTCATTCATTAATCACTAATGCAGCCTCAGAAGTGATGCATTAAAAAGTAAATATTTTAGGGAAATTTCTTTTAAGCTTTTGAGGGTTTTGAAAAAACAGGAACATTTGACTCCTTAAAAACGGTCATATTCTTTTGTTTGGCAAAGGAGGCGGAATTCCTGCTTTTTAAAACTTTCCCATTCTTTTTCCTTACCCACAGGTGAAAAAGTGCATAAACAGCAGAAAGCACCAAAGAACATTTTTCTTCATAATTTATCTGTTCCCGTGGAAAAGGGATTTGCCTTCCTTGTTTTACTTGAAATGTGAGAGAAGGCTTGTGTGTTCCAAGTTTTTTTTTTGATGGAGAATGGGTGAGAAGTAAGTAAATGAGAGAGCTTTCTGGTTTTTACTTACTTTGTTACGTTTTCCTTTTTATTCCACGGAAGAAGAAAAATGGTGACAGAACATTTCTTCCCACACACTCTATTTCGAGTTCTGTGCCCTTTTCTTTAAGAAGAAGGGGTTTAGAAAGCAGAACTGGAATAAATCCCCTGAAAAAATCCTTTTTTTTTTTTTTCCAAAATATTTCTTCCTGTGAGAAAGACAGATGTAAGGTAGCAAATAACATTAAAAGTGTTTTCTTTTTAAAGTGGCACTAGGAATTATAGTAGTGTTTTTCTTAGGTTTTCAAATAACTTTCCCTGTCCCTGAAGTGTCTGCTGTTTTGTGGAAGTTGTTTCACTTTTTTAGTCAAAATCTGCAAACTGAAATTTTCTTTCAGGGTTTCAACAGAAGCAAAAAAAAAAAAACCAGTGAGAAATTTGGCAGGAAAAAAAAATCCTGCCAACTGTCTTCCATAGTTACATGAAGTGGAAAATGGAGCCATTGCTGGTGCTGTTGTCTCTTGCTCGACTGACAGCTGGTCTGGATGAGTAAATTCACATAATCAGCATGTAGGGTGTAAATCAAGTGAGATTCCATGTCCTTCTTGCTCTTTCTGGAATTAGGAACTCAATGGGGCTGCGGTCACTAGGTAAAGCCTGTATTCCAGGACTGTCCAGGTCAGCCATGGACATGTGGCCATCCTAGAGAGATCAAGTGAGAACTGAGAGATCAAGTGCTCCCTGTGAGAATGTGTCACCTTGACAGAAATAAAAAAAGATCAGGGAAAGGGAGAAGCAAAATGTGAATTAATGTTTGCACATCAGCATGATCAAAGAGTTAGGTACAGATTGAGGCTCTTTGTGCCAAAAAGGCAATCTTTTATTTTTAAGAGTTGATAATTTTTCAGCCTGCAGCAACATTTAATGCTAATAAAACAACAGGTTGTGAATATCTGAAGATTAAGCTACTTTTGCAGGTGGATTGCTCTGATATCTCTTTGAGCAGTTTCCAAGCTGGGTGATGTCCTGCTCTGCATTTTACTCTATGGACTAGGCATGCCCTCATATGTTTAAAGCCACATGAGGAAGATGTGACAGAAAATTTCTATGATAAATTATTGCTGGGAATACCTGTTCTTAATGATATTTCATTAACTGTTGGCAAAATATACATTATGGCCTTCTGCACTGGTGGCTTCATCGAGATCTGTTGGAACGTTTGAGTGTGAGGCAATGATCTCATAGTCTGTGCTGGCCTGGACAGCAGACTGTCCACTTTGCAGAGGACGAACCGCGTAAGTCCCCGTTGGACCTGCACTCCTGTGGCCTCGCCTTACCATGATTCCTGGGAAAGTGCCACAGAGAAGCTAATAGAGTCAGTCGTCTGTTGTCCTGGGTATATTCAGTGAGTTGGTAGGCTGTGCCCCTGGTCCTTGCTTATCCAGTTGCTCTTAATCCCCTATAATTCCAGGCACATAAATCAAGAAGCTCCCCTGATGGTAATCGGTGGAGGAAGACCCCCCCTGATGGTAATTCAATTCTTAAGTAAGGAGCTGTGCATCTCCAGGGGATGGTTTCGCTCACTCAGGTAGCTCAGGTAGAGGTGGAATCCAATCACTGTCTCTTCTTTCTTCACCAACAGAAATGCCAGGGAAGGCTCCATTGCACCTGGGTCCCACTGCAGTGAGAGTGCCAGTTGCTGAAGAAATTTGGGAAGCAGAAATACGAAACGAGGAACAACAAAGATCTGCCCTGCTGACCTGCTGACATGACCTTATTCTGGCAGGCAGTGCTTGCTGAGTCAACAGTGGCTCATATCTCCTCTAGTGCTAGCCAAGAAGTGCAGCTGGTGCCCCGTCTTCTCCTTCCGCGGTTGCTCTGTGCCTGGTCACTCCAGGGCAACACCACACTTCACTCCCTACAAAAGGCTTTTCCAAAACCTCTTGGCTATGCTACTGCCTTCTGTAAAATTAGTGTTGTCTTCCTACTTCAGTGAAGAGTCAATTATTTGTCTCCATTTTTTTTTCTCTCAGGCATGTCACAGAATAGAAATGCACATTGCTGTGCCCCACAGGGATGAGGGAGACCCAAAGTGGAAGTTAGGTTTTCATTGCAGTTTGAGCCCATCTAACTCAGCATTGCTGCCAATTTACTGCTTCCCTACCTGCACTGACTTTCTAGAGAGCAGGTTTGAGACTATACCAGTAGAAAACTTTTTTTTGTTTTGTTTTTTTTTCTTCTTAAGCTTAGTTAGGAGTAGTGGGAATGTGTAGCAGGATGCCACAGCAGTTCCTTCATCACTTAAAGTACAGCCCTAGCCCCTAGTCCAGCAACGGATACAGAGCTGGGAGACTTATGCTGCCACCACCCCCAGGGTGTACCTTAATGGCATTTCCTCCCATGGGCTGACCAGTGAGTACTTTGACATCCTTCAGCATTCATCTGTATTACTCCAGTGCATTGTTTGTACTTATTAATCAGACAGGTAATTAGAAATACTCTTGCAAATTGGCTTCAACTAAAAATGCTCTTGCACTTTATTCTGGTTTCAAAAAAAATTCTAGATAAGGCATCCCAGTCTCCACAGGGAGGCAGCAGAATACCTGTCAATTTGTTTGCAAGCTTAAACTGGCTGTTGCTTTTTTTTTCCCCCCTTTTAAAGAACTCTTTTACGCAGTATATATATTGTTTGGATAAGATGTTTTAAGAATTTTAAGTTCAGATGAAAATTCTTCTTTGCTTGCCAAGATAAAGCTTGCCAAGATCAACATTCCCCTTATTTCCCTCTGAGCTGCCACTGAAATGATTTACAAGTTATATAAGAGCTGATTTTGAAAGAAATATGCGTTTAATTAGAAACTAAAACTCATGGTGTCTCATTTGAGACAGTATAGTTAAAGTTCTGTCAGTATTTCCATTATTTTCAGGGGTTTATCACCTCAGGAGAAAAAAGCATTCTACTTTGCTGAAACTTGAAATTTTAGGCCTCAATACTATAAATATAAAATAGGTAGGAAATAATAATACTATAAAGTCCAGCATTTCCAAACCAGGCATTCAAATATCATGGAGCAGACACCCACCCCAACTCCCAAATTATGTGATTGGCTTAAAAATCATTAAATTTTTAAAATAATAAGCATAAGGGTCTTTTTGTTTGTCTTCTGACTTGTGAGAATTTACGATCCATATTTTCAAAATGTTTCTTTGCAACCACAGGGGCTGAAAACTTACTTCTTTTTGCTTTTTCCCTTTTTCTAAATGGCAGTTGAGATTTTTTGCATGCTCACATGACCCCAAAAGCTGAGTCTTGAAAAAAAAAAAATTGCAAATACTGAAGGACATGTGAAAACCCACATCTTCACTAAATTCAACTACATGTAACTTTTCTGGACTGCCTCTATTCTTAGAGTAGCTTGCTAGGAAACAGTCAGAAATGCTTTAAATAAAGCAGAAAGGACAAGCCCGGAAGATTTGAACTATATATTTGCTTCAATCACAAGTAGTTAAATTTAAATGTATCCTTCAGAGAAAAAACAGATTTTTCACTTCATTGTTTTTTTAAAAATGCAAGTGAATTCATCATTTATAACTGTTAGCTTTATCTACAGAAGAGGCATCTCATTGCTAGGAGCAGCATATATTTCTTTCATACTGTTCTGAAATATAGGTATCAGTGTGCCCCGACATTCACTTCGCAGGAGAAATTCCAAGTAAGCTTTCTTAGCTCCTTTGCAGAACCATGTATTTGCAAAACTACTCCTCTCACTTGAGGGGGTCAATTAATTGATACAGTGTGTCAAATCCTACATTCCTGGTGAGACTGGGGGCTTTAGACTGTTCTCACAGGTTCACTGACTTAACATCTAGTCTTCTGGAGACAGGAAAGAAAGATCTTGCTCTCTTCGTGGTCATTTCTATCTAACACAGTGCTAGATTTGCTTTGTGCAACTCCCATCTACTTGGGAAAGACAAGGAGGAATATTTTATATTTTTCTGTCCCTCATAAAATTCTGTTGAAAGTAAAAGCCTTAAAAATTATAGTGCATTTTTATCACACGCAGAGATTTTCTTTATATGCTTTTCAACACTACATTTCCAAAATTGATCTGTGAGAAAAGCTTTCAGAATTTTTTTATAAAAACGCACTTCTCTGGGAAGCATTCAACCAAAATCCTCGTCAGGGCCCTGAGAACACTAGTAAGTGTGGTCACTCCAGGGTAAAACTGTGGGTCTTAGTGGCCCTGAATGGCCTCACCTGGAGCCCCCACCACATCCTCTGCCTATTTAGTGTGGGACTGAGATGTGCTTCTGGGTTGCCTGTCTGCAGTGCTGTTCTGTGGTATTTGGATTTCCTAGCCTGACCTTGGACCTGCCTTGTTACCATGCTTGATGCATGCTGGGGAGGACCTGTTGCTGTCAGCATCCTGCTCTGCTTGTCTGTGTCTGGTGCTGGGGGACTGTGCCTGGTTGGTGAGGTCACTGCCCACCTTATGTTGTCCCCTGGTCTTCCCCTGGATACTAGCTCCACTCTTGCTGCACCCAAACAATGCTGTTCTATTTAAAAAAA
The DNA here is from genome assembly GCA_013398915.1 of Dromas ardeola. Lineage (NCBI taxonomy): Eukaryota > Metazoa > Chordata > Aves > Charadriiformes > Dromadidae > Dromas > Dromas ardeola. The sequence continues at coordinate 64,837 of VYZM01018844.1, read as the reverse complement.
AAAACCAAAACAAACTTCTTCTGCTGAAACAGGTAGAGAGAACCGTCCTGCAACCAAGAGGCCTACGTCAGTGAAAGCACCAAAGGGTGGCTTTCACTCTTAACTGAGGGAGACAGTGAACTTGTAACCTTAGGGTGAAAAGCTCCAGAACCAATTACCAGAGTTGTAAGCTGTGTAGTCCATTTGAAACGTGGATATAGGTAGAAGATGAGCGATAGCAATTCAAAGCCATTGATGGTGTAAAGTTGTGGTGAACCACTGGCTTCCTTCTCCAACACTAGAATTTTTGTTGCTGTTTTGAAGGTGCTTCATTTCCCAATGTGAGCTGTGACGCTGAGCTGAAGAGAGGGGTTAGATGCAACAGGGTAAGATGGAGTGTGTGGCATTAGGGAAGAGCCGAAGGAGAGCTCCAGCTCTGTGGTTGATGATAAACAGGAACTCAAAGATTGGGCACAGCCCAGCAGCAGTTAGGAAGGTGTCTAGAACACACTTCGTTCCCACAGCAACAGCCACAAGTGAAGCCACCAAACTGCACCTTATCAGTCCTATTCCATGACCCTTAGTGTGCTTTAGACCTGAGCAATTGAGGCCCCAAACTCTGGTGGGGTTGCCCAGTCCCGAAGGAGAGAGGGGCCAATCCTCAGCCTTTGCCTAGAGGCTTTGATGAGGCTATGAGGCTCTGGTCTAACTTGGAGAACAGCTGCTGGGTATGGAGGATGTGACTCTTCCTCAGCCTTTGGTTCCTCCTCTGTGTAACTGATTATCTTTACTTTACAGGGTTGCTGTGAGGATGAATGAATTAGTGACTATGAAGCACTGGAACTACAGGAATGTCTGTTGTCAGGTAATTTATTATCAGTCTTTCCTTCTCTACTGCCTTATCTCCAGTGTTTGGGGTTGGTGTCATCATGCCAAGTCCTCCTGGTGTTCCAGCTGTATTTAAAATAATGGTATTATGATTAAAGGACAAATGCTGCGCAGGACCACTGTGTTTCAGCAGTAATGGGGAGTCAAGAACCTGGCAATAGGGCATCACTGAAGATTTTTGTGACATATTCCGTTAAATAAGAGGGATTCAAAGCCTCTGATTCAGGCTCAAGAAATGACAATTCATCTGCCTTTAAAATTAGATGATCTATTTTTCACATCACTGCTGCAGCATTTCTGTTCCCTGCTCTCCATTTCACTTCAGATGTAACCACATTTTGGTGGCAGATGAAGTGATTCCTATATATAGCATGTGAAACACTTTGGGATCCTTCCAGTGAATAAGTCCCGGATACACGTCAGATATTTATTTAGTGCAGCACTTTATAGTAGGCATCACGGACAAGAGCACAGCTTTGAAGCACTTTCTGGCTTCAAGCTCAAAGTTGAACCTACTGTGTGTGGCTTGACTAGAATGTTTGAGTAGTAGACATGCTGAGAAGAAAAAACAGTTTTGTCTGCATCTTTATTATGGCAATGAGCTACTCACCATGGATTAATTGCAGTTTCCAAGGAGGCTGACAGTTCTGCCCATTTCCATAGGAAAGGAAATACCAAAGAGTAGGCTCAAAGGAGGCCTTTCCAGGAATTTAGGATTTGCTATACCTATCAGGTCAGATATCTTGTTCCTAGCAGCTGTCAGGACATGATGCGTCAAAGGAAGTTGGATATGTTTACCTAGCCAAAGCATGACTGACTAATGCTGAAGAGAACTGAGGTAAGCATCACTTTAGGTGGTGCAGGACTCAGCTTTCTGCCCGGAACACGAGATCCGATTACCCCCCGGCTTAGTAAGTGTACAGCTGTAATGTTAGTAGCAATTATATTCAGGCTCCCTCAGCTCTGCCAGCTCTTTTCATTGTCCCTTTCAGTTACCTGTTCAGCATCTGCTTTCCCCCAAAGGTTTCTGCAACCAAACGAGGATACAACTCAATGGGGAGGCACCATGTAATTTTGTGTGATCAGTTACATGATTATTCTGCAATGTATTCTCTGCTGGGTCCTGATTTTGAAACAGATGGGAAGTGGGCAGAGAGCTGAGAGCCTTAGGACCGCTCAGCTTCAGCTGCTTTCCTGCCCGCTAAATTACAAGATCAGGCCTTCCTTAACACTTCTGAAAAGTGCCATATGCTAGAGATACCACCAGTCCTTTCACTATTCATTCAAGTGTCTGTTGACTTCAGAGGCCAGGCATCTTGAATTGCCCTATACCAAGTGTGGCGCTGAGGCGGCGCAACACCAAATATTTTATTCCATCTATTCTCTCAATGTGTCTTATCTTTTGAAAGCTTCCAGTGTTAACTACATCTGTCATCCAGAGCAAATAGACTTGAGGTTTTCTAAATTCTCTGAAAATCAAGAACTCACTTCTCATCTGCCTTTCCCACCTCCTTGGAAATCATAGTCATATGTTATTGTGCACTAGTGCTACTTCCTCGCATCTAGGAATGGGTTGACTTGAAAGTAAGTTGTTAATTTAACCACACTTATCTCTAATTATCTGTACAGGAAAAGGACTCTTTAAAATGCTTAGTAGGCAAATAAAATAGCAAAACAGTAACTTATTTCATACCTTCCTAAACTTTATTTTTTCTGAAGTGTCAGGCACAGTAGAGGGAGAATATTTATTTTCAGTTTTGTTGTGGAAAGGTAAAAGATTAAACGGTCTTTACTATTCTAAGTCATTTCATTTTTTAAATGGAACATTCCTTCTGTAAGTCTCTGGAGATATCATATCTTCTAGCATAGGAAAATCAATAGCTACAAAGGTTCCAGTTCAGTTTCCCCTGGACGTGATCAAGTACATTCAAATATTAAGTGATAAATGGGCTAATTTACACATCTGCAAAACTGGCATTAGCATTTTACTAACTCCCTGCAGTGTCATGAGGTTTAATTAACGGTTGTAAAGCACTCCTCTGAATGAAAGGTATGACTTTTTACGTTTGAGATTATGTAGATCCATCAGCTTCTGCTGTATTTGCAACAGCCGTCTAGAAGACTAATAGCTTTGCAGATTTACTGCTGTGCTCTGCTGCTTTCTGCTAGCCTGCATTTTTTTTAAGTTTGATACTGGTGGTAACTTGAGATTAAGACCAATCCTAAATTTGTATTCAGCTGAGAGACACCTCTTAATTAACTGTTCATGGCAATTTCCTTGCATTTTAATACCTGTAACTTAAACTGTGTCAAATTAATACAAAGTGCACCACGTTATTCATGAGAATGGTAGTTTTCAAGTAGCTGTGGAAGAAATATCTTAACTTCATGCAGCCTCAGACAATACAGTGAAGAACTGAAATATCTTCTGACTGCAGCATCACTAGGACAGTAAACCAGATTCTGGCTGCAGGATCAAGTTTGCATGCACTGGCACCTCTACCAATAGTCTTAAGAAGAAGCCGGTTGAAGTGGCAATTCAAAATATTTGTGCAGTTCTTATCTGAAGGCTCTGTCTCAATTTCTACTGTTACCTGCCTGAGACTGCCTTAAGATTTCCCAGAGTGTTTCAATGAGATTACCGGTCCTAATTAAATATCATGATGAGACTATCTTACTGGGGTACAAGGAATTATTAATTTTTTTTTAACTCTCTACCCCTCTGTCTCTCTCTGACTCTGTTCCCCTCTGTCAATGTCTCTCCTGCTGATTTGGTATAGCAACATCCCTTTTTGGGTGGGTGGAAGGGAAAGAGATGACAGTGAATGCATGGCCTTAAATTCAGCAAAAATCGGCAGTCTGGTCAAGTACTTATTAATTTTGGCCTTTGCCTTTTGGAGCGTTCCACATCACTTGTTCCAAAAACAGTATCACTTTTTCCTATCGTTAGCTTAAAAACTAAAGAGACACAGATACAAAATGCCGTTGCCGTGGTCATCCTGAAAGAGTCATATCCCCAACTCACATGGAGTTATTGTATCCTTTCTGAAACCAGGAAGACACCACAGTTCTGCAGCCGAGACCCAAATAATCCTCTGCAATGTACTGTGCCTTGCTCCGAATGGACTTAATGGTCTCCTGAGGCTGACACAGAGCTGTCAAATATTGGCAGAATGAGAAACCACCGGGTAGGTTTTTGAGTATTATTCTGTAATTCTATCAGATATCTCAGTGTTATGTACAGATCAACCCAGGGTATCCTGGGCCTATGCAACTAACAAGAGAATTATTGTACTTAGAGAAGGTTGTGAGTTTTGGCCACAACCAAGTAGGGCAATTAACACAAAGTTGCATCATACATTCTTTATTGCCCTATTGATCTCAAATATCTGGGATTGCCAATTACAGCCATCTCTGCTTTAATCCTTTTTATTTGTATTGGCAGCATAAAGATAAGGACTATAGGAGTACATCTGTCTAAAGTGTTTGCTTTTTTCCTTGCCTGTCCTTATGATAGCCTATTTATGTTCAATTGTGTTTATAACCCAGCAGTTCTCTGGCAAGTGATACAAACCCAAAATAATCCTGACTTGATCCAGATGGTAATATGCATTTTGGTGATTTCTTTAGTCGCTTTCTAAGACAAGGATGATGTTTGAGATGTACTTTTTTAACCAGAACATCTTGTCTGAATAGCTAGAAAGCAGTCTTGCAAATAATTATCACCTTTGCATCAGTGTTGGAGCAGGAAGCAGTGCTATACCAGTGCTAGTGAAGCACAGAAAAGTATAGAATGGTCTTTGGAGCTCTGATTACTGAGCAATAACTCACCCCACAGCAGGTCAGCAACAAACTGCAATCACCATCATTCTATTATTTTGCTTTTAAATTGTTTCATTTTCCTGTGAGAATTATGACAAAAAACTCTGCACAAACCTTATATGCTATGTGTGACAGCAAAAACATTCAGAGAGATAAAAATCTCATTGTTGGTGACTTTAATCACTGTATCCTGAAAGGTAGTGAATGATGCCTCTGTGGAATGCTTTAGGATATGAATTGAAATTACAAGTAGTATCTGGAAGTATGCAAGAAGGAAAAAGACAGACAGAGAAAAGTGTCAATACTCTTGTATACGGAAGAGTATGTCTAAGGGGCTGGAATTCCTGTAGGGCAAACAGTTTGAATTGCGCTGTGTTCAGCCTCTCTCATCACTATCATCCCTATAATGGGGGACAGTTGCTCCTGTAGGGTGGTCCTTTGCTCAGGTGGCTTGCTGTTAACAAGGCAGTAGTGTTGGAGCGCTTTGCCAGCCTCCTTCCATTGACAGAAGCAGTCCCGGGGACAGAAACCATGACACCTCAGTAAGGCAACCAGTAAACCCTCTATTTCCTTTGCATGAAAGGAGCTAGAAGCCACGGGAGTGGAATATATGGGTGGGTAGCCCTCATCTGTTAAGGGTGCTTCCCAGGACCCCTGCAGCCCCTTGGTAGGGAGGGGACAAGTCCCACAGCCATGCAGTGTCCTGCTTCACCTCCAAAGGAAAGAGCTGAGGTTCAGCCTCAGTGCTGCCATGGTGGCCTGGGTTAGACTTGTTCAAATAATCTGTTTGTACAACTGAAGTGGAGGAGAATGGAAGAGGGAAAATAACTGTAGACATTTTAAAGCAGAGAATGAAAGACTGACTTAATAAACAGAGTTGTACCATAATGTTGTAATATACCCAGAGGGTCTCTATGCCTCCTTTGTGTTGCCACCCACAAAGTTTTAGGGACTGCTTTGTTCGTAGCTGTGTGGCGCAATCTGCAGACCAAATGAAGGATGTGCCATTCCACTGAAATCTGTTGTTTCATGACTTGAAATTACATCTTTTGTTTGACATTAGGCCACATTTGTACTTCCTGATTACTTTTTTGTGTGTTGGCATTTCAAGAATTGGACAGTGATTCTGAGTAAAAGCAAATCCATCCCCTATCAGGACCACTTTACTTTTAGGCAGATAAAATGGTCTGTATCATTCCTTATCATCTTTGTTCCTCAATCAATTATTCTTTAATTCTTATTCAATGTACTCTTTTTACCTGGAATGCCAAATAGCCCTAATGTTACCCTTTGCAGGTTCTGTACTTTCTTTACTAATACTGATTTGTCCTTCAATTTCACTGGTGAAGAGGCCAATTTGCAAACAAATGGCCTGGGAAATGAACGTGAAAGCACTGCATTATGCAAAAACAGGCCAATGATTCTGTGCAGTCACTGTTTTGTACAATACCAGCTAGCTGTATGAGGATGTCAGTTCATGGACAAGCTGTAGCGCACTGACAGCCTGTGTTGACAAGATATTTTTCTCCATTGCCTTGAACAGGTGAGAGTATCCCATTTGTCTTTGTGCTTGTGTTAGATGCTAAGCTTTTGACCTTTGGCTGTGGACTGTGATTCCTTTCTTGCTGTTAGTGAGATTTTAACAGGCAGTGGCTGTTGAATAAGACCTATGTTAATGCCCTTTGATGTCCAGTCAGAGGATGGATTCCATCAGTGGAAACATGAGGTTGGGTTACACCCATTGGTCTAGGAAGGCAAATAAGGCCATAAATATTAGTTTGATGGTTTAGTATTGTGTTATAGTTCAGCCCTGCAGCCAGCCACTGCACAGGGAGCCGCAATATGTGCGCAAAGTGACACGCACCCGCAGGCCATCTGCTTCTGTGGTGATGTGATTTATAAGGTAGCTAACAAGCTTCCATTCTGGACAGAGGTGTCACAGTGTTCTCAATAGTGGTCCATCTGAAAAAAAATAGACTGTGAATTGAAGTTTTTTAAAGTGTGATTTTGAAATTGTGCAGAGCGCAGCAGGAGTCCCATCCTATAACGCAAGAAGAACCCAGCCTGCAATGGTAGACCCTCTTAAGAGGTATAGAGGAGTCCTGACCAGTCTCTGCATTCAAATGTCACTACTCAATTCTCATGTCCCATTTATGTTAAAATATTTTATGTCCGTGGTTTTGAGACAAAAAAGTTTAGTCAGACACTGAATGCCTCACTCAATAGTATGTTACTGAGTGCTTTAATTATACTGAGAGGGCAATTTTATTGTACTGGCACCAAAAATTTCAGCAAATGTCAAGCAAGCTGCAAATGAGGCAATTCCAGACTGGACTTTTATTGAATTAAATGGATTATTTCCTTGGTGCCTTCGAAGTCTTCAAATATGTCTGGAATCTCTTACCCATTTCTCTAAGTCTGCTGAAATGAGATTATTAAATGGACCATTTTCCATAATATCAGTCTGGATTTTTCTCATCAGTCCCCTGATTATTATAAATTGCATGGTATGATATTTCAGAAGATTAATATTCCATCTGCCCTGCATGCTGCCAGGAGATCAAAACAATTGGCTGCTCCAGCTCAGACTTAATCTGCATGACAGGCCAACTGCTGTAAACACCCTACGTGTTCACGGTGGGCTTGTCTACATGGGTGGTTTATGCTTGGTGGAAAGCTGACTGTATCAGTATAAAGAGATCTGTGCCATACATCACTGACAAAATGCTCTGGAGCTTTTAATTCTGTTGAGATTAGTAGCACTGTAACGGTGGAATAAATACTGATGAGTATCACGTTAATTTTGTCTGTGCTACCATGTTTTGTTAGCTGTGTGTCGTGGTTTAACCCGAGCCAGCAGCTAGAACCACGCAGCCATTCACTCGCCCCTGTTGGGATGCGGGAGAGAATCAGCAGAGTAAAAGTAAAGAGAACTCATGGGTTGAGATAAAGACAGTTTAATGAGTAAAGCAAAAGCTGTCCACTCAAGCAAAGCAAAATAAGGAATTCATTCACCAGTTCCTATCAGCAGGCAGGTGTTCAGCCATCTCCAGGAAAGCAGGGCTCCATCATGTGTAATGGTTACTTGGGAAGACAAATGCCATAACTCCGAATGTCCCCCGCTCTTCCTTCTTCTTCTTCCAGCTTCATATACTGAGCATGACGTCATGTGGTATGGAATATCCCTTTGGTCAGTTGGGGTCAGCTGTCCCAGCTGTGTTTCCTCCCAACTTTTTGTGCGCTTCCAGACATCACTGGCAGGGTGGTGTGAGGAGCAGAAAAGGCCTTGAGAGCTTTGCAGCAACCAAAACCACCAGTGCATTATTGACACCATTTCTCATCCCAAATCCAAAACATAGTACTATACCAGCTGCTAGTAAAAAAGTTAACTCCATCCCAGCTGAAACCATGACCCTGTGCAGTAACCTTCTTATATTTCTTTGTACCTAGTCCCATATGGCTGCCCTGAAGATTTCCACTTACTTCTGATCATCTACTGCTGTGCATTGGTAAACGAGAAAAAGGAGCTATTCCACATTGTAAGGGAACTAGCATTAGTGCAAAGGTTTGTGGGACACCTACCCACAAGCCTAAATACATTTAAAAAAAAAAAATTCCATCAGAATAGCAGGTAGCCAGCAGTTTGTTTGGATATGGTTTCTGCATGTTGGTTAATGTGACACATTACAGCAAAGAATCTTACTGTGATGTGAATCTCCGTGCACAGTAGCATTCACATTTGTGTATAATACATGGAATGGTCTTATCTTTCCATGCTAGTTTCAGTATGAAGGCTAATGGAATGAGGATAGCGACAATAAACCCCATATTTGTAGCCCAGAAGAGAGTAAAATTCAGTTTTCCGTTCTGCATCAGTGGTGGCCAAGCTGTGACCTGTTACTAGTGTGCTTCCCTGCCTAGACAAATGTCATGTGATTAATATCGTGGTTCTGCCTGCACAGGAGTTAGTGACTCTAACCTCAGCTCCTGGTGGTGGGAGCAAAAGCTGCTTAAGCTGGTGCTTACAGGAATCCTGTGTCTACCTTACAGTGAAAGAGAGAGCTCCAGGAAAACCACTGTCATCCTCTGGGTCAGAACTTGTATAAGGGCTTGTTCGTGGCATACTCTGAAGTACGTGGCATATATCTGAGGCGTATATCATATAGCTGTGGAGCCAGGAGGTGGATCAGGAAAACTGTCCAACCTTTTGGTTGTTCTTATTCTTTTTTTTCAGTGTCATACACCGACACCACAGTCTGTATCGTCCTGTTCACAAACTGTTCAACTCTAGAGACTAAGGGGAAATGGTGTTGGCTCAATAGTAAGCCAGCAATGAATAAGTATTATGTGGCAATTTACACTCTTAAGTTATCTGTGGCAAAGGTGAGCTTCACCTCAAGGTGATTCTGGTAATTTTTTACACTTAGAGCTAATCTGGACTGTAGGTATTTGAACATAGTTGTGACAAAACAGTGTTGTTCACTTAAAGGAATGGCTTTTTGTTCTTCTTCCTCTGTATTTTTATACTTGTAGCCTTTGCTGACCAGCTCTGTTCCAATGTATTTCTGTTTGCCGTCAATGCCTAAACGGACAGGAAAACATTCTGAGAAATGAAATTGTAAGTGCTGTCATGATGCTTACTTGCATTTCTCACTGAACAGTGTCAGCACGTTAAATTCACTTCTTGGTACAACCCCACTGTAATACTATGGATCAGGAATGAATTTGGTATATTGTACCTAAGTGGTTGCTGAAATCATCGTATGTAGGGTGTTTAATCCTGTGTTTGATGTTGTCCTGAATCTAAACTTTCCCCAGCTTAAGAAGCTTCAGTTGCTAATGTGTATTCTTTAGAAGCCCCTTCCCGACTCTTTTTTGGTCCCTGCTAATAACAATCACATTTAAACTGCTACAAGACATAGAAACTCTGTGTGAACAAAAACGTATTGTCTGTTATTTTTGCGTAGTTGAAGTTAGCAAGGTCAACCAAAACCAGTCCTGCTGAGTTTCATACAAACATGTGTGAAATAATCACCACCCCGAAGATTTTGCTATGAGGCAACGTAAAAGTCTCAGAATAAAAAACCGTGCCAACCCAGCTTCTAAACCAGGGATACGCCTCTCCAGCTAGGTCAGAACCTGTGCAGAGAAGCTTGAATCTGTTTTTTCTAACCAGGCAGATATAATTTCAATATGCAAAGCAAACATTACAGTGAAGTAAAGATTATGCGATATGCAAGTGCTGTGACAAAGTACAGGGTATCAGGGGGGTTGTTGCAAATGCCTATATAGCAGGTCGTATGCTACCTCTGATGTTTGGTTCCATTCTCGTTGATTATTCAGTTTTCTGCATTTTTTGGTGGCAGATCTTTTCTCTTTCCTAATAAGAAGAGAATCTATTGTCCTCTAGATATTTTTACAGACAAAGGATTTTACAAAAGCACTTTATAAGCTATGGATGAAGTTGTGACTGTGCCCTAGACAGCAGTTAGACAGAGAGCAAGGCCAGGGAGGAAGCAAACATACACTCAGCCTGGATGTTGAGTGTCAGGCTGTTTTTTTTTTCTTCTATGGAGAATGTCAGTACCCAGCAAATGACCGAATACCATTGAACCCCCCCCTGCTTTTTAGGCATTGTCTTAAAAGATTTCAGGTTTGGGTTTTTCAGTTAAAAATAGGAAATTATCATAGCAAACATCATTCCCACAAGAATTTTCATTTTGCTGAAACCCTGATCTTCAATTGTATGAAAAATTACATTTTTCATCCAGCTCCTGCTGCCCAGAGGATTTCTGTAGCACGTTACAGACAGAACCGGGATGCATCAACATCTTCTTCATGAAGTCATTCTTTGAATATGATCATAGTAGCCCTTTAATGCTACTTGTGCTTATTTAAACTCTCAGAATTGTTACTAATGGCTTTGACCCTGCCCCTCCACCCCCTAAAGCTGTTGTATGGAGTCAGGCAGAATTGCTGTAGGTGTTGAAGCGCTAGTGAATGCAATGTAGAAAGCTAACTTTCTTCTACTTACTAAACAACTTCCAGTTGAAGTAAAAATATAAATAGCTTTTATTTTCTTTCTCTTCTGTGTTTGTAGATAGAATCATAGAATGATTAGAGTTGGAGGGGACCTTGAAGATCATTTAGTTCTAACCCCCCTGTCACGGGCAGGGACACCTCCCACTGGACCAGGTTGCTCAAAGGCCCATCCAGCCTGGCCTTGAACATTTCTAGGGATGGGGCATCCACAGCTTCTCTGGGCAACATGTTCCAGTGCCTCACCACCCTCACAGTAAAGAATTTCGTCCTAATATCTAATCTGAATCTCTTTCAGTTTAAAACCGTTACTCCTCATCCTATTGCTACACTCCCTGCTGGCCATGCTTCTTTTGATGGAGCCTAGGATGTGATTGGCTTTCTGGGCTGTGAGCGTACACTGCCAGCTCATGTTGAGCTTCTCATCAAGCAACACCCCTAAGTCCTTCTCCTCAGGGCCGCTCTCAATCCATTCTCCACCCAGCCTGTATTTTTGCTTGGGATTTCCCCAACCCACATGCAGGACCTTGCACTTGGCCTGGTTGAACTTCATGAGGTTTGCATGGGCCCACCTCTTAAGCCTGTCGAGGTCCCTCTGGATGACATCCCTTCCCTCCAGTATGTCGACTGCACCACACAGCTTGCTGTCATCATCAAACTTGCTGAGGATGCACTCAATCCCACTGCCAACATCACCAACAAATATGTTAAACAGTACCAGTCTCAGTACCAACCCATGAGGAGCACCACTCATCACTGGTTGCCACGTGGACATTGAGCTGTTGACCTCAACTCTTTGAGTGCAAACATCCAGCCAGTTCCTTATCCACTGAGTAGTCCATCAATCAAACCCATGTTCCTCCAATTTGGAGACAAGAATGTTATGTAGGACAGCGTCAAATGCTTTGCACAAGCCAAGGTAGATGACGTCAGTTGCTCTTTCCTTGCCCACTAATGCTGTAATGCCATTGTAGAAGGCCACCAAATTTGTCAGGCACAATTTACCCATAGTGAAGCCATGTTTTCTGTCATCAATGATGAAGGATCAGAGTTTCTTCTGGTGAAGTCTGACTTTCATAGAGCTGCATCAGGCTGTCACGGCTACTTCTACATTCTGGTCCACTATTTCTCTGTAGTGTTAGCTCATCCCACCCAGATAGGGCAGAGACTGGTCACTATTTTTGGGAGCTTAGGGCATGTTCCTAGACTTAAATTTCAGTCTAGTGTTCTTCTCCGTGACCAGGATTCAAAGCCTGAGACCTCCCAAACCATCGCACAAATTTCTCAAGTCCTACAAAGGCTTTGATAACTCTAAACTGGTGTTGAACTTCTAATCCAAATGAGCTGGAAAAAAAATCAGAGGCAAAGAACTCAGCTTCTTACCATAGAAATTTTATTTCTAAAGCACCTGGCTGTACAGACCTTAGAAAACAAGTTGAGACCAGATGCATAGCACCATTGATCCAAACTTGCCACTTCTGTAAGTCTACATTGTATCATTATTTTGGGAGAATTCCCCGTACACTTTTTGTCTTGCAAGAAAGTCACTGTACGTAGCAATGATTGCTTCAGTGTATTCCTCATCTCTCTTCCATGTTCTCCACTGAGGTACTGCTCCTGGAGTTATTATGCCCCAGCTATGGTCTCTTGCACAGAAAATGTCCTGGTGAGTAGTGCAGGACCAGGAGCTGAGATGTGCAGAGCTGATGTCCCCAGTGCATATCCCCGAGGTTTTCATTGTGATGGTCCTTCAGTGGGCCAACTAACTGATTTTACCTGGCTGAGCACCTCCCTGAACTTGCAGTACCATAGACTGTGGACCTTACCCTCCTCACTGTCCTACTTCTCCCATGCTTTTTGGAGACTTTGAATTAGAAAGCTGCGATAAAATAATAATAATCACCTCTTAGGGACACAGAGGTGGCAATTTGGACCAGGAGGATACCCCATGTGTGTTCATGTCACTAGCCCAAGTGCCAAGGATCACTTTTTGAAGCAGATGTGTTTAGCAGGGTAGATATAACCACTTAATCATAAGGTTTATTATTGGAATTTAATTGTAAGAGTCACTCTGAAAAAGGTCCTGGATATTTCAGTTGAATGATGCTGGATATTTTTTAAGGCATAATGGTCTGAATTATTCTTCATGCCAGTGCCAAGCATTATTATCATGGTCTTGAAGATGAAACTCTCTAATTTTTGGGTGTCCAGACACAGTGAGAGTCCAGAGTGTAAACTGCCTCATTAGTTTCAGAGAGGTAGCAATTGCTTTCCAGAACCCAATTTTCTACCAGATATTTGGACAGCCAAAAAAGAGACAGTTTTTGTGACCCTAAGAGAGTCCCGCTGAAAGGTGCTTTATCCAGTGGAAACTAAGACAAAATCTGGTCATAATGAAAACCACCCTTTGTATTAAAGAAAAACATTGCAAGTTGAGTGAAAATATCCAAAGCGACTTCTACACTATTTCTTTCTAAAATATTTGAAGCAATGGACTGTGAGATTCAGTTCTTCACCTAACCAGATTTGTTCCACAGTAGCTGTTAACATGACACAAATGCAGAAAAAGAACACATTCTGAAAAGTAATCAGCTTTCAAATTTGAATACATGGTAGTGGCTTTCTTTACTTTTACAGAATAGCATCTTTTATCTGACTAGTTCAAAGCATTCCTCAAATAATTTATTACATCTCACCACCCCCTCTCTGAGGCTTTTAAATATTATTTTCCTCATTGCAGAAGATGGGAAAATGGAGAAATCAGAAAAATTAAGTTACTTTCATAAGACCACACAGTGAGTCAGAATCAAAGTGAAGAGTAGAAGTCTGAAGCGATAACTTCTGCTCTGCCGTTCCAAGTACTGGATTATATAGTTTGCCTGTGACATTCCCTCCAATGAGAGGTAATAGCTTTCTAAGGATCTGCTATAATTCAACCTGGAAGTTACTGGGACAGATGTGTTAATTACTGGGTGAAATTCTGTGACCTAGCTATTCAAAGGGTCAGGCTAGATGGTCAGAAAGGTCTTGTCTAGTCTTAAAATATAAGAGTCATTACCACCATACAAACCTATTTGCCCTTTCTCTCCTTCCAAGAAAAATCAGCAATTAGTCTTTTTAAAAAGCTTGCTATGAAACTGCATTTTTCAAATCTAAGGCATATTATGCCAGAGGTTAGCAAAAATAGCATCAGAAATCCTGAAAAATTGACAGGTTGAATCAATCAAATACATTTTTAATTTTATTTTGACAAAAATTCACACTGGGGCTGACAGCTCCTTGTAAAAACAACTTTGCTGACTGCAGTTTGAAACACACATGCTATAAAACCTTGGGAACAGGATTTATAATAGAAACCTGGCAGTCTCCTAACTCTAGCAGTATTATCACCATGTGTGACAATAATATATTAGGACCATACTTCAGAGCTCCTTCATTAGATTCTGACATATGGAGGAGAAAGGAGAGCCTGAAAACTAGGGAGGACATAGAGTGCAGCCTCAGCTGTGCATGTTTATCATCTAAATCAAGTGAAGGCTATTTATTGACTTATTGATTCTAATTCAAAATGAGAACTTAATTAAAAGTTTAGTTCATTACCGCACAATTACATGGCCCTCAAGACATTTCCAGGCTAGTAAAGTGCATGCTTAATCATGTGGTATATTGGGAAGGCTGGCTCTTCAGTTGTTATAAATCAGACATTAGTGGTGCCATGCTAATTTACACCATCTGGGGACAGGGCCTATTAGTTTTCTATGCAGGAGACAGTTGTTATTGTTTTAAATAAGGGAACTACAATGTAATGTTGTCCTTTGCTGAGCAATAGCATATGTTAACTTCCTACCAGAAGGCAAAGTAGTGATGAGAAATTTAGTCTCGGTGCCATATATGCCATATATATATATAACCATCCTCAGAACAGAAGTGCTCACACGCAGCATGAAGGACTGTCTGCCAAAAAGTTAATACCAGACCCCAGCGAAGGGGCCTTGTTCTGCCTTGGAAATGTGCTGTAGTGACTCTGCTAAGAGAGGTGGTGGCAAAAAGCAAAGTTTCCTGCCAATTGCTGTGAAGAACCACAGCAGACATGTATCAGGATGTAGGCAACATCTATGCAGATGTGCTGTGCAAGCTCTGACATCCCTTCTGGTTCTCAGCCTCACGGGGCTGCACCTGCGCCTCACAGCTTGTCATGCTTCTTTCCCTCTGCACAGCTAGTGGAATAGTTTGTTTATGTAAATTTGGCTTCCAAGACTGAGGTTCTTTGAATGCAGCAAATTTAGGATTTGTCCTTGCAGAGGACCAGAGTCCTGGCTATATTTGTGTTCGCATAACCCAGCATGCCAGGGATCTAATCTTGAGCATTTTTACATGTTTACATATTTTTTGAGCGTTTTTACATATTTACAAATCGTCGGAACTTACAGTCTGGGAATCAAATTGTAAAAGACTTTCACATGCAGGCATGAGGCTTATTAAGGCATAGAGCATTTGAAGGCAACTTAGGCTGTTCATGAAGACACACATTGTGTATCTTCAGTGACTGAAGTTCATGCAGTAAAAAAGAAACTCAGAAAAAACACACAGAATTATACTATTCAGTGTGATCCACAATAAGAGTCTGAAGTCTTCTCTTTGCCTGGCATCTTTATTCGGCTAATGCTTCCTATCTCTGAGCCTCCTAAAAAGAACTGGGGGAGGGAATTTCCACATATGCTCATATTTTGGAGTCTGGGCATAGGACTTTCAGCAGTAATGTTGGGTGGGCTAATGTCAAGGAACACAAATAAATTTTGCCACGCTTCTGACCTTAGGGACTAGAAGATTTTTCAGCTTATATGTACTGTACTTAGACTGATTTCAACACAAGTCAGACAACAGCAAGGAACCAGGCATAGAAACAGTTTTCTGTCAATTCTCTGCTGGCCGTGGGGCTTTTATTTACAGCTGAAAGGAAGTGCATCTAGCAGGGCAGCAGGTGTGGGGTGGCTGTGCGAACAGCAAAAATTCTACCTGTTCAATCTGAGGCAAGTAAAGGACAGAAGGACACCAGACACAGCCAGGAAGCTGCGTTCATGCATCTGTCACCCAGCGAAAATGAAGCAAGTTCTGCAGGAAACACAGTGATTAACCTAAGGCAGGTACCTGAGCAGGTGTGCTCGTGTGACTGGTGTGGTGGTGGCAACAGAGCCAGACAAGCGAAGCCTTAAGAGACAGGGCTTTTGAAAACTGGTATGTCTGTAGGCCAAGGAGTATCCATGTAAGGAATCGATTGCAGGAACAGGCATTTTAATAGCTGCATGGTAGGTGCACCTGCTACTACTCAATGTTCAACGAAATAGTATTTTCCAACTATTGATTGAGCACATCCCCGAGCTGCTGAGGAGCTGTTTTTCCATAATGCCAGATGATGTGTGTGTCTGCTTTTCTCTGTTTTCTTGGACATTTCTGGAACAAGAAGACATAGACTAAGATGGCCTCTGCTGTGCTTGGTTGCAGTATCTCCAGCTGGCAAGAACCCATGTTTTATCCATTACAATTAGATTAATGGTTTGTGCCTCTCTAGCGCTCAGAGCTCTGAGACATCACACTGAGTTTGTAGCAATAGCTGCATGAAACATCCTGCCATCTCAGATCCCACTTACTGTTGCACTAATTGTTTTTTCTCTCCCTGCTTGTGCTTTCTCCTAGGGTCCGTTTGGGTAGGTTGAGATCAAGCAGCCTTTTTGTGTATGGCACAAGTAAGGATAAAAGAGTTTGCCTTGCAGCCACACTCTGTACCATAGCTTGTAAACTGGAGTAATTTTCATTTTTCTTCTTTGTTTCTGGTATGCCTGTCTGGTTTATCCATTCAAGGAAAAAAATAAAAATGTTTTTGCCTAGTTGTCTGGCAAAACTTTTGGCATCTGAGAGAGAATTTCTCTGACACCTTATGAATCCCACCGAAGCCTGAAATACAGCAGTTCAGGGCTGGCAGAGCTCTTTATAAAACTGCCATCAGTAGGCATGATGTTGACAGAGCAATGCAACCAAGCAGTTTATCACTGCTTTTCAGGCTTGCAGAAACTGGTATGTTGGGGAAGAGCTCATGCTAGATAAATTTTACATTGATTTCAGATAGAGTCCTAGTAGTGAGAGTGACTGAACATTACAATAGATGAAGGGGGCAGCATGATTGACATCACTTGGAGTCTCTAAGAGGCAGTTTGGATATCTTTCTAAAAGATATCCTTTCAAACTGGCTTTGGCATGAATGGTCCCTTCTGGCCAAGGAATCTGTCCAGAATGTATCATTCATTCAGCTCTTTCCTTCATATGTAACAGGCAGAATAAGTCCTCAGCATGATCATCATTTGCATAAAGATAATGGTTGTAATAAAAGCCTGTGCTTCAGAGGTTTAGCTGGGTAACCACTGGGGTCAAGAAAGATTTTTTTTCTCCCACTATACAATTAGCCAGATGTGCTCTGGGTTAGTGTTTGCTTAGTTCCTCTGAAGCACTGGAAATTGGCCATGCCTAGAGACCGACTTCTCCCTGGTGAACCTTGTAGTGGCCCAGGGTTACACTGAGACTCTGCTCTCCAGTACCCAGCGGAAGCGGTTTGCTCATTTGCCCAGACCTCAGAGCATCTCCTGCAGCTTGAGAGCATGGCTAGCTGGGTGTATCTCACCAAACAATCCCTCATCTCCAACAATCTCACAGGTACCTGAGAGGCTTTGGAAATGTAACAACCTGTGATAAAGATTAGAGTAACTCCTTTGTTCCTAGACTTTTCTGCTTGCAACACCATTTCTGGAGTTGTAAATCCCTTTCTGTGCTCATAACATCATTTGGGGAAGACAATACCAAGAAGTTCCAAGACTACATTAGCTAATCAGTAGTTTCTAAAAGCCTTCACTTCTGCTGATGCATTTGTATAACATATGTAGGCATAGCCGCCTCCACCCTCCCACCCCAGTCACCTTTAAGCCCTCTGATAGAAGGGCTGCAGGTGTGCAAGCCCAGGCACATCGGGGAGAGTCTGCAGGAGTCTGGGGAGGTGAGTGGCTCAAACCACTCCCTGTGTATTAACACCCAGCTGAAAAAGGTTAGGCAGGCTGCCTGTAAGAGGTTGCAAAGCAGCCTTGTTGGGAGAAGGAAGTAGAGCCGACTGTGTCTTGGTTGGCCTCGGGAGCATTTTTTTTTTTTTTTTTTTTTTTTTTTGAATGGTGAAGGCAAACTGAAACTGGAAGAGAAGATCAGAGGTGAAGGTAACTGGCTAGTCTTATGCTTGCTTTCAGAGTTGCTGTGCCTTTCAGGCATCTAAGATGTGTGTTAATCCACATTTAGAACATGTTTGCGTCAGGTTAATTCCTACTTTTGGGACACTAAGAACTATCTGTATTATGCAGATTCTTAAAGAAATAATAATCTCTGTGTTGAATATTACCGGTGTGAGTTAATAAGTAAGTATAAAGACCTATACCTGAGGATCTACAGCAGTGGATCGTCAGGCAACACAAAATAGATTTGATCCTTCTTTCCTAACCTCCAGTAATTTTAATGGAGCAGGAAGAAGCCTAATGAGATTTGCCGGAAGGCACTACTGAGACCTGGTGGCTGTAGCAGCTGTATGCTGCATAAAATGTGCAACTGTTCATATGCTGCGGAACACTTGGGTTGGGTCACTGGCCTTTTACTGTGGTTCCTTTGGCAGTAAAACTTCTAGCTTTGTGACAAATGCATTTTCTAATACAGGGCTCCTGTAGCTCAGGAATGGGTCCTGATCCTGCAGCTGTGATTGTACCCATTTTCATTATTGTAAACAATTGTTTTTAGTGGAGCTGCTCACAGGAGTGCATCTGCTGTTAATCTTGCCCACTGCTGGAAAGTTTTACTTTCAAACATTTTCTTTACTCAACGTTTGACTTCCTGTGGCTACTCTACTGCTCAGGTTTGACTATTAATAGACGTTGGACCATAAGCTAATTCTTTTCACTTTGTACACAGTAGTTTTTCTCCTCTTGTTTTGTGAGGAACTTCCACAAAGATGGATCGTAATGCTATTTTTAGTTGTTGAAACCAAGGCTAGGGGAATATACGTAGTGTATCTAAATTCATAGAGCAACTCCTTGGCACAGAACAAGATCTGATTTAGAACCATAGAATTGTCAGGATTGGAAGGGACCTTAAAGATCATCTAGTTCCAACCTCCCTGCCATGGGCATGGACACCTCCCACTAGGTCAGGTTGCTCAGAGCGCCATCCAGCCTGGCCTTAAAAACTTCCAAGAATGGGGCTCCCACCACCTCTCTGGGCAACCTGTTCCAGTGTCTCACCACCCTCATGGTGAAGAACTTCTTCCTAACGTCCATTCTGAATCAACCCATCTAGTTTTAATCCATTCCCTCCAGTCCTACCATTACCCAACATCCTAAAAAGTCCCTCCCCATCTTTCTTGTAGGCCCCCTTAAGCTACTGGTAGGCCACAATAAGGTCTCCTCGGAGCCTTCTTCAGGCTGAACCACCCCAACTCTCTCAGTCTGTCTTCATAGGAGAGGTGCTCCAGCCCTCTGATCATCCTCGTGGCCCTCCTCTGGACACGTTCCAGCAAGTCCATATCTTTCTTGTAGTAGGGGCTCCAGAACTGGACGCAGTACTCCAGGTGGGGTCTCACGAGAGCGGAGTAGAGGGGGAGAATCACCTCCCTCGACCTGCTGGCCACGCTTCTCTTGATGCAGCCCAGGATACGATTGGCTTTCTGGGCTGCAAGTGCACACTGACGGCTCATGTTGAGCCTCTCGTCCACCAGTACCCCCAAGTCCTTTTCTTCAGGGCTGCTCTCAAGCCAGTCACTGCCCAGCCTATGTCGGTGCTTGGGATTGCCCCGACCCAGATGGAGGACCTTGCACTTGGTCTTGTTGAACTTCGTGAGGTTGGCATGGACCCACCCCTCCAGCCTGTCAAGGTCCCTCTGGATGGCATCCCTACCCTCCAGCGTGTCAGCCACCCCACACAGCTTGGTGTCATCGGCAAACTTGCTGAGGGTGCACTCTATGCCACTGTCCATGTCGCTGACGAAGATGTTAAACAAGACCGGTCCCAGTACTGATCCTTGAGGGACTCCACTTGTCACTGGTCTCCACTTGGACATGGACCCATTGACAGCCACTCTTTGGGTGCGGCCGTCAAGCCAGTTCTTTATCCACTGAATTGTGCATCCATCAAACCCGTATTTTATCAGCTTGGAGACCAGGATGTCGTGCGGGACATTTGCAGCCTTCCTTTCTTACTGCTACACAATGGTAACAGAAACATGGTAGAAGCAGGAGTTATTTTATGTATAACCTAAAATCTGTCTTGTGAAGAGTGGGAAAGCATCAAGTTTCTTAAAACTGAGTGCCACAGGATGAATGCCTGTCCTAAGGAACTTCCTTTCAAGCCATTCTTTCAGTGTATTCATGTGTTCTTATGCTATATACTTAGGCAGAGTGCTGGTTTTTCACCAGCAGTCCTAAGCAGGGCCGGATTTGTCATGTTAGAAGTTTATAAAGTTTTCCTTCTGCCCCCACCCCTATGTATTTTTGTTTTCTTTTTGGTATTAATAGTAGACATGCCTCAGAATTATCAAAATCGAAGTAAGCAGTTTTTCAGAAAAAAAATGTGTCAAACACTGCTTGTTTTCAACCCTCCTGCAGAGTATTAGAAGTCAATGGAATTTCTTTTCACTAACAAAGTTCATATAGTCTAATTGTACTTAGAATTTTTGGATGTTTTTCCAGCTTTTTCTCATGCCTACTGGACTCTGATTTTTGTGCAGTTTGATAATATTTTTTTTTTCTTTGCAGCACCTGATTTACCCTTAAACCTGCTTTTTCACCTTTCGGTGACTCTGGTGTGCATATTTTTTCCCTTCCTTTTTGAACGGAACAGATATTCCAGTTACAAGCCAACCTTCTTAGAACCGCAGTAATTCAAATACATGTTGATTCTTGGTCCTGTCTTGCCTCGTGAAACTGTTATGTTGTCAGTGACGTGCCACTGTGTGACACCAGGACAAACATTTGCTCAGCAGCAGCGATTATGCTAGTTTGGGGATCATAAACTACCTTTTACAAGCCTTACAAAAAATGGGAATTTTAGTTTAGGATATATTGACTGCTAAATATGAAGTGTTACTTTTAAAACAAAATGTTTAGCATTACACCAGTTGTAATATCTTTCTCTCCAAATATTTAAGTTAGGGTACAATCTAAAGAGAAAATAATTTACATTTTTCCAAATGTTACAGTAATTTTCTTTAACGAAATGTATTTCAAAAATTTTAATCAGAGTTGCTGCTACCACTTTCTGCAAGGTTTGGATTTGATTGTTTGCCCCACTATCTGACTAGTGTTGCAATCATCTGTAAACACAGGGGACATTTAGAGTTAATAAAAGGAAAATGTTGAAGCTTTGATCAAGGGAAAAGCAGGAGGGGGTGGGTTTTGTTTTTGAATTTCTTCTTCATGATTTTACAGTTTATTAGCACCAGGTTAAACAAGCTAATGGGTTCAAATTATAACAAAATAATTGCAGTGGTTTGTAGAGCCACTATGAAATAACACCCCCCCCCCCCCCGTTTTAACCTTTCATCTTAGTCTCATTCTTATCTGTGGACTGCCCCTTTGCCCTCCTCTTCCACTTTGCCTGAAAAATAAGCAGTAAATACAGTTTATGTTTTGCCTGTACGCACTTCTAGGTTTTTTTTAATACGTCCCCAGAGGAAATTGGATAGATAAATAAATATACATTTTTTCAATAGTTGTAGAGCATTTGTTTAACATTAGCTAGCTCCCCAGTAACTAGCAGAAGATTATACATGCAAATCTAATTTTCTTGCTAACTTAAGCCTCTCTTGGGAACCTTGGTGGCTGCCTGCAAACATTTTCTTTGAATTGCCAGTATAAGCAAAGGTGCATTATGTTGCTAAAAGTATATAATGTAAAAAGTGAACTAAAAAAATGGAAGAAGATTTAGAAAGTAGGAGGAGATGGAAAAGGGAAGTACTATAAAGGGAAGGGCATCTATAAAGACAGAGGGGTCTAAGCCTTTTACAATAGAGGCAGTCTGAAATAACCATGGTTTCTTCTTTGAATCGTGAGAATAGCTATTTTCTTGTTTAAAAGCTTAAAGAGCTATTAAGTTGGGCAAATCACTGGTAAAACAGCTGGAAATGTAAATAGCAATTTAAACAGTCCATTGCCTCTCAATCCAAATGTGGAATGTGCAGATCTACTTCAAAAAAGTTCCTCTGGTTTTATTATATTGTCAACGGTAAGAGGATTGAGTAGGCACCCTTTCTCCATGGGCTGAATGGAGACGGTGTGCTTTATTTAGAAAATCCACTTTTTTTTTTCCTTTTCTCCTTTTTCACCTTTTTTCCCCCTCTTTTTCCTTCTTTCCTTTTCTCATTTTTTTCTTTCTTTTTTCTTTTTCTCTCTCTCTCTCTTTTTTTTTTTTTTTTTTTTTTTTTTTTTTTTTTTTTGCAAGTGAGCAGACGGGTCTCTAATTTTCACACCATTCTCCCTTAGAGACCTCCTTCAATTGCACCATTCTTTCATTATGTGGAACTAATGAAGTGCTCTGCAACCTTTAGGTCTCCAAAGAATCCATTGCTCTAGGAATATAGTCCTTAAATAAAACATGTTTCATTGGCTGACTTCAAAACACTATTCTTATGGGGGGGAGGAGGGGGGATAAATAATTGGCCTGGAATCACTGTGTGAAAAAAGAAGAAATTACATCAGACAATGCTTTTAAATTATAGTTACAGTCAAAGGATACATTCAGCAATGGTAGTTTTGGTTCTTATTCCTAGTAAGTTGCCAAAATTGGAACATAATTTTTTTGAAGTCCCAAATTACAAATCTTTTAATTAATGTTTTCTTTTCAGTGCCTGTGTTTTATTGCATAACTAATGGGTTTTGTGTTGTAAAAAATAATGCAATGCCAGATCAATAAGTAATAATTCAGCAGCTGAGTTTGAAGGCTGGTTGCCTTGGGTGTCTTGAGAATAACACCTCACATTTTATACGTTGCTTTTCATCTTCAAAGTACCCACCAAACACTAACTGAGTCATGTGGCTTGTTTTTTTAGTCTGTGAAAACATGGATCTATATTATCCATGATGTATCAGATGCCTTATTCTCCCATGAATATTTGTGGGTATGAATGCAACTTATTTTCCTTTGCCATTATGGACCTTGTAGAACACAGCTATTTCAAATTTGTCAAAGTCTCTTCTCTTCCTAAGCAATGTCTGCCCTCTGGCATTTTTAATTGATTCGCCTTTCTTCTCTAAAGCTTTTAATTGGTCGGAGCCCTGTTTTCCTTCCCCTGTCCTAAACCCAGTATCCTTACAACTGAAATGTGCTCTCTCATAATATCTTTGTCTGCAAAATCTGCTTTTAAATTAAGAAAAAAAAAAAAAAAAAGGGGTGGGGGGGCAGACAACTGGGGAATATAAAGCTATAGTTCAACATCAGATTGCTTGTGTATGTCGAGTTTGTATCTGAATCCAGCAAAGAAATGTAAACATTTCATTTTTTATTAGTATTCATTTCCTTTAGCATTGCTTATCTTTTGCTTAATTTTATTTGGTGCTTGATCTAATTTGTAGCATATTGGATTTTGGCTTTGGTAAACTGAAATAACACTATCATCATGATTATTGTTATAGTACTGGCATGAGAGATTTGCTGGCTTAATTTCAGTGAAAACTAGAACAAACTGTAATGTCTGCCTTTGTCTGTAAAACAATTTATATTTATAGAAACTGTTGTAATCATCTGTTTTTGAGTGAAAGGATTTCTTGGAGCATAACTATTCTACAAAACCCAGGACTTATCCCAAATTTCTAGTCTAAAAATAACATATTTAAGCTCCATTGAACAGATTAGAAAACAAAACAGTGCTTAATGGACATGGAGCTTTAGTTTTTGGGTGGCTAAGGAGAAGTTAACAGTCTTTAATTAGCTTCCACTCTATCTTGGTAGGACAGCACACTGTGCTTTGCAGTACCAGACTGTGGAGTAAGAGTCAAGAATATGGACTAACTTTTGCCAAGGTCATTAGTAGCAATAGTTGCCTAATTGTGGGCTCCGTCGAGTGGCCTGATTTCAAATATGCACGGAACTCGCAGTCACTGCGTTTATCCGCTTTGAGTTGTATAATGGAGACACCTGAAATACCTTTGAAAGTCTCAACTCTGACTCTATTTCCGAGTTTCCAAACTTCCCACATGAACCTGAGAAAGTCATTTAACCTCTCTGTATGTTCTTTCCCTTATCTTTTCTAGGGGAGAATAATACTCCCCTTTTCTGTGTTGTGAGACCTAATTCATGAATATTTATCGATGTCTTTGTGCAGAAGAGTGTTGTACAATACTGGCCTCATCATAAATAATTTTTGAAATTGCAAATTGGAAACCTGCTGGAGTTTCTATAGCTTGGTATAGGAGTCATTCTGTATCCTGTCAGGTCCTTGTGTGGAGTAACGTTTACGTAACTTTGGTACATAGAGAGAAAGTTCCTGTTGTGCTTCCTTCCCAAAACAATGTATGCACTCCCAGGCTAGCAAGCAATGGGAGCACAAGGTGTTGTACAGATGACTCTGGTTGGCACAGCTGGCAGTGCGTGCAGTTGTCACACAGCTGCTTGTAGTATCCTTCCACTACAGATACAGTTGTGGGCTCTGCTACATCTCCATGGTGTTCAGTTTGAACTGGGACACACACTACAAGCTTCCCACAGGACTGTCACTACTGTTTTGCACTCTACAAAGTTGTTGACCTTGCTGTTTAGATCTGGCAGGGTTTGCACAGCCTTCGTGTAAACTTGAGTGCATAACTGAAGGCAGAATAAAGCCAGTAGAAGGCTCTACATTACTCTGAGTTGTTGAGTTGGATGTGCAGAGGTAGAAAGCAGATGAGACTTGAGACCCTACTTGAATGTTTAATCACGTGCTAGCTGAAGACAAAACCTACAGGGAAAAGCTGTAGAAGGTAGATATCACCATGTTCGGTATCAGGTCAGTAAACATTAACATGTAGATGAAGTTTTCTGTTTCTAGGTGTAGAGAAACTTGAGATGATGTGTTTAAAACAGGTTCTGAACATCAACAAGATCCTGTATGTGCTGTTTGCAGTCTTGGTCTTGACCCACGTAGATATCTATCTACACCTAATCTGGCCTTTTTGGTGTCCAAGGATTCTTTACATTCACTTGGAAATTGGTGGGACAAGAATTGACTTTGCTTTTCTATAATTCTACTGTAGGTATTTGATTAAAAGTAATTGCAAATTATTTTAGATGTGTAATTAAACCCTGATCAGTTGAAGTACGATGAGAATTTATCTGGGAGCTCTCAAGCAGTCAGTAGCTTCTGCGTCCTGTATTTTCACTTAGTGATAGTATGCATTTTTCCTGATTTCATGAGCTTTCTGAGCACGCTGTTGTGAACAGTCTTACCATCCTGTTCTCTTCTGTAAACTACTTCCATTGTAGTCTAGTATACCTGGGTTAATCCACTCCATCTCTAATGATGTAATAATACTAACAAACTGCAACATTACTAAGGGGTCTACACTGTGCATTTCATGTAATTTGAAAAGAGAAACAGTAAGCATATGAGACCAAATCCTGCTGTCTATTCATACAGCTATGCCTATTCAGCTGAACAGAATAATATGCGGGATTAAGGGGAGTGGAATTTTACCCTTTCTATATCAAGGCCTCCTGAGGATGCTGCATTTAATTCTATTTGATAATCTTTTTTATTTGCCATTTCACACCACCTGAAACTGCAGCTGCCTGTCAGGAATTGAGTTAGTCTGAGCTTCAGCTATCTCATAGATAGCTTAGCAGACTAAAGCATTGGCTCCTCCGGAGAGCCCTTAGGGAGAAGAACTCATTTAGCAGAAAATGGTAATTGGGTTTTCCAAATGGTTCTGGAATTGTCACTGTATATTTGGATAGGATGATGTATTTTAAAAGCCTCTGCAAGCATGTAACTGAGCAGGCTGTGCTTTTAAGGATGAAGTAGGCTACTATGCTACCCTGATTCCTGGTTCCTTTAAAGATGATTATTGGGAAAATATGTAAGTGTGAAATAAGCACTCTACCACAGAGAAGCAGCAAGTTTTTGGAATGAGGGGCTTGGGGAGGAATGTTTACTTCCTGTGCTAGAGAAGGATCACTGTTGAGTCCTTCACAGCAGTACTGGGAAAACAGGCTGGCATCTGTATGAGCGTGGCCTGTGAGACATGGGTTCCCTGACAGCAACTGGAATTGCACTTGCAGTCAGAACAGGACTCCGAAATATAATCCTGGGATTTAGGGAAAATGTGGTAGAAGGAATGAAGATTTGCTGACCTTTTGTTTTGATAAACTGTCTGCAAACTCAGGTTACAAGAACTGCAAATATCAACACACATAGGTCTATAGTCTTTTTTTTTCTTTTTTTTTTAAAAGGGGGAGGAATTGGTTGATGTTGTAGAAAAGTCTGAGGCAAAGATTGGAGCTTGGGTATTTTCTGTGATATCTTCTCTGTCAGAAGTTCCTCTTAAACCACAATGATCATGCTAGTTTTGTTCCATCAGGTTTGTCTCATGTGTTGAGAAGCACAGCATGAGTCTACTCAAAACATGCTCTTTGCTATAGCTGCTTAGTTCTACGGGAACTGAGTTTTACTTGTATTATGTCTATTAAAACCCTAAGCACTCACCTGTATTCTTAGGTCTAACTTTTGTTTTCATTTACTTGGCTAGTCTTTTAGTCATGGACTAAAACATGCTCATATTCCCTGGGTAATGCTCACAATAGTGCTCAGCATCAACATTTTAAGTGTTTGAATATTGAAAAATGTGGGGAACACATCTTACCCTTCTATAAAAGAACTTGCTTAGTATTCTTAAACAATACTCTGGTTGTTAAAGAAGCTTCATCCAAGTATTTTAAAGATTCTATTGTGAGATAAGACAGTGTCTCTCTTCCTTCTCTCTTAAAAGACACTGAGGAAAATAATCTTCTCCCTGCTTTGAACAGTTTTCTGTTCAGAAGCACTATTCTGTTTTCTGGGAAGTGGTTGAAACTTACCTGTTGCAATCCTTAGCTAATCTGAGCACAGCTAGAGATGGCAACAGGGTTGCTTACTACAGGACTATAGGAGACAGGACCTTGCTTGTTCTCATTTTGAACCTTTGACTGTCTTGTAGTGCTGCTCTGCTAGTCGTTTCTCATCAGGGGAACACCACAGTCCTCATGCTACAAGACTATAAGCCTAACTTTCTGCTGCCATCTACCTGATACTCACTCGTCCTTCCAGGTGGCAGCTGGAGTACTTTACATTCATTTGTCACAGCAGAAGAGGCCTAGGCTACAGTCAAAGCAGGGGAGATCCTTGATCAAAGCCAATCTCAGTTCATCTGTGTTGGATGAACAGAATAACTGAATTAAAATGCATTTAATTACAGTACAAAGAATTACATGTGTTTATATTTCAATATAGGCACCTACTTTGGAGTAAAACTCTACTTGGTCAACACAGGTTTTGTCTAGGATAAAAGTTGTTATTGGTAATAGACCAGACTTACTGGATAAAGTCGGGGCTTGATCTAAAGCACCTCTTTAGCAGCTTACTTCTTGTTTAAGATTAAGTGTATGTGGTAATGGGCTTTTACACTGTGGATCACGTACAGTAAAGATTGCAGCTAAACAAGAGGATAAATACATATATAATACACTTGCACTAAAATAAGCATATTTGTTTTAGGAAATCCGCGTGCAAATCTCCACCACTATATTGCTCCTCACTACATAGCTGGCTAGGACTTGGGTTGGTAAAGGGACTGATGCCCTGACTTGGTCCTTGGTCCTCCAGATGTTTGTGGTGGAAGAGCTTTTCTCCCTGCAGTAAATCAAACAGATGCTGCAGTACAAAATTACCTAATTTTCAGCTGCATTGGGCCCTTTTCATAACATGGCAAATTAAAGGGAAAGTCTTGAGAGTAGCTTTGGTAGTGTGGGCCTGCCTGAAGAATGCAGAATTTCAAATTGGTACACAGATTTCACTCTACCCCTCAGTAGCAGGATGAGTGGATGGGAAGGAGGAAAATTGCAGGAGCAGGCTGCATTACAGATATTCTTCTTTCCCATCTGCATGAAGGTGTCCTGAGAAACAACCTTAAATTGTCTGTGGAATTGTGGTGTCAGGAATAATTTTGATTAAAGAACTTCTGTTGGAATTTTCCTAGAGTCTTGTTGCTGCTGTTAATGTTTAAGCTGAAATATTTTGAGTTCAGGAAAGGTCCAAAAGAACTGATGCAGGGGTTTTACAGCATCCTACCATGACTTAGCAAGATGTCCTGCCAACTCACCCACCTCTGCAGCTGCTCTGCCAGGCTGCAGTTGAAATTTGCAGCCTCTGGGAAGTCTTGGGGCTTCTGGGAGCGCGTTGTTCGTTTGTGTTTTATTTTGGGGTTTGGGGTTTTTTTAGGGAGAGGCGGGTAGGCAGGGCTCTGAATTAGAACAAAATAAAATTTCACAATATTAAATCCTTTGCAAAGTGGAATCAGCTTTTTCCTCAGAACTGCTGTCGTGGTATGTTCTGCAGAGCAGAGGGGACTGCCCACGTGGATTACAGCCATGTTACTCCCCACATCCTGTTTTGAGCTAAGCTGAAGGATAACGGGACTGTGAGTAGAGGCCATGGCCCCTTTTCTTTATCTTGCAATATACAATTCTGAGCCTGATGAGACAGTCTTTGCAGAAGTCTATATGCAAGAGTAGTCCTGCTGATGAATACGTACATGCTTCAGTGTTTCTTGCATGTTCAGGGCCTTGATTAGACAGGGAAAGCACACAGATAACTGACTGCAGATCATGGATAACAGTAAGAAAGGGAACAACAAAAAGTGCCTTTGCTTGAGTGCCTTAATCAGGTCTTTGAAGAAGAAATCAGAGCCAGCGGTAGCCATTTTTGAAGGACAAGTTCACTTTAAAAAGACTGATCATAAAAGGTTTTGGGTTGTTTCAGGGAGACATTTCTCGTCTGTTGGGTTACTGTAATTCTTGTTCATGTCCTGTGCAGTCAGAGCAGTTAATGACTATCCAGGATTTAAGATTGGAAATGACTGGCATAGGCCTGAAATACCCAAGACAGTACTCTTCTCGGAGTTGCTTGATTGTTTTAGACTGTGCAAACCTGGGTGTTCAAGAAAACAGCATGTTAAAACAGCAGCAATACAACATATTTCTTTGCAATCACAATTATCAGTGAAATTCATTTTGAGAGTAACTCAGCTGCCAATGATAGGAATACAATGGTAAGTAACCTGTACCAGACGGTAGCCAGAACTTGTACTAGCATAAAGTCACTATTTTGAAGGCTTGTGTGGAGGAGTCATTGAGTTAAAATTCTGGTCCTACTCTGGTCTAAAGTTAGCGGATAGACAAAGAGTAATGGGATCCTGCTCACTTCATCCCCTTTGTAGTCAGGATAGGATTCGATGCTGGCATTTTAGCACCTCCTACATCTTTCTGTGAAGTTCAGGTAAATGCACTACGGCTTAGCTTCCGTCAGCTGGTATGGTTTTTAAGTGGGAGGGTCTTCTCACCATCCATTCTCTTTCTCTGTAACATCTGCTGGCACAGACAACTGAATGCTCAGCTACTGTTTCCCTAGTCTTCCTTTTTTGATGTTTTGTTGGGGGTTTTTTGCCTTGATTTTCCCTTCTGGCTCTCTTATGCCTTCACTTCCTAAAACCAAATAATCTCCTTGTGAACAAATAGACAGGACTTTAAGAGAGGTATCCTTTTCACCTGCATGTTTCCACAGGTCATTGTCCTCCTCTTCCACCTACTGTAGTGTAATCTCATAACAGGTAGTAGATACAACCTTTTGCTGTGAAATTTCTCTTGCAGCTTTTATAGGTGTCCTTATTCATTTTAAGGGGGGCTGCTGTAAGCAGTCTCCTGCATAATGCGGGTCATGAAGTTTTACCCAGCTCTTTATGCATCAAGTCATCATTCACCTGTTTGAGATGTAACCTTCATCTTGGCAAAATATGCCTTTTACCAGGATGGAGTGAGTACCAGTAATGGAGGACCTACTCTACTCTTTATGGTGATGGTGCTATGTTCTAGTTCTTCAGTAATATTATCATCTTTCTCTCTCAGTGGTTAAAATCCAAGCAGGAAGAAAAAAAAAATAATTACTCTTTCTAGTAATGTTCCCCCCCCCCAGCTGCTGAAGCATTTTCTGAATGGCAAACTGTTCGTAAGATGGTTATGCGGAAAGCAGCTTATGAGTTGGTAGATACGCAGTGCTCAATGATTTGCAGGAAATGCATATCATGAGCCACCGTGTTAAAAGATTTACAGGTATAAGGAAATGGTTTTGTATGAGTTGTAATCTCTTTTGGCACAATGGCAAGGAAAGGGGAGGGTCAGTTGGATGAAGCAGGTGACATGTTTTGAAGGAAGATAAGATCACAGTAGAAACAGGAAAGTAGCTCTCCTCAAGCAGGAGCTGATGTATCTCTTCAAAGTTTGGCATGGACTTACACATTTTTTTGGTCAGAATATTTACCACTGCTTCCACAAGCTTTCAACCACTGTCTTACTGATGAGAGAGATAAAATTTACTGTAATCTCACCAAAATTCTGGAATAAATATCTCCTTTTAACTGTTACAGCAGCTACTATATAATTCCCCACCCCCTCCAAGGGGAAAAAAGAAAAAAAAAATCATCCTCCTCTCAGACACTGAAATTTCTTGTACAGAACTTTCATTATGGACTATGATGGATTATTTTTTTCTGTTCTCATAAGTACAAGGTCAAGTCATTGAATGACTTCAGCTGCATGCTACTACTTAACTTCTAGGAACCTTAGGTGCTGTATTTTCCTCCAAAGAAGTAACATAGCATTGAGCATGTGGTGCTATACATGTCCATTGCCACTAGTTTCAAAAGCTTATCTTAAGTACATCTAGAAATGCAAAATAGTCTGTATTTCTGTGAAGAGCTGGTTTTACATTGTTCCTTTTTTCCTAATAGAAAAGATTTAAATAAAGTTTGGAGATACACGGTCCAGGGTTCAAAGTATATATGCTCCCTGCGCAAATTCTGGCACGTGGCCTCCTTGTCCCCTGTCCGAGGAAGCCAGGTTTCACTCAATCCTTCATACTACACTTCAAGGAAAGAGAAGAACTCAAGTTAAATAAAAGGATTCTCCGAACAGGGTTTACGTGTCTCACTGGCCTTGTGAAAGCCTTAATTGGGGAGACAGACAAAATAAGTTTAGTATGCTATTTTGTAAGGTGCTTTATTAATACAGCGATAGACAAGGCCCCGCCCGCTAACAGTGGGCTTGCCCTTGTAAATGGGCAAGATGGACAGAAGGAAGAAAGAGAAACAAAGAGGTACAACAATTTACTCAAGTTTGCACACCCTGTCTGGTGACTGCTCTGATTCCTAGCCCTGTCTATAGCTTGCGTTGCCTCCTGAGGCAGTGTTGGCCTCAATATGCAGGCGTTCATAAATAGCAAACCAGAAAACCAAGTAATTCTGCAGATGCTGTTCTGTCTTTTCAACGTATTTTTGGAATGGTGCATGTCTATGGTAGAGGGTGTTCTGAAGGAGAGGGTACTGTTATGCAGACGCCCTTCTATTTATGCCCTTGGCCTTCCTGGTACGCAGGTGTTCATGGACCTTCTACTCTTTAAAATGCGTCCTAAGGTTTTCAGGCAGAGCTCAAGTACCTCGGTAGACAGAGCTTAAACAAAGGCGGTGGCTCCCAGGCTAGGTCCCCTCCACCTTCAATTTGGGTATCTTACCCCAGTTATACAGAGCATATTTGTGGTCATGAATCTGGCTCTTGGCTTCCACATTGGGAGAATCTGCTTGGTCATTACTTCTAATATTACGTCTTTCATGGAAGCATCTGTGCAATTGACATAGGGATGATGTTAGATGATGATAAACAAGCACAGAAGCATAATTACAAGTGGTAAGGTGAAAGTCCACAAGGATCCCTTTTCGAAGATATCGCCCTTAGGAAGGAAAACTGCTGAAAAGATCCTTCTGGAAATACTCAGCCTGGCACTGTAGATCGTATTCCTTATTGTGTGGGATGATCCTGACTCTTAAGTCAGGCCTTCTTTCAATAAACACTGCACCATTGTATTTCCTTGTATGTTCTGTCAGTCAGGATCTCAGTTAAAAAAAAAAAAAAAAGGCAAGCTTGCTGATATGAAGGATCTTTAGCTTTCTTGGAGTATACAAAGACATATATAGATAGTGTGATGTTTGGATCAAGGTGATTCCTGAGTGCTATACAGGTAGTGTCAGTACTGTACAGATTATAAATGTATACAATCAAGGAAGATAAAAGGCACGAGTGTAGTGATTTCTGTAAGAGTACCTTAACAAATGTAAATAACGTGACACTTCTAATACATGCTAGAGAGCAAGTCACCAAGGCAATTGGAGTGTTTTGTTGGTTTAGCAAACCTTTTTATTACAGTATGACTTTTTAAAAGTTGAGGTAGTTAATTTTTCGACATTCCTAGTGGATTCCTTGATGGAAAATAAACTTGTAGCACGATTTCATGAAATAGAATGACAAGGCCAATTACGAAATATTTTTTTAAAAGTTAGTAAGAAGCCTTAGCCTCATTTTTTCACTTAGGACAAAACTCATATTTGCAAAGTCTTTGAAAATAAGAGCCTTTCTAGAAAGAGTGATCTGTGGTGTTAACAAGGTAAAGATCACCCTACCAGCAGATGTAATTACCGAGATGATGGTCTCTCTGCTACAGCATGCCATAAAACTCACTAGGTGGAGCTCTAAGGTACCAGGTAATGCTTTTGGGGACCTACATGGAAGAAGCGCTCAGTTTATCCACGGGAAGACTCGAGCATGGAATTCACAACCGCACCTCGGCGTTGTCACACAAACGTAAGAGGCTGGAATTAAAATTATAATACCCCTGCCCCACCCCTAAAGGATTAAGGACGGGAATGCCCAAAGCAGAGGTGTAAACACTCAGAAAGCAAACTGTTTTTGGGCCGTGCGCTCGTTCTTTAGTTTTATGAAGGAAAAAGATAGTGATGTGTGCTTTTACTAACCAAGCAGCTGGGCTGAGCAACTTTTCTTATGTTTCCTTCCCATCTCTGGGCAAGCGTATTGTACTGAAACTTGCATACATTTGGGAGGAACTTGACAAAAAGAGGCATCTAAGGCTACGGCGGGGTGTATTTATTATCTGGGTAACAAGTGGATGTCGCAAACAAGGGAGAGCCTTGTTGGGGGAGTTAGGAGAACCTAAACTAGCAAAGCATTTCAGCGGGGTGGGGTGTCTGTGAAAGGTGTAAAGCGAATAGGGGTGCAGAGTCATAACAAGGGATGTCTGCAAGCTGTTTCGGTCCTCTGAAAACAATCGGTCTGGAAGGCCTCAGGGCCACAAAATTTGCCTCTGAGGGGGTTAAATTTCTCATGTTTGGGTTTAAAACCGAAGGATTTTTCTCCTTCGGGGTGGTGGTGACAACGATACTCGTAAAAACACGTCTGCAGCAGGGGCAGGTTACAGCCTCCCTGATGATTTTTGGGAGAGCGTCTGGGCCGGGCCGGGCCGGGCCAGGCCGTGGCCGCAGAGGTCACCTGGGGAGCCGGGGCTGCTTCGAGTGTAGCGGGGCTGGGCGGAGCGAGGCCGGGGGAAGGCCGGCCGGGGCGGAGAGGGGCAAAGCCGGCAAAACGCTGGAGAAATCCATGGGCTGGTCAATGGCCCGAGGCGAGCGGGAACGGCAGCGGCAGGAGTGAGGCGAGGCAAAGAGGAAGGCGGGAGGGGGAATAGGGGGCGCACACAGCAAAAAAAAAAAAAAAAAAAGTTTTCTTTTAAGCTGAGCCCATGAAGGGGAGGGGGGGGGAAAATCCCTCTCAGCGGTTGTCAAGGAGATGGGCGGCCGGGTTCGCCCGCCTTCAAAGGCGGCAGCGCGGGGGGAGCCATTTCCTCCCGGCTCCCTGCGAGGGGCTGCGCCCCGCGGAGCCGCCCCCCGCCGCTGGGGGGCGCCCTCCCGAGGAGGGGCGGGGGGCGCAACNNCGCCCCCCCGAGGAGGGGCGGGGGGCGCTAACGGTCCGCCCGCGCGCCCCGGCCCCTGAGGGGAACAAAGCTGGCGGCTGGCGCAGCCGGCGACGCCCGAGGACGAAGCCCGGTAACGGCCCCCAACGGCCCTCCCCTACCTGTTGGGAGCCGTGAGCGGCGGCGCGCAGGGGCGCGGGCACCTCGCCGAGAAGCACCGCGCGCCTGACTTAACAAGACACCTCTCGGG
>VYZM01018843.1:38973-59772 GCA_013398915.1 Dromas ardeola | reverse complement strand
TTGATCAAGGGAGAGTCTTCCTTTGTCCAGACTTTTTCTCTTATGTCTAGGGTCTGTGATTCCTGGGGACTGGCTTTAGCAGTAAAGACTGAAGCAAAGGCATTTGGTAACTCAACGTTCGCTGCATCCTCCATCACCAGGGCACCCAGCTCATTCAGCAGCAGGCCCACATTTTCCCTAGTCTTCCTTTTGCTACTGATGTACTTGGAGAAGCCCTTCTTACTGTCCCTGACATCCCTTGCCAGGTTTAATTCCAAGTGGGCCTTAGCCTTCCTTGTTGCATCTCTGCATACTCTGACAATGTTCCTATATTCCTCCCAAGTGGTCAGTCCCTTTTTTCACATTCTGTAAACTTCCTTTTTCCATTTGAGTTTTTCTAGAAGCTTCTTGTTTTTCCATGCGGGTCTCCTGCCTCCTGTGCTTGATTTGTTGCTCATAAGGATGCACCAATCTTGAGCTTTGAGGAAGTGGTGCTTGAATATTAACCAGCTCTCTCGGACCCCCCTACCTTCTAGAGCCCTAACCCATGGGATTCCTCCGAGTACGTCTTTGAAGAGGCCAAAGTCAGCTCTCCTGACATCCAGGGTTGTAATTCTACTTTTTGCCCTGCTTCTTCCACACACGATCCTGAACTCCATTCTATGGTCACTGTAGCCAAGGCTGCCCCCAACCTTCAAATCCCCAACTAGTCCTTCTTTGTTTGTTAATACAAGGTCCAGCTGCACACCTCTCCTCATTGGCTTCTCCACAACCTGTGTCAAAAAGTTATCATCAATGCGCTGCAGAAACCTCCTGGACTTTTCCAGCAAATATCAGGGTGGTCGAAGTCCCCCATGAGAACCAAGGCCTGTGATCATGAGGCTATTTCCAGTTGTCTGTAGAAGGCCTCATCGACTTCCTCTTCCTGGTCTGTAATAAACGCAGGCCTGCCCCTTAATTCTTACCCATAAGCTCTCAACATGTTCTTCATCCACCCCTAGGGAGAGCTCAATACATTCCAACTGCTCCCTCACATAGAGAGCAACTCCACCACCTCACCCCGCTGGCCTGTCTTTCCTAAAAAGTACATAGCTATCCATGACAGCATTCCAGTCATGCGAGCTGTCCCACCATGTCTCTGTAATTGCAATGAGATCATGGCCCTGTGACCACACACAGATCTCTAGTTCTTCCTGCTTATTCCCCATGCCGTATGCTTTGGTGTACAGGCATTTCAGAGATGTAATCAAGCACGCGGGTTTCCCTGGAGGGGTGCAAGAGGATCCACCACAGCCATTCACACCCTTGAGGTGGCTGTCCTTCTGGTTCTCATCCTGGGAGTCAGCTAAGGAACATTTGTTGCTGGTTGGCCTGGCTTATTCCCCCATTGGATGTGATGTGATGGCATGAGCATTGTCATTTTGGGCCCCACCTCCCAAGTCCTTCAGTTTAAAGCCCACCTCACCAAGTTGGCCAGCCTGCTTCCAAAGATTCCCTTGCCTCCTTCAGACAGGTGGAGGCAAGGCTTTCTTCTACTTTTTTTAAATTACATACCCGCAATGTATTTTACCCTTTCATTATTAACACAGCATCTCACAATGACTTCATCCACTTTAACACAATTGTTGTTCAGAATGCATTCTTATGAATGATGAATAATGCTTAATTACTAGTGCTAATTAGAATATAAACCTTTCAATTACAGATTTCCACAAGATTTTTGTTAATTTTACAAATTTTGAATTATGGAATATCCATCCTGTTGTTAACAGTGGGTGGAAAGAGGACAAAACAAAATGTGCCGTAATTCTTAATAGCAGTATCTGATAATTGCTCCAAACTAAGATTAATTAATTGAATTCTATATCTATATCATCTATATCCTCATGTCGGAAGCCTTGCAAGTCAGTTTATGCACATGAAGACAAAATGGAGAATGCTGTTAATATGTAAAGTTTGATAAATCTTTGGTTTATATTAATGCTTAATATCTTTAGTCAATTTTACAAATACTAAGCCTTACTGACTTTCTGATGTATATTATCACTACAACATTCTTACTTAGAAGACACTCTGAATTTTATCTTATTTTCCACATTAGAGTAACATGAGATCTTTTGTTGTTGAAAGCATGTAGTGCCGGTACCAGATCATGACCCAGCTGCAGGTGTTTTGTGTTAGCTAGGAGTTCCTATTTTATGACTTCAGCATGAGTCATTTGCACATGTTCGGTTGCAGTATCAAAAGTTATTGATTTATTTTAAAATCCTCTCCAAATTTTTAATGCTTTTCCTAAAAAGAATCTAGTTAGTCATAAGTATTGTTTAAATGTCAGCTTTCCGAAGAATGGTCCCTGTTCAACACACTGCTGCTTGTATAAGTATTTACTCAAGAAAGTGAACATCAAAAGGTCTATTTCAGAAGGGTTTTTAAAAGAAACATTTATGGGATATTCTAGTTGTTAGAATAAACAGTTTTCAAGGATTCCAACTTCCTCCAGAATACTTATTGTCAAGGCAGCCTCTTTTCTACAGTTACTTTTAAACAAGTTAAATTGTGTCTTATCACAGATTTCTTTGTTTAGATTTCCTTGACTCAGCCAAGCTAAACACAGTCCCAGATTTCCAAGAGGTGGACAAAACTGGACTGAAGTGTCTCAGATTCAGAGTGTCTTTGCTGAACTCATCGTATTCAGCTAATTCATCACCGTCTGTTATCACTTGTTTGTATTAGTGTTACTGTAAAAACTGCTGATGTCACAGTAATTGAGAATTATATGAACGGGCTAGGAAGTGCACTAGAATGAGAAGGATCTCTACAGCCACCGAGGTTTGCTCAAAATCTTCCATCAGGACTCTTTCTCCATTCCATCTTGTCTGGCTTCTCCAACAGATGTATACCTAAAAAAATGCAGTCCACATAGTCAGAGCTGACTTCCTAGAAAAGAAAAGCAGAGAAAATCCTGCCAGCACTAGTATTAGTATGCGCAAAGGAAACTGTTTAAAATAACACATTTCCCATTCTTTCCTGGATTTGAATATTATGTTGTTTGCATGACAAGCTATTTTAGTTATTCAGTGTTTCCTCTGCTCTTTTTTGGTTATTTCTGTGTGAGGACAGAAGTCCATCATTATTAGCCCCAGAATACACGGGAAGTAATGTTATTTTTAAAATTGCAGAGTGAAAGAAAAAAAGGAGAAATAGAGAAATAGAAATAAAGATACAGTTTTCCTACAAATGACCATGAGACAAAACCAAAAATGCAATACAAATACAGCATTTTTCAGTTTTTCAGGCATCATCACTAGTTATTAAAAATTGCTACACAAATAAAATACTTTGTTGCTATTTATTATAGCTGCTATTTATAACTCTACTTTTGGTAGATGTTACTGTTCAATTAATACATGTATCTGGTCATTTTTTTATTTAATCTTTTTTCACCCTAGCAAGCTTTTCCAGAAATCTTAAAAAATATTAGTGTAATCTCTATTTTTATAATTAAACACTTCATCTGAATGGCTTTTTCATGAGCAATAGCTTAATTCTATCTCAGAGAAACTAGTTGAGATTAAACAGATATTTCTAACACTACTGCTATAGTGATCCACTAACAAGTATATTAACTTTAAAACACTAGACGTACAGACTAGACTTACAAATTTATCTTGGGATACATTCTTTGTATACTTCTTTAGCATACAAGTGTTTTTCCTTTATTTTGAGATGCACACACATTTTGAAAAGTTACAGTACAACTGAAGCCACTTCATTTTTATTCAAAACTATGGTTTTGCATAAAAATGGTATATGGGGAAGAAGAATCATAGAATCATAGAATCATAGAAAGGTTAGAGTTGAAAGGGACCTTAAAGATCATCTAGGTCCAACCCTCCTGCCATGGGCAGGAACACCTCCCGTTAAACCAGGTTGCACAAAGCCCCA
Organism: Dromas ardeola; assembly: GCA_013398915.1. Taxonomy (NCBI): domain Eukaryota; kingdom Metazoa; phylum Chordata; class Aves; order Charadriiformes; family Dromadidae; genus Dromas; species Dromas ardeola. The sequence goes on along the minus strand of VYZM01018843.1, from coordinate 55,848 downwards.
TCCAACCCAGCCTTACGCATCCACAGCTTCTCTGGGCTCAACTGGAACAGGTTGTTCCAGTGTCTCACCACCCTCATAAAGAATTTAATCCTAATGTCTAATCTAAATCTCCCCTCTTTCAGTTTAAAACCATTACCCCTTGTCCTATCACTACACTCCCTGATAAAGAGTCCCTCCCCGTCTTTTCTGTAGGACCCCTTTAGGTACCGGAAGGCCGCTATAAGGTCTCCCTGGAGCCTTCTCTTCTCCAGGCTGAACAAACCCAACTCTCTCAGCCGGTCTTCACAGGAGAAGTGCTCCAGCCCTCTGATCATCTTCGTGGCCCTCCTCTGGACTTGCTGCAACAGGTCCTTGTTCCTTCTTATGTTGGGGGCCCCAGAGCTGGACGCAGTACTCCAGGTGGGGTCTCAAGAGAGTGGAGTAGAGGGGCAGAATCACCTCCATCGACCTGCTGGCCACACTGGCTGCCATCGAGCTTCACATTCCCCACTAGCCCCTCCTTGTTGGTGAGAACAAGGTCCAGCATGGCACCTCTCCTCGTTGACTCCTCTGTCACTTGGAGAAGGAAGAACAGACACGTTATTTAGAAACTCAGACGAGCAGAAATGTGTTGGAGATGTGAGATACATAGGTGTTTAATCATAGACTATGTTACTAGTATTTTCCTTCCTCTTTCCATTTTTGTGATTTCTTTTCCCATCCATGACTAGCATGATTTAGTGAAAAAGCCAACATTTATGAGGGCTCTGTCATACATTAATTGTAGCTAAGATATTATAGTTCCTCTTTAATTTTCCCAGTCAGATTCAATTTCACATTGATCATTCAGAAAGCAAAAATTTACTGGTGAATTATGGAATTTGCTTCTTTGATTGAATCCCATCCCTGGTTAACATTCTGAGTGCACAGAGCAGTGGCACGGTAATTGCCAGGTAGCTATATACCCTTCTGCCTGTACTAAATCTATGTCAACCCGGTTTAATTTGATTGCTTGGAACACAGTGGGAAGGCACTTGGCCAGTCTGTCTGTGATTGTGCTCTTCAAATCTGTGCAGAACAGATTATGAGTACTGAAGGCTGACTTTCTGGTCATGTTGCACATGTGCGCTGCATGCTACATACTCAGAAGCAGTAAAGAATTTAGAAATACCAAAGAGAGTAATAGACACTTGTATTAAAAAAATTACAGGAGATGGAATTAAGAAATAGGAGATTTGTCGCTGAGGATATTCTCTCTTTTGGGAATGAGGTGTATAATTTCAGAATAATTACTGCCTCAGACTCCAGATTAGTACAGAAAAGAGAAGGTAACGTGTGTCTGTTACATTATGAACTTCAAGTCTAGTTTACGTTTCTTTAATATCATCTGTAATGCTCACATTACTAATTTACACTGCAGTTTCCTGAAGAAGATTACCGGTGCCTTGATAATCAATTACAGGGTGTATAAAAGAGCCTACAGCCTGCAGAAAAAAGCTTTATGGAAATCTTTAACTAAAATTAATAGAATGTATTAATTGGCTTTTTAAACTCATACATTTAAATCTAAAAATGTACAACTGTACATATCATTAAAGGGTCATTGTCATCTTTCCAAACTCTCTCTTCAGTTAAAACACACAGCTTCTGTGCAAAAAGTCTCTCCTGAAGCGATAGTTATATTTTGATCAGTCTGTTCAAATATACTTGTAATAAGCATCCACTTTTAATGGCATTCTGTACTGATAACAGTATCCTTCTCCTCCAATGCATCACTAATGATTTAAACTAACCCAATAAAACAATGCTAGGACACTTAATATAATTGAAGTTAGGAATCAAATAACAGTTGAGGTTCACTGTACAAGAATTTATATTGTCTCTTATTATTTGAAGGCTGTCCATGACTGATATCTGATACCTCTTCATCAATTAGAATAGGTAAGATATTTCGAGCACTAATTTTGTCTTCCTTTTATGCAACATAAGCGTATCAACAGTTTACCCGATGTGGTAGTGGGGTTTTTTTGTTCATACAATTTATTTAGTGTTTTTATTCTTATTTATCCAGGTATTAAAAATACTATGAGTTTCTATGAAGATATACTATGAATGTAATTAGTTTTAGAATTCTGCTGACCTAGTAAAGAGCACTAAACTTAAAGACCAAGCACACTTTAAACTGCACACCAAACCGTTCTCTATTGTCCAGGTAGAATAACATGAGATCAGCAGAATTTGGCTTCAGCATTGTATGGAATGCATTATAATTATTGCTTGATTTACAATAGTGCTTAATATGGCAAACAGGATCAGGACCCTATGATGCTGGCTTTCAATAAATGAAGTTTTCTTAATCAGCATATAATGATAAGTTAGAAAATGCGCTTTCATGAAATAAACTTCACCTTATTCTCAATATTTCAATTTAACAATTCCCCTCTTTCCAAAAGCCTACTGAAATTACAGTATAATTAGTACGGTTGCATACTTTGTCCCCTTTGTTTCATCACAGTGCATGATTATTGCTGTGCTCTGTGAGGTCAAGAACAATGATGCCTGAAGCGGTGACATCCCAGAATTATTTCCTTTCTGCTATGGATCTCTTGAACTCTTGAATATCAGATCTCATTTACTGGGCCCAGCATTGTCTTTACCATGCAACTATTAACCAAACAGATCACTGCTCTGTGCAAGTGAGGGTGGCATGTGCTTCCATAGCATGTACAGCCTACAGTGGCATTGGCACAGCATCTCTCTGATAGAGGTTTTTGCACTTGAAACTTGGATGAATTATGGTGCAAAAGTCATGGAAATGAATACTTTTCACAGTTTCTTCCTACAGAGGAAAACATACTCCTTTATCAACTCTTTCCCCCGATTCTCCAGCTTTTGTCTCCCCGCTCCTTGTAGCGGGAGACAATATAAAGTGCCAACAGGATACCAAGCTAATAGACTGAAGCACCCAACGTATATTCTTCAAGAAAAAGTGAAATTCATCCTGAAAGAGTGTGGAATGGTAGTTAATCCACAGAAGTAATTTGCTTATATGAGATTTTTCACACAAAAACTAGAGAAAGATAGTCTGAACACATGATGTCCTTGCTGAAAGTGAAGTAGAAAAAGAATGGAAATGTGTGATTTATTAAGAGGTGAGGGTTGGACCACTGTTGACCGAGCAGAACTCATAAAAATGAGAGAAAAATTCAAAAATAAAGATTCTGAAAATTCTGATGTTTTGTGTGAGAACAAAAGGATAGATTCGTTCCATCCAGCATCTTCCTTCTGATTCATTCTGTCCAGCATCTTCCTTCTTTCAAGTATAAGGAATATCAAATCTTGCCAAGAAATAATATGCTGATTTAGGGGTAATTATTAACTTATTGTCATAGTGTCTTATGTCTTATTTTCATATTGTCTATGGTATTTAAGGTAATTAATAACTAAGGTCTTTTGTGAAATAAGGACAGTATCGACTTAGAAATAGATGTTTTACTTAACTGGTGGCATACAAGATAAATTGCACAAATGCAAAGAGTTAACATTGAATAAAAGGAATTCTTTCTTTTGCTCACATTTCCTCATCCTGAACCATACAGCAATTACAGATTTGACAAGATAAAGAAGTAAAATATATAACCTTAGGAGGCATTCACTCTTCTCATATCTTCATAATGTAAAGATTTATCTACTGTTTATAACCAATGACCTCAGAAGTTTCTTAAGTCTGCTTTGGAAATGTTCCCTTAAAAGACAAGTTGTTCATAACTCTAGTCCTGAGGATGACAGGCGACATTTCATTCCTGGGTTTCATCTTGGTGAGTGAAAAGCTTAACAGTTTGTATCTGTTCTTCCTGGACAGAGACCTTGTAAGGCATTATGCACAGGTGCCCCAGCTGGCCTTTGAATGGATTTATTGTTGCTAAACTTGGTTGGAAGTTAAGTGGAACAGGCAGCTGCCTGTTGTGGCAGGTGGCAAACTGTCTGATACGGCCTGAAGAGATGGGGGGTCCTCACCTGCTCTGAAAGGCTTATGTCCAATGATTTCACACATAGCACTGAATGACCACCAGATAGAACCAATTCAAAGAAAAAGTTTTCACAATTTCCATTTCAATTTTTAGTATTCATAAGTGGTGCCATACTTAGAAATAACTAATCACACAAAATGTTTAAGCATTTTTCAGGGTCAACATTTGGGAGCACTGTTCTCCTTTACTCACAAGGCTGCCACCTGTGCTGTCCCATGCTCTCTTGGTACCCCTTTCATAGGCACATGTATCAGAGATGCTTCCCATAGTGACAATCAATATCCCACAGATGCACTCACCGTGTTTGAGGACACACTAGCCCATGCTTCTTGATTTGAGAGTAAATAGAAATAAGGACAGGAGCTCACAAGTGTTAGTCCAGATGCTGGCCTAGTTTCCCAAGCAACCTGATTGGAAGAACCATTTTGAAAACAAGAATTCCCTTCTTTTACTGGGACCAACTTAAGAAAACTTTATACATGCACCTTGCTCGCTTGCGGGGGACATGATGTGGAAGCTTTTCTGCATGTCAAATGCCTTGTATGTTTCTGTGGGAGTTTAACACGATTAAGGTTCCGTCNGCTGGGCGGGATCCCTTGGCTCTCTCCAGGGCGCTGAATACCCTCCGCGCCATCGAGCGTGCTCTGGGAGGGAATCAATCCAAGCGTGCTTTTAACATAAAAGCCATTGCGCTTTCCTCCTCTCGTCATTCCTATTGGCCGAGGACAGCCACAAGAACTGCATTTGAGGTCAATACCATCCTTCAAATGAGGGCACTCTTTTCATCAACAGATACATTGCATTGGTATCCTTGTCATCCTTGCCTTTGGGTTGCATCTTCGCCACGTTGCCCAGTGCTTTAGCATGAAACATTTAATAGCATTATTGTACCTGCCGCTGCAACCAGAACTTCTTCCCTTTTCATTGCATGAAACAGAAGAGTTTGCCTGGATACAGTGGATGGTTGGAGTTGCAGAAAAGGTGAATGAAACAGAATGAGCAAAAGATGAAATATCATATAGTCGGTTTCAGTTTGGGATTGCTATATGTCTGTTGCCAGTGTTTTTTATTTTAAAAGAGCTAGCTACTTTTTCTGTCTTTACGGTCAAAGGCTGCTGAACAGCTTTTTAACCAGTCAAAACCAGAATTAGACAGAGACTTCCAAAAGAAAATTTCAGTCCATATGCTTGCAATTTTGGTGAAATTTCAGAAAATGAAAAGGATGAGTTTGGTGGGGACAGACAACTGCTCTGGATGTTGGTACTAGTTCCGCCTATAATGATCATGTTAATTAATATTTCCGCCAGGTGGATAGCATTTGTTTAATTAGAGTCAGCATAACAACCATGTTTTAAAGTATAAGACCTAGCTTAGTTTATAGGAGATGAACATTAGCTGCTGCTAATGTCAGGCATTTCTTGAAGAACTTGCATTTTATATCCAGTAACAATTTTTTTTTCAGTTTGAATGGATAAAAAAGTCTGCATAACTGAAGGAATCAATCTTAATTTCTTACAGCAATTCCATATGGAATTGAGAGATTTACAGAATTGTTAGATACTACTCTGGGTCAAGCAGTCGGGCTTGTAGACTATCTATATTGATAATAAAATAACGGAGCAGTGCCTACATGCATAAAAGGCAATTTAGCACTTCAGCTCATCCCCCATGTAATGAAATGCTACAGTATATTTTACTTGTCAAGCATTTGGGAGTGAAACAGTGTCACAATCTGCTATCCAATTTTACAGTACACAAGTCCTAATAGTCTTAATTCATCTTCAGCGTGTTCTTGTGAAAAAGAATAATGGTGTTCATGGTGCACATTACATGGATTACAAAATGCTCTACAGACAAGTAAGCTATTTAAAATATTTGCAAGAAAGGTATTATCACATCTTCAATCTGCAGTCCAGAATTGAAAAGTGAGAGAGTACTGTTCTGTGAACTTGGGGCATTAGCCTATATCCCATTCCAAGATCCTTGATTACCCACAGTAGGCTTTGGTTTACAGTCCGCTGTAAGACTGTTGGCTCACCAGGCTGGGAAGCTCAAGCAGAATGCAGGAACTGGCATTGTGCCCCTTATAGGCAGCCTGGCACAACCAGTTCAAGCCACACAACATGGTGAATTTGTATGTCAACATGATCATTGCTAGAAAAATGTTCTATAGTTAAACCAGAATGGTACATGGCACTCAGCAGCATCTAACTTTTAGGGAAGCAGCACTGGAAGTGGATTCACAAATGTTTAAGAGCATTGTATGCAGAAAATGTAGGTCCCGAGAATGGAATTTGAAATGAACAGAGGAGTGTGGGAATGTTTCTCAAATCTTATCTATTATTTACCATTCAAAATATTTTCTAGCATTTGGGTTCCATATTATTCCTTTATGTTTCTTGCATGACTGATTAACACTTTTCTTCTAAAATACAACTCCTGGAGGAGACAATGATGGTGATACCTATGGAAAATGGCTTTGGTCTTGTGTTTAGGATGGTTTCTGGAGAAGTGTCTCCTTGTCAACAAGGGGTTCAAATCTGCATCTCAAAACCAGGTATTTCTCTGTGCCTCCCCATCCTGGCCTTTTGGTTATAAGTTATCGTGTTTGCTGAGCCTAGTGCTAAATACACTGCTGTCAGCTCTGAGCTCTGAGCACATGGGCTGCATCAGGCACATCAAGATTAAATGTGAGGTAAGTGAGGCCAGCCATAAATAAAAGCCACACTTTTTGTACAAATGCAGTTGCAGGGCATTATATGCTTATATAATTTTACTGGTGAAAACTTCAGCAGTTAGGCATTCCTCAAATCATGCGTTTCCATTTCACGTAAGTCAGTGTCGTGGTTCGGCCTCAGACGGCAACAAAGCACCACGAGCCGCTCGCTCAGGCTTTCCCAGCGCGGGAAAGGATCGGAAGAAAAAGGTAAAACTCGTGGGTTGAGACAAAGGCAATTTAACAGAACAGCAAAGGGAACAAGAAAACAACAACTATAACACGGACAGAGGGATATACGAACGTGATCACGGAACCGCCGCTCCCGCCCGCTCCAAGCAGCGACTTCCTGCCCCCTGCCCCGGCAGCTCAGAGTGGGCATGGCTCCCATGGGATGGAATACCTGTGTCCCTGCCGGAGCCTGGGGAGAATTAACGCTATCCCCGCCGGAACCAGGACAGTCAGAAATTAGTTAGATGACTAATTGCCTTTTGCGAGTTTGACTCAAAGATGTGATATACTATATTTGGGGGGTGGGGTGGATGAAGGAATGAGTTCATGTCTTCCACAGTTCAGTCTAAAAAAAATCTTAACACTAAGTCATTATCTTTTCCTTGATGAAGAAATAGGAGTCAGATGCTGTGGGTTATATTTCTGCAGTGATTTCAGACCTGCTGCTATTATGTTGTGTTTCTGTGTTTGCAATGAAGCTGGGTACTACTTTTCTCTCAACATAAACTGATTTTAAACCCTAAAATATCCAAGATAATTTTTTTTTTTTTTCGAAATACCTTTTTCCTACTTATTTTGGCTAGTTATTTAGAACTTGAATGGTTATATGCAGGAGAGGTAATAGGTGACAACAGACAACAATTTTTGCATTTAGAAAATTACTATCTGGAAAATTTAATACAGCAGAGAAAGTATTAATTGATGCAGGAGGCCTTTCAAGGAAGAAGCATGAGCAAAAAACTGGAGAAGGATTTCTATGTCTCCAGTCAGGTATTAGTCCTTCTCAATGGCTCACCTACAGTACCGTCTGGAATACTGTATTCAATTCTGTGCATGGTGTAAACTGAGAGGCACACAGCATCCAAGGACAATGTTCTGGAGGGGTTGATTTTTAGAGAAGTCAAAATGTAAGACTGATTAGACTATAAGAAAAAGAAAGGAAGAACATATATTTTTTAATGGCATGGAAATATTACTGGGAAACTAAGAAAGTAACTTTCTGGGATAATCTTTCCAAGGAATGAGAGGTCTCAGCCCTGTGAACAATTATGATAAAAGTTGAAGACCATGTAAAATGGGAACATTCTCCCACTGCCAAAATAAAAGGTGAGATGGTTACCTCTGTTTCATTCTTGGCTGTGTGACTGTGGAAGAGAGGGAAACAAGTCGTGTTCAGAATGCTGGCCTTTTGGACAATAGTCTATTTTCTGTTACAAAAGGGAGAAAAAGAGAGAAATAGTAGTATTCACTTTCTCCTTCCTGATTAGAAAGTTCAACAGTAAAATGAGGAATTTGATGCTGGAATGGTTATGTTTGTGATTCTCTTCCTCCCCAAATTAGTTTAAAAAAAAAAAAGAAAAAAAAAAGCTGTAGTTCAGAAAGGCAACAACAATAGAGAACTCTGATTTTCCATTACTTAATGTAACATAATGAAGTGCTGCTTTTGGTTTTGCCAAAACTCAGATGGAAAAAAATAAACAACTGAAAATGCCTGTTTAGACTTACCCAATATGAAAGCCTGCTGCAGAGTCGCCAGCTAGCTACAAGCAACACCTAATTCAAATTTTTAGAAGATGTGAAGTAAGGAAATGCCACTCTTAACCCATTGCGATTAAGTGTATGCAGATAAGAAAAGGACTGGGAGGGAAAGGAGGACAATCTGCAGCAAAATTAAGCTGTTGCTTGTGATTGCTGGTTTTGACAGCAGGAAGAAGCAGAAGTAACTCCTCTCTGAAATTGTCAAAACTGTTCCCCAGTTCTTTCTCTGCCTTTCCCCAGGGCAGCCATATAAGGCAGATGGAAGGGAGGGACCCTGCCTTACTCAGGGTGGGACTTGATAAGCTGGGGGCAGAGCCAGGACGCAGCTCCTCTCCCTGCACCTATCCAGGGAGGCTGCTGTGTGGAGCTGGGGGAGCTGCAAAGAGGAGTAGTAGAAGGACACACGATGAGAGAACGAAGGTACTGTTTGTCAGCTGGTTTCAGGTTTTTCTGTGCTTTATGTCTGACGGGGGGGATCCCCTGTTTTGATTAAGCAGGCTAGCAAATGTGTTTCAGGTAGCTTTGTTGGCAACTGCTGGGTAGCCAGCCTTTGCTACAAGCACTTGTCTAGGGAGCCTCAGCACCCTGACGTGAAAGACATGGAGGGAGTGTACTTCTCATAGTGTTTCTTATGTTCTTGTTGTAGATTGACTAGGACGAAGGGCTTTGTGTTTTAACTTTAATGTTTGGTCCCTCCAGCTTTTCATTGTTAAGAGAACTGATGAGGGAGCGGTCCTATCTGTTATAAGACTAATGTAGAAATGCATCAGTCCACCTTACCAATTCCAGCATTGAGAAATGAGCACATTACAACAAGTCCACTACTCCATGTAAATATTTTGTGGAATAACTTAGAGGGCTCTGTTCAGATGTACTACAATGGAAGTTCATCCACTACACATGAGGATCTTTAAGCAACAACAAAAAATAAGCTTCATTTAAAAAGAAGGGGTGAAGGCTGTCTCTCTAAATTACTCTATTCTGCTGAAGCTAAAGTAACTCAAAATATGGGTGTGGGTCTCTTCTGACAGAGGAGCAGTCAGGTGCAACTCCTAGGCATGTGGGATTTACATTGCGGATAACACAGTATGTTACAATATGACATTACAGACATAATTTTGTCATTAACATCAGCAGTGCTTTGAAGTTGAAGCCACCTCTTATGATACTTTTAATATTCTCATATTTTCATAATACTTTCACATTTTCATTTTAGCTGAGTATTTTAAACAAGGAAGCTTTTCATGGTAGTGTGTAAGAAATGAGGCAGTACAAAAAATAACACTTCAGAAAGCCAGCTGCTCTCAGTCCCACAAAATGTTTATTACTGCTGCTAAGTATCTGTGTATTAGCAGCAATTTACGACTGTCCCATGAAATATATATTGATCTATAAGAGCCTTATTTTCTAATCTGTTTTCTCTAGGTACTTGCTTGAGAGTAGCAAAGTTAACAGCAACCATGAAATGCCTTAGAAAAAAATCAAGAATCAGTCCACAAGTCCTTGATCTTTTCCCTTGTAACAATATTAACCTCCCAGTGACAGTTATCATTAATGGCATCCTCCGTTTTACACTTGAGAAGAATTGTTCCTGAGTACTGTGGACTGCAAGATCAGATCCCATGAGGTGACTGAAATAATTTATTCAAGTCTTAAAATATCTCTGTAACATTGACGCTCTAGGTAAGACCTCTTGAGGTGTAGGTGTTGAAGTTCAAAACCTCAATCTAGTGTGTTTCAGGCAACAGCAAGTTTATAAATTGCAGGAGATTTTCGCAGTTCCACCTCTAATCAGGAAACTTCAAGAACTGCTCAGCTTAAAATAATATTATAGGATCAGCTCTCAAGATAACTCTGCTGCTGTACTAGTGTTGCACCACTCAAATTGTTTTAAGCTTCCTTCTTAACAAATGTAACTTTGAATCTTAATTTTCTTTATTCCTCCAGAAGTCTTAGCCTTTTTCCTTTCCCAGCCTTCTGTTACTTCTGATGTCTAGCATGTGTTGTTGGCTAATAGGTTTTTCTGATTTAATTTCAGAGGCTGTGAGTGACAGCAGGTGACAGGCTGACAGCTCACACTCCTGTCACAGAGAAGCTCCGTGATAGCAGCAGAAAGTCATCCGATCAGCTGCTGGAGAACACCCCGGGCAGGGAGGACATACAATACCTTCTTTATAATTTTAAATATTGATCAGGGTTACCAATACCTGTGCATTGTTACAGAATGTCCTGCGATAGTGGAGAAACTGTTGGGCACCCGATGTATAACCTCTGTGGACAGGTTCAAGGCACCACTTCCCAGCTTAGCAGTCTGAATGGAAATAGGAAATCTGCGGCATTGCTGGAAGTCAGAGGGAGTTTAAGCAGTATGCAGTATTCTTCCGTGGCGCTGAATCCTGATACCCCAGTGAACAATGGATCCGGGATTCCCCGCAACTCTGAGGAAGGCACAAAGGCTGCAGCCTTGACAGAAAGTGATGTCCACAAGGCCTGTACGACAAAGTGTTTCCATAGCCGTTATTTAACTAAAACTAGCACGCAGGGAGATGTCTACAACTTCCTGGAGAGGCCCAGTGGATGGAAGTGTTTTATCTATCATTTTACTGTGTAAGTACCTACATTTTCACATAATCTTTGGTGTAAGAAAAATTGGAAACTGTCCACTTAATCAGCCATAAATTATAGAACTTGAGCTCTCAGGCTGAAAACCTGTTGCATGGATAATCCCATTGAAAGCAATGGCAAAGCCGGTTTCTCAAAGGATCAGCTGCTATACCCATTAACATTTCCAGAGGAGGGCATTTTATTCTTCACTTGATATTTGTCTTCAAAGATGAACACTGCATATTTGATATTTCTGAGGGGAATTCCTATGTGCTTATGGCACTTTTTATTGCTGCCTTAACTGCTTCACATTGTTCTAGCTTCAGACACTGCAGTTTTAAGCATGAGATGTGGAAGGTTTAGCTTTTATCAGACAAGTCACGTTTTTATAAGTCCATTTTGCTCATGCTGAAGTGCCAGAACAATTAATTTGTTGGATAAACATTTAATCATAACATTACTAATTTGAATTAATTTACAGTCGTGAACACAGAATGAGTACAAATTTAGCAAGAAGGTTTTCATTATACAGTGCATATAGTACATGCAAGGAGGAAATTAAGACTTCCATTTACTCTTCTAAAACAGTGGTTAATATATTAATACAGCTGTTACTCTTTTCTTTTAGCTGCTTATGGTATCTGTCAAGTTTAGCAAGACCTCAGTTGCTATTTTGAATGCTTTTAACAGAATAATAATTTGTCATCTTAGTTGTAGAAAGGCTCCAGTTGTGCTCTCACTGGGGCAAGAGGAAGTTTTACTGGCTATAGTGAATGCAAAGTGAGCCAAAAGTCCTTGCTTTTATTATAAAATTAGCGTATCTCCTAAAGAAATGCAGAGCGTTGAAATTATTCTCTTTGTCTCAGCTGAACTTTTCTATGGCTTGACTGAATTTTGGAAAAACCATTATCAGTTACTGCAGTCAGAGACTGCCCAGAGAAATATATGGTAATTATAAGAATAAATCATAATGCTTCTATTTGGCATAAAATAGATGGTCTTACTAATACTTGCTTCCTTTCACCCCTCAAAATCATATATGGGTTTTTTAAAAGGATTTTTTGATTCATGAAATTTTGTCGAGTGAAAGGATAGGGCCTCTTTCAAAGACTATTCTTATAATATATAATAATTCCTAAGGCTTAAACAGTTGTACTTTGTGTAGATTTAAAAATGTGAATAGTCATGATTTAAGCCTATTTGAGGTTAGGATTTATTAATCTTGCTAAAATACATTTGTTTCATCATCTGTGTTGCTTTTATCTGAAGGCTGGCCTTTAATATGTACTTATATTCTGCAATGGGTATTAAAATAAAAAAAAAAATCTACACACCTCCCACTAGAAAATTGGAGAAAATACTGGTATTACTAAGATAAAACTCTTATTTTTAACAGTACTAGGATTCCTAACGTAAATGAGAGAATATGTAAATTGACCTCTTTTAAAAGCTTTTTTCTTTGAAATTTCTTGAAAGGAAACTTTTTAAACATAGTTTTTGGACAGCATTCTTCTTAAGTATATATGTCCTAATAATTATCGCAATAACTACATGGTATTTTCATTTATATAACAAGTTTATGTTTTGGAAAGAACATACTATAGAACATTAAATATCATTAAATGTTGTTAAATCAATAAAGTACTAATCTAAAATACAATTACTTTTAAAATGAGAACAATCTGTAATTTTTTTTTTTTTTTAAAAAAGTTTCCCGTGTTTTATCTGTGGTTTTGGGGTAATTTATGTAGGGTTCATCTGATGATGACTATTTTCATAACAAATCCAGTCTTCCAAGTCTGTAGCTGATATTTGTGCAGCCTGGAGGAGCTGGATGTACAGCGTCCCTTCATTGTCCTTTTGTCCTTCGTATGCCACAAAGACCCCATAACTCATGTACAAACTTGTGGGAAGTTTCTGTCCAAGAGGGACTGGATTCTGTTCTGATCTGGAGCCAGTTCTGCTAGAAAGAACCTAACAGGCAAGGCGAGGGAACAGCAAGTGCTCCAGGAGATGACCTTCTCTTGCATTCTGAAATTACCAAAATAATCTCATCTTGTGTAACCTTTGTCGTATGCCTGATACTTCAAGTTTCTTTTAAGGAAGTAAATTCAAGCTTCTTAAGGAACTTCATAATATTTGTTAGAAAAGGGAATTATTTTTGCCCAATTAAATCTGGAATTTGTGTTATTTCAGTGAATTTATTCCAGGCTAAAATTGTGGTTTTTAAACAAAATGTTTGAAGAGGTGAGTGGGTTTGCTTGAGAATTCTACTTCCCAGTCCTGAAAAACCTCCTCACTTAGGTAATTTTCAGCTTCACTGGAAGTACTGTGAAATACTTAACTTCCAAGAACAGGCTAGAGGACAAGTTAGAAAGAGGTGATGGCTTGAGAAACAGCTGTGACATGCAATGGCCATACATTGATCCTAGCCAACTGCTTCTTGTGGCCTCAAGGTACTTGTTACCAATATATGTTAGAGTCCAGCTGTTTGCCACATGGTCCTCAGTCCAGAAGAAGTACGTGCCTGGTTGGAATTTGATTTCTAAACTCAGCCATGCACTTCCTTAATTCACATCTGCATGTCAAGATATTAGGGTATAATCCACATATTTTATCTTTTGAATGAAAAGTACACTATGTATTGGTGATGAGTTATGTATGGTAATGAAGTTACTTGGCAAATCCACACATTTAAATCATTTAATTGTAAGTGGAGCATTATTCATTTGTTGAGTTTACATTTCTGAAACATATATAGATTTAATTACAACTAGGATGGCTCAATTATAGTGTAGAATATTGTGTTCATTTGGATAAAATATCATGTTCACATACATGTGAACAGAGTGGGGAGGTGTAAAGTCAGATTCTTCCTGATAATAAGATTATCATCACCATTTAGATACCAGGTAGCAATGATCATAAATCAAAATCAGAATCCAATGTATGTGCTCAAAACACTACAATGTGATTGTGGTGGGGAATGCTACACTGCCAGGTCTTTGCAGGCTGCCTTGGTTGTAGGCAAAGGGTGGAGATGGTCCAGCTTTTCTGCCACGCCTGTAGAGGCGCAGAACCAGAAGTAGGAAGGTGCAACTCAAGCCTATTGAAAGAAAAGGATCACTATATGTGCCCCCATGTGCACTCACACATGTAAGTGGTGACTGGTAATAGGAGAACAGTATGGTTTCACTTGTGTTCAGGGAGAACAGGTGACTGGTTGCTGTTACACGTTAATTTGTTCTGAGTGTCAGTGATAGAGGCCACCTTGTGTCAGCCTAAGGCTGTGTCTGCATTACAGTGAAGGGCTGTACTGCACAGCTCCACTGGCTCAGGTTCCGGGGAGAAAACAACTGAGTTTGCACAGATTTGCATTGAGGCTAATGGGCCATATATCTCAGCAAGCAAGGTGGATCCATAGTACCTTTTTTCCTCAGATATGCCCTGTTGTTTTTTACTCACTGCAGTCCAGCCTCCTTGTCCTGTCTTTTCAATTTCTCTGGAACATCCAGCAACTTCTAATTTTTGTCTTTTCAGCTGATGTTGGCTAGGTAGCTGAATTCTTTAGCTAAAAGCCCGAAGCTTATAGGGAACCTGGGTGGGCAGCACTTGGACTAAGAAGTGGGGATGCAGAACAAATGACTACACTGAGTTTAGTGAAACAGGGACAGAGGAGAACCTGGGATCAAGAGACAGAAGGCTAGACTGGAGTGTTGTAGAAACTGAGACTTATGCCAGTGATGCTGAAACTGGAGAAAAAGCGATACAAGAGCAGGCTAGCTCAAGAACAAAGAGAAGCAGACCTAAGCAGGAAAGACGAAGAAACAAGGACTAGAAGCTTTTGGAGATCAGAAGGATGTATAGGCACAAGGAGCTGAAACTGCGGGACAGCTGAAAATGGTCAAGAAGCTCAGAGAACGCCACTGGGAGGAAGAAGGGGTAGGAGATGACAGCTGGAAGCTAGGGGAAAGAGAGAGCGTGGAATTCATGACAGGAGAAGGAACCTTTCACCCGTAGGCAACTGGCTTGAATCTCATCCAAGTCAATAGCGAAGAAGAAGTAATGACTGTGGGGAGATACAAAAGGAGCTGTTGGTCTCAGTCCAGTTCTTAGTGAACGGATGTCAGCATCATTGCTGGAGTTAGCACAGCTGGAAGGCTTGCTGGCAGTCATTAGAGAAACCACAAGCTGGTTGAAAAGGGAGGCAAGTCTAAGGCAAGAGAGAGGCCCATGAGAGGGACTCTTAGATTGTGTTCTCAGACCTGCCACTTTCTTGTTGTGTAACACTGCGAAAGTTTGTGAACTTGCAGCTGTTCCAGGTTACTTCGTGCTGGTTTGGCCATTTGTTGAATGAGTGTTAGACCTTGTTCTCATTTAAAAGTTAGACCAATCTTTATATTCCATAACTTCCTGTGGGATGGAGTGAGCTGATCTAACAGCCCATTGCTAACAGACCACCTCCAGTTCTGCTCCCTTTATCCACCTTATCCATTCAGCTTGCTCCTGACAGCTCTAGTTGTCCTTGGATATCCTTGGATCACTGAGCCAGTTCAACTTATTAAGCAAGCAGAAACCTAGCCCAGCAGGAAAAAGTGGATGTTCTTCTGTCAGGTTAGTAATACGCATTCAGCATCTTGAAGTACTGTCCACTGTTGTTCTCTTAGTGCTCCTAGTGGATCATAATCACCTGTTAAATTTCATATAAAAATGTTTGGAATAATTGCAAAGTAACACTGCAAATAATCTGGCAAGTACTGCAGACCACCTTGTTTGACTGCAAAACATTTCACAAATGCAGATTTTGCCTAGCAACAAAGTCTGTTCTCCAGGTTCCCTTATAATTTATGGGGAAACAACTCCTCCAAACGGTGACTCAGAGAGAATAATAGCTATTGCTCTGAATCCTTCCTAGGGGATGCTGTCTGTCTCTCTGTTGACTGCATGGGAAAGATAAGGAGAATGTCCTCCTTACAGTGTGGTTTCACAAGAGCTGTCATAATAGATTACTAGTACCAAAAGGGGAAGATTCCCTCTGTCACCTTCCTGTTTTTTCTTTTGGCCACGTGTTTCTCCTGCATAATGTGTGCTGCTTCTGGCACTCGCTAAAGCCCTCCTAAGCTAGATCAACTCATTGTAATGGCAGAAATCTAGCCCAGCAAGAAAGTGCGTAGCTTCTGATATCTTAAGGAGTAAGGTGTCAAAAGCTGGAACCAGTACTAACCAGTTGGCCAAGTCTGGAATGGGATGAGTGAGAGTTCTCCTTTTTGCCACCAGAGAACTGTGGTGTTGGCGCGGTTGCCTATGAAAACATGCCCAAAGTTTGCTTTGTTACCCATCTCCTCCTTCATACCGACTCCTACAGCTTCTTCATAGAGAGGCACACATATATCCATGTTCCTGGCAGCTTGTTGAAAACAACTCATCTAAGGAATTACTGTTGAGTAATTTAAAAGTGCATGATCCTTACAAAAATATGAACAATATCATTAATGTAGCTAACATAACTTTGGGAGGAAAGTACAGAAGATCAAGAACATGTTTGGAAAATGGGGGCTGGCCAGCTAAGGGTTTTTACCTTTAGAAATGATTCTATATACTGAAGTCTATGTCAGCATGAGTAATACAAAAAGAAGAGAGTTCAGATTATTGGGGCAAATTAAAAATTGCAATTTTTCTCTTATTGTTCCACTGCAAACTTCACTTTCTCTCTTTTTTTTTTTTTTTTTTTTTTTTCTTTCCCTCACTTTTATGTAAGAAAGTCGGGACTCATTT
>VYZM01018843.1:0-38968 GCA_013398915.1 Dromas ardeola | reverse complement strand
TTACTTCCCTCAACTTCATGTAAGAAATGCTGTAGTCATGTTCTGTTAATGCAACTGAAGAAATTAAGAGCCACCATTCTGGCTGATACTCCATTTTTGTTCGGCATACAGATGCTGCTGATGTAAAGAACATTAAAAGGCAAAAATATAAGGGTCTAGTGGTTCCTTTTAATGACTGTGGGGCACTTGCCTGCATATCTTTTGGTTCTTCGACTGTAGCAACTCTCAGTGAAACTAAATATATATATATAGCAAGTAAGTTAGCATAGTGTTCTCCTGCTTCTGTTTTTATCTGTAAATGGAGCCTATAGCCCATTATTTATAATTGTTTATCTCAAAGGGATCATCAAATTCCCATTTCTATTTCTTCCCACAATTATCTCTAGAATGCAAGCAGATATTTTGCTTTTTCCAATGATGTGATTGTAATATGACCAACATGAGCAACAACTAAAGTTCAGAGTAATTATAAGCATATGACTGCTTTTGAGATTCTGGTTTTGACCTTGATGTCACAGCTTAGGTCTGGACATGATGTGCTTTCATAAGGGTAAGTTAGGGCGCTTTTTTAATTGTTTTTATTGGATTCAGGGTGTTTATTGACAGCATAACAGTTACTTATTTGGACATTTTATACAGAAATTAAGCTGACGAGTTTTCCAATTTAGAACTGCAGTAGTTACTTTTAATCTCTATACAAGCTACTAAGTTGATGTATCGTCTATGATGATAAACTTTGGGTACCAAAAGATGAGTGGTATTAAAGGGAAGAAATTCAAGAACTATTAGTTTTGTTAAAGTGGAATGTCCTTTTTACTGCTTAGGTTTGCATGTTCAACTGGATGATATGATGGAACAGCTTAAGTTGCTAATGGAGGTGCACTAATATTAAAGAGAATTATCTTTAGGATTTGGTGAACTCCCAAGGTTGGGCTGTTCTAAAAATACATGGGGACAGTTATTAATTTTTAGCCTCTTTTCCTAAGGAAATGAGGTTTATGCAACCACACTGTCTGAGTGCGTCTGTCTGAAAGCTCCTTACCAAAAACTTTTCAGCCAGTTGGCAAGTTTCAACTAATATTGACAGAGGATGAGACATGTCAGAGATACTAAGTTTCTTCACATTTTGTTAAAGTAAGCATTTGGATAGAGGAGGGACAAATTAATAACCCTGAAGATGAAAACACTTCACTTTGAACTCAATTAAATTGTTTGGCACCAAAGAGTCTTTTCAGGAGAGAGATGTTACGAAAGTTCCTAAGGAAGAACTTTCATCTGAGCATACTTTGCTTTAGGCACGGAATAACCTAACCACAGGGCCCAGAGCCACAGGCTACGTAAGTTTTATTTTCGTTTTTTGAAATTATTGATGACTTTTTCCATCATTTATGAAAGAAATTCAATCCATCTTATTCTAGAAGCTCAATTTTGTAATAGACTGTGCAATGAATATGCATTAATGTCCCCACAGGCTAATGTTGTTTCTATAGTGAAACCATTTGTTTCTATAGTGAAAACAAATACTGTAGTGTGGCATTGATATGCTGCTATTGTTGGAATTTGGTTACGCTTTTGTGGAAAAACCCTCTGTTCTTACAGAAACCAGCAAAATAAAAAGATGTTCCTTGATGTTAACATTACAATTGCTCATTAATTTGTGGACGCCACATGGTAAAAAATTCAAGAAGAAAAATGTTTCAGAAGTCTTCATAATAACCAAGCTGGCATTAACTTATTACTGAATGTATTTGCACAGCATAGTTACATGCATTTATTCTTTCTCTTTTTTGATACTGAACCTACGAAACAATAACTAATGTGAGTATTACAAAAAGGTTGGTGTTACTTTGTAAGTGGTGGTAATAATTTCCTGTCCCTGTGGAGAAGAGTCATAGATCACATGCCCAAACCTACTGATATTTTTGTCTCACGGTCAAGGTCGATGATAAACGTATCAGAATCATGAACACTGATGGTGAAGTCATGATGATGAACTGTTTCTGTGAATGTTTAAAGAACTGACTAGGTCTCTTTTAGAAAGTCTTAGTGATACAGAATCAAAATGGCAGCATGATTCCTGTGCCCAGGAAAGGAGAGGACATCCAGATATTCTGGTAACAAGACATATGGAGATAAAAGCAAAAAAGACAAACAGCAGCACAGACGTTAGTGGAAGATACGGGCACTCAGTTGAATTGGGGGACTTAAACCCTAGGAATGGCAGAGCACTGAAAAAAGGTTTCTGTAAGATCAGAGCTTCTGGCGATTGTAATGGATGCATGAATGTAATTTGTCAGTTCTGGACTACTGCCGGCTAAACTTGGAGAAAAGGCAAAATCCAAATCTTAGTGTTCTTTAAAGAGCAACAAACATGTTAGGCTGTTAAATGCTTTTAAAATGTGAAGTGCTTATTACTAATAAGAGCTGTGGATGTTTTAAAAATAGCATATCTTTGGGCAGTTGATTCAGAAAGTTGGTTTGAAGTGGGAGATCTTTTTGTATGATGTGTGGCTCGTGCTGTGATTTGAACAGCATTGGTATTTGCTGTGGATTCAAACTAGTTTGTGATAATATATACATATGCAGGTGAAAGGTCTCAAGAAATGTATTGAATAGTAGTGTGTATTTGTAAATTACTTTTTAAATTTTCTAGGTCTTGTAGAAATATTAGCTAGTTACTTCTGATTGGAGCCAGCTGGACAACTTCATGTTATGTGCAATTGGGCTATCAGGCACTTCTGGATGCAACCTAGAATGAGCTGAAGAAAAAGCTGAAAACAGATATCCTCAGTATACCCATGTTATAGGTGGAATTTTCCTTTAGTTGAGGGCCTCAAATCCCTGAAAATATTTTATCCTGAGGCAAAAAAGAAAGTCAGATATGCCCAAACTGCCTGCCAGGCAGGCTGCCTGTTAGTAGAGTCCAAAGCTATGCAAGCTTCCATTAAAACCTGTCTGGTCTCCTCCAGTTCTGCTGAAATGAACACATTCCCAGACTACTTTCTAATTTTAACATATTGGTATTTTCAATAGAAAAATTGTTCCTTTACCAAAATTTCCAACCAACTTTAATTTGTGTATGGTCACATATGTATAAGCACAAGACATTTCGACAAAACATCAAGCCTCAGGAGCCTGAAAATAGATCTATGAGAGAACTGAAGGACATCAAAACTTGCCTACAAAGGCACATGGACAACCTTCTTTTTATGACTTAGTCAGAAACTCCTTTGGACAACAAAAATGTGTAAGCACCAGGAATGAGGTTTTATTCAGACTAGCAGGAATGTTTTATAGACGCATATGGCTATTCAACATAAAACAGTATAATCCCATTTAGAAGAAAATTAAGTGCTTCATGCACTCAGGAATGAGAATATTTTGCACTTTTATAGCATGAAAAAATGGAAATGCTTTCTTTAATTTTCCTGCCACAAAGTAACCACTTAAAATAAAAAGCAGCCCATGCCTCTGGAGCCCCTCAAAGAACTTTCTGTTGATTAAACTCATTTATTCTCCCTAACAACAGGCCGTCTTAAAGCTATCGGTCTCTGTTGGACAGCTCTATAGTCTTATCAAGAAAAATGCTGAAGCTCCAATGGGTGTAGTTGCATATGGATTTAGCCTCAATCCAATCTCTCTTTCTTGTAATTTAACTCCAGCTGAAGCAACTGGATTTCTTCTGTCCTAGGGTGTTAGTAGAGCAGAACATTTTGGCTTCACATGTTGCTGGAGCGAACAGTAGATAGGATAAAAAAAATCATGTAAGAAATATTTTAAAAATATGTTTTGTATATAATTTGAACTGGAGACTTATAAGCCATTTGCAATTACCTAGCTGAAGGGCTTTCATATAGTGAAGTTGGTCATAGCAGCTTAGTTTTGATGAAGGAGCACAGCAGAGGAAAAACATGTCTGGTTGTGTTAAAAACATCAGTGACCCATGATGAAGGCATCTAAATACTACAGATGTAGTCTTTAGGTTTTAGTAGCTTTTCTATAATTATTTTTGTTGATTTCCTTCAACTATAGAGATTGCATTTTTCTAAAAATGTTTTCTTCTCTAAACACAACGTTGCAGAGTCAATTAAGTTTGGCAAGCCCAAAAGGCCACAAAGCTACTATTTTGTATTTGGTTGCCAAGGAGTATATCTCTGTCTACCAGTTTATAAGTTTGTCCCCTCCTCACCCATCCCTTTTTTGTTGGTCATGAGATAATGTTCCCACAACCATCTCATATATCAACACTTCAAGTACACTTATCTGCACTAGATAAACACAAAAAACACATGCACAGATAGTCTTTGCTAGAAATGGCATTATTTGATGCAAAACTTAAAAGGAGGAATGATTAATACTTCTCCTTTGAGAGCTTTCATTAGGCTTGTCTTCCATGGAAAATGAGATTGTTATAGCACGACCTTGAAGGAGTTCACCCTCGATAAAGTACTTGACATCATTTTGCTCTCAGTGTTGTAGTTAACCTACTAGTTCCAAATGTTTGTAGGCTTCAGTAGAGCATGCTTATAGCCAATTAGTCTATTAAACAGAATTTG
The DNA here is from genome assembly GCA_013398915.1 of Dromas ardeola. Classification (NCBI taxonomy): domain Eukaryota; kingdom Metazoa; phylum Chordata; class Aves; order Charadriiformes; family Dromadidae; genus Dromas; species Dromas ardeola. The sequence goes on along the minus strand of VYZM01018843.1, from coordinate 34,412 downwards.
TCCCTAACAACAGAAACATGTTTACAGTTGCACTATCTACTCTCCAAAATGAAGCAATGTTTGGGAAAATAGGGACACAGAGAATCAATCATTTGAAATCTTTAATCCTACTTGATCAACTGTCCAGTGCACCAGTACTGCTTATTTAAATTTGTTAATGCATGAAACAGATTTAAGGATGATAGTTTAAAAACATTGATGAAAAAGCAGTTGTATTTTGTTGTATGCATGAGGCTTAAGGAATTTAGGAGAAATCAAGAAACTGAAATTTAGTGTACATTAACAAGACTTCTCTTGTGAAAACATAGCACTTCCATCTTCTGTTGGTGTGAACTGTGTTAAGTGAGAATCCAAAACCAAATGAGAAATTCTCAGATAATCCTCTTTCCTCTGATAAGTAAACCCTTTTTTTTTTTTCCTTTTTTCCTGTTCAAAGAGAGAGCAAGGAAAAGTCTGCAAATAGGTGATTGAGGGTAAGTTATTGTCTTCAGAAAAGTTAAAAAATGGATGGAAAAGCAAGCCAGGTGTTTTGAGAGGAAATACTTTTCTATTTTTAGCAACTATATGGTAGAAAAAGAAGAGAGTATTTGCTGAAGTGATAGCTCAGACTATGGCTTGACATCCTCGGGAATCACAGAAAGACTCAAAGAGGACTACAAAATACTGGAAAGCAGCTCCTCAGTTATTTTAAGATAGGAAAGAGTAGACCAACTCTCCTAGTTGGTAATTAATTTATGCCTTCTCCTTATTAGCTCCTTCCCTTTAGGAACTGAACAACCACCACCAAGTGAGGCTGTTCTCTGTTGATGTAAATAACTACTTGCAAGCAAGTAAACAATCACAAGCTGTTTTCAACCCCTTGCAGCACAGAGAACTGCCCATTGCAGGAGAGAGTATGGATAGCAGGCAACCAGAGAAAGCCAAACTGGCAGCTGGTGGGGAAAGGGAAATTGCCACGTGACAAGCCTTAAGTACTTTCATCCCAAGCCAACAATATTGAACTCGCACCCATCCACTTATCCTTCCTATAAGTATCCCAGAAATCTAATCAGAAATATTTAGGGAGAACCCAGGTCCTGGTAGTCACTTGTTGACAAGTTAATTCTGGTAGACTTTGCCATTACATTTTGAGGAGCAGTTTGTTTTTCAAACCAAAACATGAAGTGAGACTTAAAAACAAACCAGTGGTATTAGCGGTGAGTCTTGCTAAAGATTTGTGTGTGGTACCACATATTCAACTACTGTCCTGCTCTTTATAGGGGCTTTGGCGCTCACCCAAGATTTTGTTCTCCAGTATGTTTAAAAAGGTCATTGGTTAGAGCTATGTTTAGCATCCCAGAGGCTGTTCGGAGCAATCCACAGGGAGGTTTCCTGATTGTCTTAAGAGGCAACAGAGTTGTAGCTTGTTGAATTCTACAGACCAGTTGGCATTTAATAAAGCCATTTATCTTTCTAGTTAGGCTTTTCAAAACTGACGTGCATTCTGGTGTGTAGCTCAGTGACAGAGATAGTAACTTTAATAAAATATGAAGGCAGTATGTGCTGAGTGCTGGTTTAAAGAAATCAGAGGGAGAAGTAAATGCTGTTCCACTGTATTAGAGAAAAAGGTGCAAAAGGATTATTTGTTTCTGTGGGTATGGATTTACTTGGGGAGCAGGCAGGACTTGACCTTCGTTTCCGCTACTTGTCTCCGGCACTTTTGTCATGACACAGATACCACTTGCTCACCCACCTAAACCCCATGGCTTCTTTCCAACAGACTGTCATGTGCACTGAGAGTATAAACAGTTCCAATGCTGTGGCAGGGGTGTTGCCAGCAATGGCTAAAACCCGTCTCTGCTGCGTAAACCATGGGTCCTGAATAGCACCTCAATGGTCTCAGTTTCAGCTCTTTCTGCTTCCCCCTCTAGGAAACACATATCCAGTGAGAGGAGAGGGCAGTCCCAGCTTCTTCATGCTGAGGTTGTGCCCACCCATGAACCTGTGTTAAGTGAGAGGGAAATGATATACTGTAAGATTACTGCCTGGAACAGCACCATTTTGGGGTTTGTATATGGTTTTATACCTACCCTAAAAAGCTCTTGTTACTTTTGCCATCTTCAGTCTATCTGACTCTGGCTGATAATACCAGAAACTATCCCTTATCTGTTTCAAGATCAATGGCTAAACACTTCAAGTAAAGAATGCGAAGATCCACTTCATGTTGGTTCTGAGGAGTAGTAATTAGGTACTTGCCATTTCCATTCACTTCAGCAGGCTTTTCTATCCTCGTGGAGATGACAGGCTGCAGCAGCTCACGGACTGTACGGCAAGATTATTAGAGCGTCTCAGGTCTAGGTCCTCTGTTTGGGACTACTTGGAAAAAAGGAAGAACAGATGTGTTGGAAATGTAAAGCATCTCTAATGGTGGAGGTTTCCAGCAATTTGGGGTGTTGTGATCATAAATGAGCTCTTAGCATTGGGAAGGCCTTGGTTTGAGGCACCTCTTGCACTGAGAGGAACCTGTCTTCTGGGATTCAAAACTGCATGGTGTAGGACTGTCACAGAGCTTGTAGGAAGCTGATAGAAAATTATCATGTTAAGTGCATACCTGAGCAGTAGAACTGAGAGTCTTGGTTTATTCACTACTTTCAGCTGAAAGATAGTACTGGAAAGACAGAGCTTTTTACTGAGATTGTGCACAGTAGAAAAAAATACTTGTTTCTGTGTTCTGGATCTTCAATATAATAACTAATGCTGCATATGCTCGTCGAACATTTTTTTTCATGTTATTCATGCAAAGAATGAAATGTAGAAAGTCTTGAACGGTGTTTCCCAGTAACACTTGGAATGTAATGGACAGTAAAATATCGTTTCTGTCAACACAAAGTGGTTTGTTCCACCTGCAAAGGACTATGGAATACAGCTGCAAAAATGGCACCATTGCTGAAACTTTTTTAATTTCCATACAATTATGGATTATTTTTATACAGTTCTGTGGGATAGCACAGGGAACATAGAATGCAAGAAATGTGCTGGTCAGGTGATGGTAGGGAAGATACAGAGCAGGATGCAGCTGCAGGCAGGTAGCAGCAGCAGATGTGTAAGGAGATGCTAGGTGTAAAGAGAAACTTGACAGCAGAAATGCTGCTTTGTTTAACACCTGACAAAATTGCACAGCTACTGGACTGCAGGTTTCCTGAGATTCTCCCTGAGGACATGTCGCTCCAGGACGTGACAGCATACATGCACTCACTTTAAACCAGTTAGACCAGATACTGCTACCACAGCAGACCAGAAAGCACACCTAGCATTTTAGGCAGCTAACCTGTGCTGAAATAGTCTGCCAACAGCAGTTCCCAGGCTAACCAGTTCAAAGCTAGCTCAGCTGTACCTGTTTCAGCTCCAGTAACATTTGTGTAGACATGCCCTGAGGTGAATTTGGGAAGCAATCACACATGTTGCCAGGGCGCTGAGTATACCGAAAGGCTGACCAGAGAAAACAGAGTATGTTGATGCACTCAGAGCCCTGAGAGCGACCGTCTTCCTATCAAAGTGTGTCCCTGCACTTTGCAAAGGTCTGGTTTTGGAGGGGGACTTGTAAAAAGCCCTTGTTTTAGCTTTGTGCACATTGTCCACCGTTTCCCAGGAATGTTAATCTGATCCATACCTCTGCCAGTTGATGAGGTACTGAAGCTTTCCACAAAGTAGTCAAGTGTCACGGGTTTGGCCAAACTGGCCAATGGCTGGCGACAGATGCTTTTCCCCCCACCTCTCGCACACTGAAAGGAGGAGGAGAGATAGGGATTTACAAGTTTAGAAGAAGCTAAGCTACTTTAATGAAAAGATAACAAAATATATTAGTATTGGCAATACCGAATTTAATAGTTTATCCTATAATCTTAATTTTTAGGAGTAATAACCATTTATGGTTATAACGGAAATTAAAGTGAGCTGCAGGTGTTACCTGAAAATCAGGTTCCTGTTGTCTCCTGTTTGGCATCTAAAATGGTGTCCACAATTCACTGTCTAAAAGTCAGCCATTTCAGCTGCAAAAACTCTGGAAGGAAATGAGATGAGAAAACACACCATGAACAGAAAAGATTCTTTATCATCAAAACAAGACAACAGAATCACAAAAAAATAAATAAGCAAAACCCAATCGACAGCTTGAGGCACTTGGTCAGACATTTTATTTTGCCATGCCCATTTTACACATGAGCTTCCTCCTCTAATCCTCCATCATAGCCCTTTGCCAGAGTTTGTGGAATTACTCTCCCTTCATATAGAGGAAAATATAGCACTCCAGCCCTTTGACCAAGTGTATATTACATGCATCAAATAATAGAATAATAGTTCTGAATGGAAATTCTTGTATATAGGAAGACCATCTTAAACAGGTTACAAAGATTAAAACTGGCATATCTCTTCTTTTCCTTTTTGCCTTTTTTCTCATCATTGTGAACAAACTGAGATCTGAACAGTCCCCAGCTGCTTTCTTCAGTCTGAGCCCCACTCTTAATTTCTTAAGAATCTTAAAGCAGACTTGATTTATAACATATTTGTCTGTCTCACACTCCCCAAAATATTCTCATTTTGAATGATAATCACGTACTAGCAGACATTCAGTACTGTCAAAACTGGGTCAGATCATGGGATTCATGCTTTCTCTCACTAATACATCAGGAAGCAAAATGATCTTTAGCAGTTTGGGTGATCTGCTGGTAATATGTCCCCTAATTCTGCTCAAGAGGTAGATGTGCTCCAGTCACTTAGTTAGGTTTTGCATGTGAAGGGAAATACATTCCTGCTGTGGGCTACAACCTATTTAGAAATGCCTGAATCCAGTGGTAGCTAAAGAAGCAGTATTTTTATAAAAGCTTTCATAAGATTACTATGTAATTTTGATAACCTTTTCATTTGTAGAAATTTTCTCTCCTGTGTGTGCATGGTGATTCATTTATTTATTTATTTTTATTAGAAAGGATTGCGTATAGTCCTCAGATGTTTTCTTTTTAAATACTAAATCCTGAGGTACCAGTACAGTTGATAGAGTCAACAGTTGAAACAGCTGTCCAGCAAGGAAAATCTTAGACTAACCTACATTATGGTAAAATCACAGCTGTGAAAAATTGTATTTGTATTTTCTGGTATCTAATAGAACAGATCCTACCAGGCAACCCAGGAAGAGGCTCCTCATTAATCCAAGAGATATTTTGGAACTGGGAGGACATGATCAACCCCAAGTCATGCCTTGACTTTTGTAGCATTTTTTTGTTACTCACTTAGGAAAACTTGATTCATAGAATCATAGAATGCTTTAGGTTGGAAGGAACCTTAAAGATCATCTTGTTCCAACCCCCCTGCCATGGGCAGGGACACCTTCCACTAGACCAGGCTGCTCAAAGCCCCATCCAGCCTGGCCTTGAACACTTCCAGGGACTGGGGCATCCACAACTTCTCTGGGCAACCTGTTCCAGTGTCTCACCACCCCCAGAGTGAAGAATTTCTTCCAAATATCTATGCTAAATCTCCCCTCTTTCAGTTTGAAACCATTACCCCTCATCCTATCACTATACTCCCTGATAAAGAGTCCCTCCACATCCCCTTTACATCTTTGGTGTAATAAATAGCAGCTGCAGCCTAAAACAACAGGTGAGCATTCAATAAACACAGTTTCATATCTCACTGAAAGGCTTCAGTATAGGACAGTGGATTTAAAAACAATTCTACAAAAGTGCCCATTTCAGTGCAATTTGAAAGCTTCACATGGAAGTGGTAACATAATTTTACAGTGCTGTGGCAGTGTGTCCCTGCCATAACCACCAGTGGGGGTCATGATGGCTGCTGGACTTGGGGATGGATGCCAGCATGGTAGTCAAAGGCTATTTGGAACAGGGACCCAGATCTCTTTCTGGTATGCAAATATAGGTCAATCATCTTACTTTATAAGCAGCGGACAGCCCAGGGCCTGTTGAGCTCTCCTGCACGGCAGCGGGCTCCATACCATGATCTCCCTTTGAGTAGGAGCACCTCTCAAGGTTAATCCTCAAGGCTGAGAAATTCCTTGCCACAACAGATCCTCAGTAAGTGGCTAATAGCATGCTAAACTCTGAAGCTTCACTAAGATTATATCTTTCATTGTGCACATAAAATCCTTTAGACATAAACCATTGACTAAGTCCAGGACTAGGACTGGATCCAGCCGCACCTGGACTCTGAGAAGGAGTTTAGAAAGCAAGGGGGTTCTTTCTGAACCTCGACTCAATGGAATGGTCTCCCTGACAGTTTTGTCTGACCCTGTCCTCTATGCAGTAAATAACTGAGTTTACCTTGCCGTCAAATCTTGTTAAACCACTGTTGCATTTACCATTGAACTTTGTTAACTCACTGTTTTCTATCAATAAAGTATATTGCTGCTTCTCTCTTATGACTGAAGAGCATGAGTCCATCTGCGACAAGTGCAGAAAGGAGATCAGTAAGATCAGTTAGGTGTCCCCTGCCTGGCCAGGGAAGGTTGGATGCTGGCGGCTCCCTGGGGACTGGAGACTGGGAGTGTGGGGGACTCCCCAGCGCCAGCTGGGCAGGACCTTGCAGCCAGACCCCATCGCACCACATGAGCCAGGGATGAGGGAAAGACAGGGGGGAGCCAGGGCAGTGCCTAGATGCATTGGGCATCTCCCTGGGGACTGGGACGGACTGAGGTCAGGTCCTGACAAGGCCCTGACAATTGTCTGGGTAATTATAAGCAGTTTTAATGTTTATTAACGCTTTTATTCTCCCCATATAAATTGCCTAGCTGGAAAATAAATATAGGCTTCCCATAGGATAAAAGGTAAAAATCATAAAGATTGTTTTAGGATTTAGGACACTGGCTGATTGTATCTTTCAGCCAAGGTGGGCTACATAAGAAGAGAACTTTGTTTTTATAAAACACAGGTTTCCCTGGTGGCAAACTACTTGCAAGAATGCTGCCACTGCAGTTTGCTGCTGAGCTGTGCAACAAACTGATACCTGCTCTCCCCTCCTACCCTCCTACAGCACGTCGCTAATTCCATACAAATTATTGTATAGTGTTCTTTTCTAAACCTGTTTCTGTGCTACAGGTTTGCTGTGGTTAGAGATTACTGGAGTAACATCTTTACTACCAGTTCATGGCATGCTGGTTGACTAGATGAACTGCTTTTGAAATGAGCTCGCTTTCTTTTTTTTTCTTTTTTTTTTCCTGTTCTTGCTATTGGTAATTGTAGGTTTCCTTACTCACTGATTAGTCTGTGGTTATCTTTGACTTTGTTGTCACTGCAACTTAGTCTGTGCCCACCTCATGTGAACTGCCCTCATGCTTATGGTTCATTCACTTTTGTCAATGCTTAGCATGACTTTTTACCACTTGGACCAAGAAACTGCCCCTTTCCCCATCATGATGTTAGTTGCTAAAGTCTCCTGGTGCTTTCTGGCATTCAGGCTGAATATCAGGCTTTCTGACATTACCTAGCTGTTTCTATGACAGACTTGTTATTCTTCCAGGTTCCAATACACAGGCTTTAATAATTTCTCATTTTTTGGAATCAGGGTCAAGAGTGTCAAGGCCATTCATCCCTACTTTGAGCTGTCTCAGAATAGCACAGTGTGGTGCTCTAGTGCTGCTTAGAGCTGATACTGTCCTTGCCTGCCTTGTTCTGAATGCCAGTCTCAGGTGTGTCTTCACCAATAGCTTTAACTTTCATATGCTGTGTGGGTATCATTGTGTTGTGTCATGCAGTTGACAGGAGTGACAAACATGGTCACTAGATGTGGGCACTTCAGTGCTTGAAGTTGTTAGCAGTGTAGTGTAGAAAGAGAGAAACTTTCTGCTTGATATTACCAGGAGGGTTACAATTTGGATTTGGCAAAGGAGATTATTGAAACTGGAATATATCCAGGTGCTCTGAAGCAAACCCTTCCCCTCTTACAAAAAGCAAGTCTTACATCTTTTATGACCAAAAGTGATCAGCAGTAATTCTACATTTAAAAAAAATGCATTTTATATGAGGACATTATATATGTAGAATATCCAGCCTATCCTGTGCTAGCAAAATGGTGCCTTTGTTATTCACTGGGAAGGAGTGACACTTACTGGTCAGAATATATAGTGCCATAAATTAACTGAATTTAAGGGGTCCTATGAATGGTTTTAATGTGTGTCTTGGAAATGGAAAACAGGGGAGAGGGGGAGAGACGGGGAGACAATCTCAACAAATAAATATAGGATGGAAGCAACAATTAGCTGGAAATTACAAAACTTGCAGGCTGTATTAGCAGCCTTTGAATAGTTCTAGTTCCCTTAGTAAATAAATGGCACCGATCGTTCCTCCCTCATACATCCTTATGCACATACATCTTTGCACTGTGTATCACCTTTTTGTCGCTTTATCCCTTTTTTTGAGGTTTACAAATCTGGTTACTTTTTCTGAGGCCTAATAGGAGATGTGGTTGAAGATGTAGTGATAATACCTGCAGGGTACATAAGAATATCCAGTTCTTTTCTTTGCATAACTTAGAATGGAAAAGGAGAAAAGGTGTAAAGTGCACTGACATCCTTAGTAACTTGATAGACAATACTTAGAATGTGAATTACCCCTGGCTTTTTATTTATTGCTGGTGATGACAGTAAAAGAAGGCAAAGGGATTTTGAAACGGCAGGGATCTGGAAGAAAGTAAGGGGCTATACTCAGAGGAAGATTTCCATATCTTTATACATGCATTTTGCCTAGAAATAAGATCTGTAACAACGGTAGGAGTGGAACAGCAGTCTCATAAGAAAGATGAGAACAAACAGACTGACTAGTTCCAGGAAGTGTTTGGTAAGTGTATGCTTGAATGGTTTACGTGGTTATCTGTGGTTATTTCGGGCACCAGCCAAGTTCCTGTGTTCCCGTGACTATTGACTGGATGACGGTCTGTGCTTTAAGAGATCCAAGTTCTATATTCTTTTAACACTGTCCTTATGGACAAGTCTGTTCACTTCTTTGTGTCTTTCTCCATTTATCCATCACTGGGATTGCTAATTGCAAGTAAAAGCTGTCAGGATGAAGAAACTGCCTGGTGGAGCACCGCATCTGGAGTGGAGTACTCAGTGCCAGTGAAGGCTTCTGTGTGCTAAAGTACTCCTATCATATTAAATGCAATAAGAAAAGGAGAATCTTATAACCCTGTGTACCTCATTTTATATCTGTATTTTCTTTACATGGAAAGTGGTTCTACTGTGTTTAGGAAAGCCTAAGGATTTGCATATCCCCATGCCTAGACTCTTTTACTGTTGGACGCTGGCAATACACTTGTGCTGTAAACTCTTTATCAGCTCGCTCTTTTCCATTTGACAAAGGCTGGCTTGTGTTTCATAGTCTCTTGTTCTCAACGCTTTGCTCTGGTTTTCTTTTTTTTTAGAGTGTCACTCTCCAGCAATAATGCCTACAGGAAGAAAGTGGGACTTTTGCCCCCTCTGCTGGCTGGCTTATCTTTGGTCAGCGTAGTGGCTTTTTAAAGCAATATATCAGTTTTATAATGACTTGGTCAGATGTCTCTACCTGCTGTAACATTTTCATTTTCAAAGAGATGAACATTTGGGGCTGGAAATAAAACTGCAGAATAATATGCTCACAACATATGCATGTTGAAGTGAAAGAAGCAGCAGGATTGGGTGATGGTCGTGAGACCGTAGCTAAGATCTGTCCTGTGCTAAAAGCACTGATAGCCCTTACTAAGATGTGTTATCCAGATCTCTTTTCCCTTTCACATTTTTTTTTTCCTAAAGACATTTCAGCCCCAGGTATTTGCCAATAATGAAGAACTAGAAATCATTAAGATGCCCACCACAAACATATTTTTCTTTGTTAATACCATCAAAAATGGTGAAACAGCTTCCTGAATATAAGAGACTCAGAGAAATCAGATTTTAATTTTCAGTAAGCATGATAAACATGTTGACTATTTGGCTCCTTCTCTCCTTTACTCCTGTCAGCACAGGTTTGGCTTGGTCTCTTACACAGCGCTGCTGAATTTTATGCCTTTACCAGCTGTCTCTCAGCTAAGACATATCCAACGTGCAAGGGCTGCTTTCCTTGGGACTCTTCCTGTGGACCATTTTCCTTGCCAGAGAGAAAGGCTGCTCCTGCATCACGGGAAGTGCTGCTGGCCTTCCCATGCAGGCCATGTGTTCCAGGCATGGCCCCATCCTGGGGACCCTCTGCCAGAGTCGATCCCTGGTGTCCCTGCCTGTAGGCATTGGGGAGCCCAAACTAGGTCCCAGCCCTCCCAGCACAGCCCCACTAGTGCTGAGCAGAGGAGAGGGCTCACTCCCCTCAACATGCTGCCATGCTTGAATGCCTTGGGAAGTATTGAAACATTAAATATAAATGTGCTAACTTAGCTGCTTGATATTGTTGAAATAAAGACTCATTCATATTCTTCAGTTTGCAAAAGTGTATAGTTTTGCTTCAGGTAATGACTGATTCTCCTTTTTTATTAAGTCATATGCTGAATTTGGACTCTATGTAGGTTTCAAGAAACAACTACATAAAAAAGATGCAGATTTTTTTTTTTTAACCTAACCTTTTTGATAAGAGAACTTGTTTGCTTCACTTTCTCTTGCATCATGCTTTCCCTTTGACTTTAGATAGTAAAGCTCCTAGTCTGCTAATTCTCAACTCCCTTTTTCTTCTGAGTTTACAAAGCATACTATGTTAATTGTGTGGCTTTCTTAATGTGTTCTGCTGTGAATCTAGAGAAGAGTAAGTGAAAAATCCTAGTATTTATAAAGATGAAAGAGGGAGTTTCAACACCATACAGTAGAATGCAGCACTGAAAATTCTGGGTTAATGACAGCTGACTTAGTGTACCTATACATGGAAGTGTTAGATACCATACGCAGGGAATAGTTTGGGACTAAAAAGTAGTATAGCCCAATTAACAGAGCATTGCACCAGGTCAAATCGTAAAGTATTCCCTAAGAGCTAATAATTAGTTCAGATATTGAGCTGTATTAACACAGTTATGTTTCATTTATGCTATATGAAAAGCCTGAACATGGATGGTTCCACCACAGTGCTGGTGTAGTTGGCATTGTCTTGAAAGTTTCTTCAGTAATCTCCACTATGGGCAAGTCCAGTGACTTCCACCAGCATAGCTTTACCATATTGTTTCAAATTTGCATTGTGTCTCTCTGACTGGTGTTCAAATAAATAAATCCAAGACTGCAATTAATATTCCTCCAGCTTTCCAGTTACAAACACTTGATAATAGTGCACTTATGTTTGCTACTATTTTAGAAATTCTGTATTTGTATCCCATGTCTCTTCTATCTTTTAATTCGAATTACAATTACACTCATACATGAATTATAATTACATTACAAATAAGCCTTTTAGAGCCTCTCGAAGTACACAAAGAAAGAAATTTTTCAACAACTTATTTGAGTACTTCCATATTAATCAGGTTATACCATTTAAGTGAAAGAATGCACAACAGCAGATATCAAATGGAGCAGTTACCTAAGCAGCTATCACATCTTGTTCACCTGCCTTCAGCTCAAAAGGAACTAGAAATGGGTGCTGACAAAAAAACCCTGTCTGTTGATTGGGAACTTGGATAATCCATGTTAAAGGTCAGTCTTAATAGCACGGATCAGGATAGGTAAATACTGAATAAATGCAAGTTTGATTCAGAGACAGTTGAACATGTCAAGCTCTAACTACTACTTAAGAAATTTGGTTATTAACGGTGGCCCAAATCTTCTCAAATCTCTACTTGTGGATAATAGTGACAGAGCCTTCCAGAGCCATACGAATGGAAGCAGGATTTTTTTTATATCCTCATATCCCATTTTAGGCTTGAACAAAGTCCGTGTTGTCCGTGTGGCAGCTGAGAAACAACTGTCTCTCTTTGCCTGTGTTAGCACGTACATGCAGTTGACCTGCAGCATGTGAAAGACCAGACCAAGCATACCAGTTACGTGAGTGAGAATTGTTTTCAGTGTTGATTATCCTCTGTTCAGTGTTTCTGGGGATCCTGAGGCAGTCTAAAAATCTGAAGCATTCCTAAAAGAGGAAAAGGAAAGCTGAAGGTCCCTTATGTGCCCATAGATATTCTCATTCTCCCGTTTCCCCTAGTTCTACTCGTGGTTTGAATGTGCTGCATAAAGAATATTAGCTCAGTCTGCCCTCCGTCTGAGGCAAACATGTATTCTGGGTCTTTCTGTACCCAAGTAGTTCTTTGCAAGTGCTAAACTTGAATCTATGTTGTAGGTAGTTTTGTCTCCAGTCTTGCACCATTCCATCTGTTGGACAGACCTTGGGCTTACGTTACAGTGATGTCCCTTGCTGTTCTTGCCTGGGCTTCTGGAATGGATGCTGGGCCTGCCTCCCTGTTGTCCCTAAATGAGGGTTCTACACCCAGTGTGCAAGAGCCAACCAATACACTGAGTCGAGATATTTGTTTTTATTTCAGTTCTGAAGAATTGGGTGCTGGGCATTTAACAACCGCCAGCACACCTCACATTTCAAACCGCCCAATATTTATAATGATAAAATACATCTGTTATTGGTCAATAATGATTCATTCACCACTCCTAACTATACATATGAATCTAAGCTCATATTTAAAACATTTAGGGAGGTTACCTGATTACCATGCTCATTATTCACAAAGGGGTGCGTATCTTAGCATTATAATTACCCAAGGTTAGTTTGGGATACATTCTTGGCTCGAATTTGGTCCGGAAGTTATATTTTGCTCTTATGTCTAAATCAGCAACTGCAAAAGAACATGTAAGACACATTGTTTCATTTCGCATCCTATTCAAGGTTAGGTACATTCCTTGATGCCTCAACCCTGTCGCAAATGAAACTTCTTGATAAACTTTTAACTTGTTTTTTAAACGTCATCCCTACCTCCCCTTGTATGACAAATCCCTGAACGGCAGACGGAGCTGATGGCTCTCGTCACCTCGGCCCCCCTTAGGTATTGCAAATCTGCCTCCAGGTTGAGTTAGGGGATGGCCTTGCCTGTGCCGTTGTCACCCTTGGTGCCGGACTTTAATGGAGTACCCTCACTCTCACTGCTCCCTGTGTGTATATACACAAATACGTGTACTCTTTACTCTGTGTGTGTGTGTGTACATATACATATATATATATATAAAGTGCATGTGTGAGTAAATAAGCGACATATTATGCCTATTTGTGTACTCCTTTATATCTATATTTAGACATGTACTTGTATTTATTTTCTGTATTCTATATTCCATATTATATATTCTTGTATTGGGTTTTGGTGCCCGGGCATTGGCAGTGGGGGCTGTGGGGGCGGCCCCTGTGAGGAGCAGCCGGGGCTGCCCTGTGCCGGACACAACCGGTTCCAGCCGGCTCCAACCGACCCACCGCAGGGCATGGCCCAGCCCCTCCGCCACAGGTGGGGTGCCTGGGGAAAGCACATTTAGGGAAGGCCAAAAACACGGCGTAGGCTGTGAAGGGAGAGGGGAACCATCCCTGGGAGCACGGAGGTGAGAGGAGCAGGAGGAGGGGGAGGAGGTGCTCCAGGCGCCCGAGCAGAGGTTCCCCTGCAGCCCCTGGAGAGCCCAGGCTGGAGCAGGTTCATCCTGAAGGACTGCAGCCCGTGGAAGGGCCCATGGTGGAGCATCGGAACAGTGTGAGGGGTAGGAAGGAAGGGCAGAGACAAAGCGTTGTGGACTGACTGCAACCCCGCATTCCCCGTCCCCCTGTGTGGCTTGGGCTGTGTGTGAGGGAGGGAGGTAGAAGAGCTGGGAATCATAGAATTATAGAATGGTTCAGGTTGGAAAGGGACCTTAAAGATCGTCTAGTTCCAACCCCCCTGCCATGGGCAGGGACACCTCCCACTAGACCAGGCTGCTCAAAGCCCCATCCAGCCTGGCCTTGAACGATTAAGTTTAGCCTGGGAAAGGAAGTTGGGGGGAGGTGTTTTAGTTTTCTTTGTTTCTCCATATCCAAATCTATTTTAACTGGCAACAATTGAAGTTAATTTTTCTCAAGTTGTATCTGTTTTGCCCATGACAGTAATTGGCAAGTGGCCTCCCTGTCTTTATCTTGACCTACGAGCCTTTTCATCTCATTTTCTCCCCTTGTCCTGACGAGGAGGGGGAGTGATAGACTGGCTGGGTGGGCATCTGGCGGCCAGCCAGGGTCAACCCACCACAATTCTATAGCCTATATAGTCTTTATATATATATTTCTTTATATATATATGTGTGTGTATATACATATATAGTCTCTCTCTCTCTATTTCTATATATAGAAATCTATGTTTCTACAAAAATGTATTATTTTTTTTTTTAATGTGAGCACTTCCTGGTCCAAAGGAAATGAGCAGCCAGTCAGAGGGTAGTTTGAAATCATGTGGGTATGACAGTTTCAAAAAAGTGGCAACCATCCAATCACAGAGAAGTATAAAAACATGTGGGGTATGACATAAAAACCATGGGTCTTTGCATATATCGTAGGCAGGAGCATCCCTCTCTGATGCCTTTCTCATGTAGTCAGGAAGAGGCAGCTGGTCCTATCAGACAGTCACAGGGCAACCTGTGAACAAGTGGTGTATGATGTTTTACAAAATGGCAAACCTTGGGGGCAGAAAGAGGTGAAGGGAACAGATGAGGTGACTGGAAGATGTACAGGACTTTGGGGCAAGTGGGACACAAGGTGGGCAGTAGGGGCAGGGCTTCCACCACCATTAGGGTGGTGGCAGCTGCCTCTGCTCATGCTGGGTCAGGGTTGTCCTCACGCTGCTTTTGCCCTATGTCAAGGTCCCTCTGGTCTGTCACCTCTGCTGTACCCTGGCGTCCCATCTGTGTGCACTATAGCAGGTGTAGTCTGGCAAAAGGGAACCATCACTGCCCTTCGCATGCTGGCAGGGCTACAGGGGATGCAGCCCAAGATATGGGTAGTCTTCATCCAATGTGGGTTTGAGCCTGCCCCACACCATGTGCAGGACATGACATTTGTTTATGTTGGCTTTTATGAGATTCGTGTTGGCTTGTTCCTTTGCCTGTCCACACACCTCTAACCAGTGGCTCTGCCCTCAGGCTTATTGACTGAACCCCTGGTTTGGTGTCATGTGTGGACTTGATGAGATGCATTTCTTCTCCCCTTCTGGAATAGTGATGAAAATGTTGACCAGGGCAAGTCCCTGGATAGACTCCTAGGGAATTCTTCTTGTCACTGGTCTCTAGGCTGAACATGAATTTTTGCCGTTCCTGATAGCTCTTCCTACTATATTTTTCATGTAAAAGTCACCAAAAGCACACTAAGCATAGTTAGTGTGTTTATATCTGTTTTCTGAAATCTCAAAATTTTACTAGTAGAGCCACTGGGGCTGTTAGTCTGTCATTTGTTTTGAAGTTCTTGAACTAGCCTTGTCAGTAGTGTTTATCTTCTTCAGAAGGGTTTCTCACTGGAAAAATGTCTCATTATGTGCAGGATTGTTAAGGTTTTAATTGCTGGTTTAGGAGTTTAGATACAGCCTCTTGGCATGGAATCAGAGGAAATGACAGCTGGACTAGCTGGTACACAAGACGGAACGTTTCTAGATGTTAGTGGAAGAAATGTCAGTTTTCTTATTTTTTCATTGTTTTCTGCATGACCTTAAGAGATGGTGAAAACTGTAGTGCAGACATATCAGAAGTCTGTCTTTCTGGTCTGTCCAACAGAGTTTTTCATACCTCATTTATTTTCACCCGTTGTTTAAATGTTTAACATGTTGCCAAGGGTGGAAAGACGGCTGGGACATTGTACACTTTAAAGTAATGGCTATTCTGCCAGCATTTAAGCATTTAATCAACTAGGATTCAATTGTACATTTTGTTTTCCGATTCTCATGACTTTTTAAAACTATTTTGCTTTTTTAAACTATTTTTGGGGTCAGGAGTTAATATTTTGAGACTTCTAAATTTTTTTCTTGATCTGAATAGTGGTACTAGAAATACTGTGGTAGTAGCTATTTCTTCTGTATTTATGTATGCTTTGAATTTATGGAATGCATTTAATGGAACACTTTTCAATGAAGTTATTGTTCCTCACTCCAGTCATATGTCAATTCTACTTTAATTAATGCATTATCAATTATGATAGCTTTCTACTGCAGCACATAAGTTGTATAGCAATCAATGAAACATGAAACATTCACTATAGCAAGCTATGGGAAATTATCATAGAATCATAGAATGGTTAGAGTGGGAAGGGACCTTAAAGATCATCTAGTTCCAACCCCCCTGCCATGGGCAGGGACACCTCCCACTAGACCAGGTTGCTCAAAGCCCCATCCAGCCTGGCCTTGAACACTTCCAGGGACTGGGGCATCCACAGCTTCCCTGGGCAACCTGTTCCAGTGCCTCACCACCCTCACAGTAAAGAATTTCTTCCTAATATCTAATCTAAGTCAACGGTCTTTCACTTTAAAACCATTGCCCCTCATCCTATCGCTACATACCCTTGCAAACAGCGGCTCCCCAGCTTTTTTATAGGCCCCCTTTAGGTACTGGAAGGCCGCTATAAGGTCTTCCTGGAGCCTTCTCTTCTCTAGGCTGAACAGCCCCAACTCTCTCAGCCTGACTTCATAGGAGAGGTGCTCCAGCCCTCTGATCATCTTTGTGGCCCTCCTCTGGACTTGCTGCAACAAGTCTATGTCCTTCTTGTGCTGAGGGCTCCAGAGCTGCACACAGTACCCAAGGTGGGTCCCACCAGAGCAGAGGGACAGAATCACCTCCCTTGACTTGCTGGCTGTATTTCTTTTGATGCAGCCCAGGATGTGGTTGGCTTTCTGGGCTACAAGCACACTTTGCTGTCTCATGTTGAGCTTCTCATCCACCAACACCCCCAAGTCCTTCTCCTCAGGTCTGCTCTCAATCCATTCTCCACTCAACCTGTGTTTGTGCTTGGGATAGCCCCGACCCACATGCAGGACCTTGCACTTGGCCTGGTTGAACTTCATGAGGTTTGCACAGACCCACATCTCAAGCCTGTCAAAGTCCCTCTGGCTGGCATCCCTCCTCACCAGTGTGTCAACTGCATCACATAGTTTGGTGTCATCAGCAAACTTGCTGAGGGTGCACTCAACCCCACTGTCCGTGTACTTGATAATGTGAGTTTTAGCTATTGATTTAACTGTGTTGAGCCATTCTGTCATTTTTATTCCATGTTTCTTAAAAGTTATTGAATGCAAAATGATGATATTCACTTGACTAGCAAGAATGAACTGGTTAAACACAAAGTACTTGTGATGAAAAAAGTTATGTGAATGAGAGAGCTAAAACTAGATCTAGGTTTTCAGTTCAACTTGACGAGTCACTAAACACTGTTTTCATTTTACAGATTTCTCTTGGTGCTGATCTGTTTAATATTCAGTGTACTGTCTACTATAGAGCATTATTCTGAATTTGCCACTGGAACCCTTTTCTGGATGGTAAGTGACCTTTTTTTGAGAAAGACTCTAATCAGTTTGACTAAATCTAAATTGCTTTAGGTGAACAAGGGAGATAACAGTTAAAAATCCTCATGCTACCAGGACATTTAAAATATTACCTGCTTTCATTAAAGGAAGTTCATAGTTTAATGAGTATGATTATTTTCTAGATCTGTAAACTATGAGGGTACTTGATAGATTAACAGTTTTTATATACTTGCTTTTCATAAGCTATGAAACTGTAGCTCTTATAGTGGACAACTAGTGTTCATCAGTCTTATGCAGTGCGGAACAGGGTATTCTATAGGCGGGAATGTATTTTTAAAACATATCTCTTCTAAGTCGTATGGTAAAAAATTGGCCAAGAACCATGCTCTTCAGAAGTATCTGAATCTTGGGGGTAAGTGATTTCTGTTGGCCTAGTTTGCTGGTATATAGAACAGGGAGGAAGAGCTCCTATCACGTTTCTATGCCTCAGTGATTTGGCTTTGAAGTTGGTGCTTGTTAACTGTTGTAGCTGTTAGCAATCCACTAGGGTGTCTGGTTCTTCTTGAGCATACATGATGTTTTGTACTTGGTATTTTGCAAAACCATAAAGACATTGAGTGGCTTACCAAATATCCTTTTCTTGCTATTAGAATCTTTAGTAATTTAAACAACAGATGTTGTAATAGAAAAATCTGCTCACCTGGAGGTATACAGAGGTTGCTTATTGTTTTCACAGTACCCAGGGAACAATTCCTTTATCACTGGGCTGAGTAGTTACTTTACAGATGAAATGTACCTGAATTGTGCTACTAGTCCTGAGCTATTAAGTCTCTTAAAAATGTGAAATCACATCCAGCAGCCATCTATAAACTGTTGCAACATACATACAATATTTTTAAGTGTTGATTTGAAGTAGGTGGGAAATAGAAGTACAAATAATTTCCATGAGGACTCTTGACAATGGTCCTTCTCTGTTCCCCCCTCTCCCTCTTCACCTTAGAGGTGAAGAATGGTAATGAACCATTCTTGATAAAAATGGAGTATATCACTTTTAAAGAGTTGCTCACAATATCTGTAATTTTAGCCACTCAAATCCTCTGATCTCAATGTGTGATAATCTCAGTATTCTTAGTGTCATTTCTTTTTGCTAAGTGGTGACTTCTAATGTGATGGATTTTGGTTTTCCATCTGGTTTGAAAATAAAAATCAGATACTTATTTGTTTTCCTATGGCTTAGACTACATCAGTATATGTGTCTTCTACATGCAATTGACGAAGCCATCATTAGGATCCCTGAGTTATTTTGGGATTTTGATTAATGTTAACCCTGCAACAAATGTTGCTTGGCCTTTAAGCCATATTCAGTGTCAAGCAAAGTGCAGTATTCTGCCTGTGATATGTCGTCTTCTCATACTCACTGAAGGATGCAGAGTGATTATAGGTCAGTATAACCACCATCCAAAACAGTAATACTGGCAAAGATTCAATGCTTAGTTGATTGTTTTTGTGTAGATGGTATGTGCACATGCAGACACATATTATTGTTGGACAAAAAATAACTAGATGAAGACAGATGTGGGGTTCACATAGTGCCCACATAGCATTGCCAGCTATTTTTAAGTGATGTTACCATCTAACAAATGAATCATGCATAGTCAGTGGCAGTGCTGGAACAATTTCTTGGCCTTACGCTGGAGGATACCTCTCCTGAGTTTGCTTTCCTCCCCGCTGTTTCCTGAGCTTCCTTCCTAGAAATGGCCAGCACAGAGGTTGGCTGTTCTGCTGGCTACAGTAGGTTCACTTGCCTAGAAAGCATTTGTCTTAAACCGTGGATCTTAGAGTTGCTTCTGAAATAAATTCACTTCAGTTACAACACTTGAAAGACTGCTTTTAGAGCTAATTATGTCAGTTCTTTTTCATAGACTTGCGACATTTCTGTCACTGAAGTAGATATGGCACATTAGTAACAGATGTAACTGCAGATGTATCCTAAGTCACTAAAGTCTTGTGTTTTAAAGACTAAATTTTTTTAATGTTCTTAATACATCTGGGTGGTGTAGGATAATTTCATGTCAAGTGCGAAACCTGTCCTCATTCAGACAAGCTATGTGAATATAACAAGGAGAGAATATCATATCAAGAAGGCCTGCCAAAGTAGTGTTTATAGTTTGAATGGAAAAAGGGGCCTGAAGAAGCAG
Organism: Dromas ardeola; assembly: GCA_013398915.1. NCBI lineage: Eukaryota > Metazoa > Chordata > Aves > Charadriiformes > Dromadidae > Dromas > Dromas ardeola. Next base: position 14,778 of record VYZM01018843.1, on the reverse strand, counting down.
TTGCTAGAACTTAGAGTAAAAAAAGCCCCAAATCCTTATTCCTCTCCTCCCCACACCCCCCGCCACGCATATGTTTTCAAGTCTCTGAAAATTCAAGTGAATTCTGGAGGAAAAAAACATCTTTGCCCCTGCATTTGAATGTTAAGGCCAATCTGTCATCTTTGAGACTACTGAAGATGTTGCATAGCCACAGCTTCTGACGTAGGCTGATGCTATGCCTCCCCAAGTGCTGGAAATTGCTCTATTTGATGTCCTTGCTTGGGCTTAAAGAACACTTCTGTTTTTTGCATTTATGAAGAAAAGACAACATGTAAATCTCCATTTGATCATCATTGTGGTAAAATCAGTTTACTTCCACGGTAGTAGGACTGGTAAAATTGCTTGTCTTGAGCTTGCAAATCCTGTCATTTGAAGAAGGTTTTTGTTCTCATACTACCAAACACTTTGTGTATTCACAGCCACGCTTGGAAGGGTTTTTGCCAGCTCTGCCTGACATAATCTAATTTAATTTTTCCATGTACATACATACATTGTATGATCTTTGTTAATTCCTGGTTGTGTTTTTTTTTCTCCTCTGACTACTTAGCAAGCCAGCAAATGAGGGAAGCGATGGTGGCATTGGCACAATGAATCATGCTGATAAACACCAACAGAATAGATAGTGAAGAACATAATTCCTCCTGGTTTTTATTTTTTTTACTTGCAGAGAGAAGCTTAGCATTTCAAATAGTGTTTAAAATGGATCACAAGGCTTCTAGGTAGAACAACAATGTACATGATATTTCACAATCCACAAAGCTTAAATGCACTTGCAGTTGTTTTTTATTCAGATTGCTACATGTAGTGTGGTATGATAAGGAATCTCCAGTTTCCCCTGGGTTCCTTGGTCCTGGACCTGTACTGTTGGGAGCTTTTTCACTTGTCTGTCCATCGGTATTTAGGACCTACTGCATGAGAAAGTTCTTGTACAATGTCTGGGGAAGATAAAGCAATACTACTTTACCATCTGCCTTCTAAACTTGCACTGCCTGCCACTCTCTTCAGCTCCTGCAGGCACTGGAATTTTCTGAACAGGAAGGTCAAATAGGGTTTTCCAAAATAATTGTGATCACTCTAGTTACAGATTGCATAATGGGAGTGAATAGCATCTCCACTTGTCATAGCATGCAAATGCTGGATCTCACAGAACTCTGGAACCACGTGCCTTGGTGGTTTCTTCATTTCATATGGTCATAGAATGATTTGGGTTGGAAGGGACCTCAGGAGGTCTTTTCAACCTCCTGCTCAAAGCAGGGTCAGTGATGGGATCAGACCATGTTACTCAGGACATTATCCTGTCGGGTCTTGAAAACCTCCCAGGATGAATACTGCATAGCCTTTCAGGGCAGCCTGTTCCAATGTCTGACCATCCCACAAGGTGAAGAAGGTTTTCCTTATATCCAGTATGAACCTTGTTTCAGCTTTGGTTTGTTTTCTTTCATCCTTCTGCCATGGTCTGTTTTCTTTCATCTTCCTGCCATGCACTGCTGTTAAGAACCTGGCTCCATCTTCTCGATAACTTCCTTGTATGTATTGAGAGGCAGCTCAGAGGTCCCCCATGCATTCATTTCTCCAGGCTGAACAAGTCCAGTTCCCTCAGCCTCTCCTCATAGGGCCTGTGGTCCAACACCCTGACCACCTTGATGGCCCTATGCTGAACTTGCTCCAGTTTATCAAAGTCTTTCTTGTAGTGGTGGAAAAAACAGGTGCAGCATTCTAGATGCAGTCTAATGAGTGATAAGTAAGGGGGATAATTACTTCCCTTGTTCTCCTGTTGTTAGCTTTTATCACTTCCTTACATTTGGAGGAGGTTGTCTTTAAAGACCTGTTGGCTATCCTGAGCTTGTTGACCTTTCAGAGCTGCCTCTCATGGGATCCCAACTATGAGTTCCCTGAGTAATTGGAAGTTTGCTCTCCTGAAGTGTAGGGTCCGTACTCCCTTCAGGATCTTGAATTACATTATTTCTTGGATGCCACGTACAAGGTGTTGTCTGTCTCCAACTAATTTTTCCTTGTATATCTGAACAGCAGACCCATCTGTGTTTCATTCCCAGTTGCCCGCTCAATACCTGTATCTGACAGTCCAGAAACACTCCAGAAATCTCTTAGATTGCTTGCGTCTCACTGTGTTGCTCTTAAAATAGGTGATAGCTGAATTGAAGTCCTCTATAAGAACCAGAACATGATCTAGAAACTTTCTTGAGTTGTTTAAAGAAGACTTTGTCTGGCTTCTTATCCTGATCATTTGGTCCGTGACAAACTTCCACCATGATGTCACCTTTAGTGGCCTGTTGTCAATTTCTGATTTGGTGCACTAAGTGCTTAACACCCGACTTGTGCAAAAAGCCTGTCATGCCTCTTTTATGTCCCCTGTCTGATGTCTCTGTGCATTTCTTCCAGTATCTCATGCCCTAAATATTGGAGCAGGTACCATTTTAAGAAATCCTCCACTTTGATCATCAGATCATCAGAACAAGTTGACAAAACTGAGCAGCATACTGAGCCGAAGCATGCTCAGTACTATGCTCAGCACACACGCTCTGAGGGATGTGTGAGGGATGACTATGTGCAGCTCTGTAGCTGGGACTGCTGAAAAGAGGGAACTTATTCTATTGTATACTAAGAACAAGTTTCTGAAATAATCCTGCCCAGGATGGTATTTATGAACTTGGGATACACTCTCACAAATTATCATGCCATGCCTGAGTACCAGTACGTGGGTAACAACTGGGGTATATGGTATGTTCTAAGAGTAACAATTTGAGGGTAGGGGCAGGGGAGGGAATGTGGCTTTCTTGCCTTTTTGTGGAACACATGGTAAAGCCTGGCATGTGAGCATCAGAATTTGGGAACTGGTTTAAAATTTCTTTTAAAAAATGGATTAATACTTTTGGCAAAAACAGGGGGAAAAAAACCTGTTAAATAGCTGTCTTTTTTTTTTTTTGCCCTACTTAATTAGTATGTAGACACTTTTGGCACTCATGGAGATATTTTTCAGGGTTCACTTGCCTTTTTAATAGCTTCTTCCAAATACAAATCAAGAGCAGTGATTATGGGATTTCCTACAGTCAATCTTGAGTCAACACTGTTCGCTTTCTGCCTTTGATAGAATTGACTGCTAATTATTACTTGTGTTTATTTGCCACCTTCCCAATGGTTTTCATAAGTGCTCCTTAAACACCATGTGACTGAGTGCAGAATGAGTTTGTGTTTGCTGCCTGATCTGCAGCACTGTGTCCCCATGCGCTTTTCTGACAGGAACACAGCTCTTGAAGGGTGTTGCTCTTGAAGATGGCAAAACCTGAGAGCTGTCTTTTTGTTCCATCATACTTATCTGCTGCTTGTTACTCTTTTTTTAATGCCAGTTTTTTTCAAAATGCATATTCTGAGAAATTAAGAGAACAGGCATAGTATTATTTCTTTTTAATTGGAAACCCTATCTGCTTGAAGTAATTTCATACTTCAGTTCTTCACTGATATATTTACAACTGGCTTGGTAAAAATTAAAAGAAGAAAAAGTTCGTCTTTAAATACTAGAGTTGGTTTTAATCTACTTGTTCTTAAAATAAATATATGCACTTTTATCATTACCATGGATTCCTGTCATGGGTCAACTCTATTTGCATTGACCATATTTCCCAGACTTTTTAACCATTTTACTTCTTTTTGGTTTCACTTGTTGAAATTTCCCCTGTGAGTTCAACAGATCAATCAAATCAGTGCTGATTCTTATGATGTCTTTCATTAAAAAAATTTTCCTTGCTCAACTGTTCTTTTTAACTTTTAATATTTGTAACTTGCATGTTCCTTTTATACTCCTTGTTCTGAGCATGATACTCTAAACTCTTATTTACTGTAGTGTTTAAAGTTATGCTTCCTCTTCAGCCACTTTCTTCTCTGGGAGATCATCAATCTCACATGGACATGTCTGCTTCCTGATGTATAAAGCTTTCTTTCAGGTGTGTGTGTATATTATTAAAAAAAAATAAAAATATTTTCACTAGTTAGTATTGTTGGGTGGTTGTTCAAAGCAAAGAATGTCTTGAGCTGTTCTCAAAGAGTTGCTGATGTATTAGCACAGACTTTTTGCATGATCATAGGCAAACCTTGAAGTTGTCTGAGTGCAAGATCACAGTAGCTAAGTGACTGAGATTAAAAATAAATAAAGTGTTTAGGAGTACTTTGACTTAAATTTCCCATGGAAATTATTGTTTTTATTTAAAAAGTTTATGCCAGAAAAATCTTTTCAGCAAACCAGACATATGCTTATGTCTATCTATTTTTCCAGACTTCCTTCATTGTCCCTTTTAGGTAACATTTTATCCTTCCACTTTGTCCCAGATTTTAATTCCCTAATATATACAGTTATAATTTTATCTTAATGTAAGGTGATTCTATTGAAAAATTTAAAAAGTTGCCAAAGCCTCTTGTATGGGCTCTTGCATATACAGGAGGAGGCTGTAATGTTTTCTTAATGATCTAGTAGTTTGTGTGTCAGTTTTGATTTGTAAATGGCATCTAGATCTTTAAGGATATGGCATGAAAAAATAAACTATAAAGTGGGCCAGGTGTAATACCTCCTTTGAGAATTAATCTGATGGAGTGTTTTCATGGTTAGAGGTCATATATTTTTCTACCAGGAGAGGTCACCGTGGTAGTTTACAAAAGACAGATTTTTATTTTTATTGTAAAAGACCTTGCAAAAAGAGAGTTTCTTAGCTCGTGGGAGTAATTTCACTAAATGTGCTGTTTTAAAAACAAGAACAAAATATTATTTTTATCATACATGAGATGTTTTTACACACTACGAGCAACAGAATAGAATAAATCATCAATTTGTATAATGACAGTGTTGTAGGTGAAAGGGAAATTTTTCACTGCTTTAATATCTTGATGTTAATTACATTTTAATTTAAGGATACCAAGAGTGTTCTTCATTTTGCGAAAATAGCATGTTTTGCTATAAATCATATTGATTCATCTTTGTTAATTTAATTTCTACTTGTATGCCATGATGTATTTAATGTTGTGGTCATTGCAATTGGAATGAAGGAGAGAGAGGAAATACTGTTTGTCTTAATGTGCTTTCCAATTCAGAGCACATAATCCAAATGTGAAAACACTACATTTTCAGGGTAAGTGGTAATGGCAAAACTGTGTAGGAATTGATATACTGGATTGGACCAAAACCTTAATTCCTTCAGTGTTGTATTTCTGATAGTGGTCTGTTTTCAATGCAAAAAAAAAAGGAAGTCTTTTTTACAAAACTATTATCTATTAAAATAGGTAGAAATCTTCTGAATCTTTTCTTTTGGTTTCAGCAGGGGTCACTGCATTCTAGTCATATTCTCCTGATGAGTGGTTTCCTACTGTAGTTTTCTCAGGGTTATGGGATAAGACTTCAAAGGGCATGTGCTGTCCTAGGAGCTTTCTGCAGCAGAGCCACAAACAAGGTGGATAGTCTTAGTGTTTCAGCTGGGATCACCTTCCCTGTTTCAGCAGGGCTGGATACTGGATTCCAGTGGTTTTTCTAGATGACCTCAGCTCCTGTGGTACCTCTTCCTTTGGGAGGCAGACTTCACACATCCGCTTTCCTCTGACATGTTTCTTTGCTGGAAAAAGCAACAGCGTATCTTCCAAACACATTAACACCTGTAGTTCATAGCAGTACAGCACTAGAGGATACACAATACCTTTAAAGACTCCGTTTTCAGGATCCTCACTTGTTGCCTCTAATGTAGGCCCTCACTGCCCTCTCACGTTGCTTGGTTGCTAGCAATCCTGATGTAGTGACTACATTTAGCATGTAGCTTTTATTAACTGTGTTTGCAAATCCTTTTGGAGAAAAGGCTCAGATGTAAGATTAGGAACTCCCACATCAGCTGCTGCTTAAGCTTTTTGGGAGAGAGGCTCATGCTGTGGCTTTATTTAGGAGTCAGGGCTTAAGGGGAGGATGTCATGAAAGAGTTCTAGGCTGCAGATGGGTCACATCGTTCTCATTCGTTCCTGAAGTCACTACTCAGTTTTGGCTTTATATAATGATTTCTTCTGCATCTTATGCTGTGAACACACCCTCCTGCTGTATACATGGGCTAGGCTTCTCGGAGTACCCAAACTTGAGAGTACCGAGTGATAGTTGGCTTACGTAAGCCAGCTAAGGCGTGTGTGTTTTTAACTGCTCTGTTTCTGAACTGGACCTCAGAATGGCTTTTCTTTTTTGAAAATAGTGAGTTGATGACACGATTTTCAAAGTGTAAGTTTTTAAAAGACTCTCTTCCTGTCTGCAGTGGAGGAGCTCTCCCATTCCTTAATTTTTGCCTCTGCTTTTATCCCTTCTCCCATTTAAGCTATGTAGTCATGTCATAAAATGCTGTGTCATCTTTAATCTGTTAGCAGAGTAGAAATAAGGTTGCGTGGTATGTAAGCTTACTTTAGTCTTCTCTATGATTTATGGTGAAGTGTATGTATTCTAATAGGTTTTGAGGCATTTTCTCCATCTCATCAAAGCAATTAGTGTTAGAAAGAAAAATGGTGGATATTTTAACCATTTCCTGCTTTTGTGCCAATTTATAACTCTAAATCTGTGCTTTGCCACATGGCATTAGCACTTAGGGCCTTTTCCAGGTCTGTTTAATAAAGTGATATGTTGATAATCTAATACGTGAAGTTCAGAGGTACTCCTGCTTGGCCTCACCAGATCATTTCTTACAGATGATAATGGATTTCTTATAGATTATGGCATGCAGAGTAGGTACCATAATATTTAGTGGCATTTTGCGATACCTGTGTAGTGTATATTATGCCTGTGTAACAGTAGGTGTTAATGAGGTGTCCAATCCCTGACAGGGGAACTGACAGGTAAACTGCTTCAGTAGAACAAGACACTATTTCTTCTTTTAAACTATGGAAGAGTTAGACTATTAGTGTAGAATACACCTGAATTAATGACTCAAAAGCTTTTGCTTTATTCATTTATTCCTTGTAAACCTGTGAGAGAGAAAACAAAGATAATCCTTGTTTCTTTATGAACTTCTTGTTGGTCTGTAAGAAGAGGCAAAAATAGATCAGGAATATTATAGTATTACAATATAAAACATTATTAAAATAGATATGGAATATTGTTTCATACATTAAACATATTAGGAAAAATAATTGAGTCCACAAGTCTTTCACTACATTCCATAAGCTTAAGTTGTCTGCTAAGTAATCTTGCTGAGTTGCCATAGTCTTTCTGGAATCAAATGTAACCATCAGGCTTCTTGATGTGAATTATGATACAATTATTCTTGTGGCTTCTATTACCTTGTGGGTTGCCCTAAAGCAGTACAGAACATGTTGTGCTGGATGATTGCTGTGTGCTTTTCAGCTATCTAAAATAGAAATCATTGTGCAGTAAGTATGGCTGAGACAAATTAACAAAGGGCTAACTCATAATGTCTGTAGTAAATTTTTACTCACTTCTTTCTATAGCTCCATAGAGTTTTCTGTGCAAAGTGGTTTCAGAATGCGGCCCAAGAGACTAGAGAAACATTTCTTACTTGGGAGTGAGAGGAAGGTGGAGAGGTACATGCAGGATTTTTCCAATTCCTCCCCTTGAAATTTTGAGACCCTCCCAAATCAAAAGGTTAAGAAACATGGATATGATTATTTACAGTTCTGAAGTGGATATTCACATTAGATATAGATTCCACTCCAGGAGCAAAGCTAAACCCTTCATGTCCTACCAGAGGTGGTGCTTTCAGGTCAGGCTTCAGGACATGCTGTTGGGGAACTGGAAGGCTCTGGGGTACTGGTGGGTCTATAGAGAAATTAAGAAATTCAGGCATTAGCTTCTTGAATCTTTTTGATTCACTATTTGGTTGTGTTTGCCCTAGCAGTATCTTTCTGAATTAAGCAATTCTAGAAAAAAGTCCTGCTCAAAAATAATTGAGACTGTATTTGATTTTCTTTGTAAAAATACTGCTGCCTAAATAGAATTAAAAAATAAATCTTCCCATCTGACTCGCACAACTCGCTTGAATGGTAGTTGTCTTTTTAAGAAATATTAAGCAAATCCATTCATATCCAAACAACAGACTTTCAAACATTAAGTGCATTGGTTTCATCTAAGAGATGTAAGTCTGTAAAAGTTAACGATACTATAGCACACTTAGCAGTGTTTGACATCTTTTCTTCCATATATTAGATATTATATTTTCACATATGAAGTCTGGCATCTTTACAAGAGTAAGCATGATGGTAGAAATAAGCTTTTTCAGTATCAGTAGGTTTTCGTAGCATTTGAGTAACTATTAAGCTGAACAGGTCGCTAAATTGACATTTTCAACTCTAAGGACAGGAAAACCTTGAAGCCAGGTTATCAGATTAAATTTTGGACATAAGTACACGTGTGCAAACATTTGGACTATTAAACCTTTATGCCTGCTTCTGAGGCTTCATTGTTTTGAGCTGCCATTCCTTGATTGAATCTTCGTGAGCACACACTATTCATTTAGCCATCCCACTTCCTCCTTTTACCCGAGCACCTAAATATTCCAATAAAAAAAGTGAAGAGAGCCTTGTGTGTGCTCTCCACCTAAAACACAGCTGCAGCTGAGAAAATACTCGTCTTTTTCATGTGTGCACTTTAATCACTCCAGCCGAACTCCTTCCCTTCTCCTGCTTTCCCTGTGCAGTTATCCATAACTGTACTGGAACATATTGTAAATTCCAGGCTATATATTTCATTTACACATGCTCCTGTATAAAATACTGATTTTCTGCGTTAATGTGAGCATTTTTCTGTTTTGTCATCAGTGACATTCTTGGGTAATAGTTGATGGCTTTTCCACAAGAGTTTCTTATTGAATTAGATACGGATGGAAGTTATTTGCATACATATTTCTCCTTAAGCTTTTTTTTTCGTATTTTTAATAAAATTAATGAAATGGAGCTATACTAAGAATAGCATAAAAATTATTATGTATTATTTTATGATTTGTTTTGTGGGGAAGAAAAAAAGACTTATGCAGTGGCTAGACTTATGAAGAAGAAAAAAAATACAGAGATGAAATGATTTTAAGGGCTTCCACCTGACTGGGCAAAGAATATTATAGGTGTGTGGTTTGGATTTTTTTCCCCAGACAACAAGGACAATCACAGAAGGATGGAACGCTGCTACTGACTTTAGCAGAGATATTAGGTAGTACGAGCCCAGTTTAAAGTCTGTAATTATATTATATGTCAATTCTTTACAGTGGCTAGGCAGTTACTACATGTTAAATGCTTTCCCTAGTGTTACCATGGCAATTTGAATTGACAAGAGTATCCTTTACCACTAAAAAAAGAGGCAAAGACTAACGTGTGAGTGTGAAGAATCTGGTCTGCACTGTTGTTTCCTTACTCTGTGCTCCACTTCCTGGAAGATAATTCGAGTTGCAGCTCTGCCTAAAGATCCTCTCCACGGGTACATTTGTCAATACAGTGTGCGCCTGGCTGTGCCTCTGGAGCAGGTTCAGTGCCCCAGATAAAGGATGCTGCTCCATGTTTTTCCACACCCGTCTTGTGATCCTTCAATGGGTCATGGCAAATGTCCTGACAGTTTATGGCAGCTGTTCTGTTCAAAGGATATGCATCTTTGCTTTCCCTTTCTTTCCTCATAGGAGTACAGAGAAGGGTTGCTGAGAAAACTGGAAGGCTGACACTGGAAGCTGACTGCTAGATAGAGTAGCCAAGGATATGTATTAGCTCTGTTTTGTTCAAGCTTGATGTGGCTCTGATTTTTTTGAGGTAATGGTTTGTTCCTACTTATTATTTTTGGTTCTGGTGTCATTAGAGGAGTTCATCCCTGGCTTCCTGTTAATGCCAAATGGCTTTCCAGGTTTCTGAAATCTTCTGAGAATCCTCCATTATGTATTTCTTTCTTCACCACTTGAGAAGAAGGGGAAAAATACTACTGGGAGCCCAAATAAAGAAGTTTTGCAGGATCCTTGTGAGTGTAATACCATTTTGAAAGCAAGGGTTCTGGAAAATTTCAGAAAGCTGGAGAAAGATCTCAAACTGACACACAAATGGATGTCAAGCCAGAACATATTTGGCATACTGTTTAATTTGCAGATTATGTTTTGCAGATTTTTTCTGGTTCATGTTTTGTCCACAACAACTTCTTACCATCTTTTGTTTCCATTTTGGTGAGAACAAGTGTTTTTTCTGACTTTCCAGAAAACTGCTGGGTTTTTTTCTTCACCAGAAGTTAAATGTGAAGTAATAAATTTAAGGTTCTGGAAAGTGTTTATGTGTATAGCAGGAAAAGGAGGCAGGTTGGGGCTTTTTTAGAGGTGAACTTAGTGAGGTGAAACTTGATCAGCCTTGACAGCCCTGGAAATGGATGTCTTCTATCTTTCATTAGAAGTGTACACAACACCAGTGTAAGTTTCATAATCTTCCTTCTTCTTCTTTTATTTTTTTGGAGGGACCACCTATAGAGCTATGATGTTTGTCCAGTTTCCATGCCCTTTTGGTCTTTGGTCTGTCTGAGGTTGCCAACAAATGTGTTAATTGCTGTGGTTTTGGTAATCTGGACACCTGTCCAGAACAAAATGAACTGAGATTAGCAATTAATTTCAAATTTATTGAAGATGTAGGTTCCTCCTTCTTCCTCCTTCCTGTCAACAATTTATTTTTCTTTTCATAGACTGTGCAACCTTATTGACTTCAGCAGGACTTCCCTGATGTAACCAAGATGGCTTCTTGTTGGTAGCTGAAATAAATTCATAGGTTCTGGAATTTGCCTTGAGAATAAAATACCTTCAGGCAAGATACAGTTTTAATTTCAGCTTTTAGAAGTACCCTCAGAGGATCATCAAGGAATAGCCTAAGTCTAAGAAGTTTTTGCTTCCTCAGCACTTATTGCTTGTCTCTTTTCTACACAACTACACAAATTTTTACCTAACTGACCCAGTGATTTTAATATGCAGTTTCTGTAGAAATGATTCTTCCACTGCCATTAGTGTTGTCTTTTAGGACCTACATTGAATAAACTGCCACTGAGTGGCAGAAGCATGCTTTTGGGGCAGTTGGATGGCGCATTAGTTTTCATTTAAATTGCTATGGATATCTTTCCTTGTCAAAGGGTAAGTTACAAACATTGTCAACAAAACCACATAAGCTATGCTTTCTAGTTGTGTTTCTTCCTCTAAGATTGTGGACACATGAATTTCTAAGGTGGAGCTCAGTGGAACTCAGCCATTTTAGTCTGTAGATGTGGATGTAGAACTGTTTGTTTCTGAAATGCTCTTTCAGTTCAAGCTTTGGTACTAGCTTTCTAATTGCAGAAGGAAGTGCTCGTGACTGCAAAGCTGCAGTGCCATTCCTCCAGGAGGTCTAGTAGGTCCTTGTAGACAGTTTTCTGCTTCCTTTGGTGGAAATAAGAAATCCTTCATAAGCGACTTGAAAACAAATGCTACTGAATGATGACACCAGGAAGCTGCTAAAAATGTAGACAATTTAATAAGAGAGAGAGCATTTTGAAGATCCCTGAAATGCAAGACTTGTTTTCCTTTGAAGATTGTTCTTGAATTGTGCTTTGACTATTACGCTTGAATAAGTGTTTGTATTTAGATTTCAGACAGCACAAACTTAGAAGTATTACTTGTAGAAGCTCTAGATAATACATTAATTATAAAATCCAAACTTGTGGAGCTAATTTGCTGTGTATTTTCATGTGCTTCTGCCTTGAATATGTGCTGTAAGCTTTCTTGGCTTTCTACTAATCCTTGGTTTTAGTCAGGCTGAAAGTGCCATGAAAACAGAGGAAGACTGTGCGTATTTTCTTCGTTCTCATTCCAGGCAAAACAAGGAGGTAGAAGTGAATACAGCAATATTAACCTAACTTTGTTGAACATCAAAATTGACATGAAGTTTTGCATATTAGTGTTGAGGTTTTCTTATCTGTTTTTCAGCTTTGAAATATTTTGGTCTCTTCTTAACCATTCAGAATGTCAGTTTTAAAGACATGTTGGCATTTTTATTCAGTGAAAATTATGATTTAAGTGTGTTCACCCTTTGGGTGTTTTAGAATTCCCCAAACGCAGATTGCAAATATGTTTAAGTTAAAATACAAATATTTTCCAAAGCTGTAATTTATATAGTAGGTGTTTGGTGACTCTGAGTTATGGGATACAGTTTGGGTTGGAACAAATCCTAGAAGCTGTATTTTGGTTGTGCTAGCATATTGCAATGGCGGAAGAAAACAAGGACAGAATGAACAAAGTTCTCAACAAATCTGTCCACGTTCTGATCCTTTACTAATCTGCTTTCTTTAGAAGTATGTCAAAGTATACCAGTCCCTGGTTACGTACAAGTGCTTTACAATATAGTGCTATAGAGGGAAGCAATATTAAAATATTGACCATTCATTTATTTTATACGCTGTATGTATACTGCTTACCTCCGTCGCTGAGGCGAGCAGCTGCGGTGCTGGAACGACCTGATCAGCAGTGGAATGCCCTAGTGTGGTGTACAGGGGGTTCCTGAACCAGGGAAACCTCAGGTGAGTGGAGAGACCTGCCAGGACCCCGCAGCTCACGTGACAGTGGCTAAGAAAACCTGGGCAGGGCCAAGAGCCCCCCTACCCCTATATAAGAGCCCCCTCGGGAGTGCTAGCGACCAGGCCACGGCACAGCAGTTTGCGCGGAAGGGCGCTGTAGCTCTGCTGGCTCCACCAGGGAGCAATGGTGTCTATCCAGCAGAAGGCCGTGTCCTCTCTAAATTCTGCACCCGCCATGACTGATGCAGCTTCCCAGACAGAGCTCCAATGGGAACATGCTGCCACCCAGGTGTCAAGCTGCAGCGTGTGCCTTACTCTTATGCCAGTATTGGATGGCAGCAGTGAGCACACCTGCGGGAGGTGTGCCCAGGTAGAGAAACTCCTCAGCTTAATGACAGAGCTCTGGGAGGAGGTGGGTAGGTTGAGGAGTATCAGGGAGTCTGAGAGAGCGAGATAGACCACTGGAACTGCACCCTACCTTCCCTGGGACAGGTCTGCCAGGCAAACAGGACACGTGATAGAATTCCCTATCCTCTCTCCACCTGGCTGAATGTGGTGCCCTAAGGGTTAGGGGGGAACGGTAACGATGTCCTGCCTGGCGCAGCAGGCGTGTCTCCTCTGTGACTACCCCACCTTCCCAGGTGCCCTTGCATAATAGGTACGAGGCTCTGCAAGTGGAACTGAACAATGACGAGGACGATGGTTCATCTAGCTTGGAGGTGTTGCCAAGGTTAAATCAGCCTACTCCCTGCGTCAAAACTGCTTCCATAAAGAAACAAACCCTGGTCATTGTTATAGGAGTTCCTCTTCTGAGGGGAAAAGAAAGCCCAATTTGCAGACCAGACCTACTTCTTAGAGAAGTCTGCTGCCTTCCTGGAGCTCAGGTTAAAGGTGTGAAGAGAAAACTTCCTAACCTGGTACAGCCCTCAGATTAATATCCATTATTGATTTTTTCAGGGAGGCAGCGATGAAGTTGCTATGAGAAGTCCAAGTGCAATCAAGAGAGACTTCAGGGCCTTGGGATGAGTGGTTAAGGGATCAGAAGCACAAGTAGTGTTCTCCTCTATCCTTCCAGTTGCAGGGAATGATGAGGGAAGAAACAGGAAAGCCCAGAAGATCAATACCTGACTCTGAGACTGGTGTCACCGGAAGAATTTGGGGGTTTTTGATCATGATCATGGCTTGGTTTACACAACACCAGGCCTGCTGGTGACAGACAGAGTACACCTGTCTCAAAGGGGGAAACGGATCTTTGCACAGGAGTTAGTGGGGCTCATTGAAAGAGCTTTAAACTAGATTTGAAGAGGGAAAGGGATAAAACCAGGCTCACTAGAGATAAGCCTGGACATGGCACGCCAATGTTTGAGGGACGGTGCGCATTTGAAATGTCAGTAATGCACGCTGCATGAGGAATAAACAAGGGGAGCTAGACGCTTTGGCCCAGTCCCAGAGCTATGACATTGCGTTGGCATAAGCAAAACCTGGTGGGGTGAGTCCAGTGACTGGGGTGCCATGATGGACAGTTATAGGCCCTTCAGGAGGGATAGGCAGGGCAGATGAGGAAGGGATGGTGTTGTATGTAAGGGAGGGGTTGGATAGTATGTCGCCTACAGTTGGTGATGACGCAGTTGAGAGCCTCTGGGTAAGGATGAAGAGGAAAGCAAATAAAGATGATATTGTGGGAGTCTACTATTGACCACCCAGCCAGGACAATAACACCGATTAATTATTCTAAAACAAGTTAAGGGATATCTCTAGATCAACTGCCTGTGCCTTATGGGTGATTTTAACTTCCCAGACATCAGCTTGGTATTTCATACAGTGGACACAAACAGGTCCAAGAAATTTATGAAGCATGTTGAAGATAACTTCTTGGTGCAGGTACTAAGGGAGCCGATTAGGAAAGGTATCATCCTAGATTTGTTGTTTGTAAACAGAGAGGGACTTGTGGGCGAAACGGTGATTGGTGGCTGTCTTGGTCACAGTGATCACAAAGTAGTTGAGTTTCAAATGGTTGGCGATAGGAAGAAAAACTGCCAGCAAAACTTCAACCCTGAATATGGGGAGAGCGACTTCGGGCTGCTAAAGGATCTAGTTAGTAAGATCCCTTGGGAATCTGCTTTTGAAGGGTTTGGGGTCCATGAATGCCAGTCACGTTTTAAGAGCTGTCTTATAAGAGCACAGGAGAAAGCAATTCCAAAGTGTCAGAAGTC
>VYZM01018842.1:0-39102 GCA_013398915.1 Dromas ardeola | reverse complement strand
TTTTCCCTTTTCCTTTTTTCCCTAGTATTAAATTACTACTGTAATTTACATTAATTGATTGTGCTTTTTTTCCTTCATAGTCATATCGTATCCGCTTCTTTTCAGTGTTCACTCAAACAGTTTGCAATATTACTACATGGATATTTATGACAAACTTGCAACATTTTACAACACCTTCCAGAAACAGATAAATCATATCCATCAGAACTTTTGCTGAATTAGTTATGTTATTTTATGGTTACAGATTCAGTATATTTCTTTTGGCCAGATACGTGCTGAAACTAAAGTTTTATCAAGCTAGATTAATTAGACATTGATTTATTTATTTTTTTTTTTTTTATGTCTAGGTTACTGCCTGTAAAATCTTGGAAGGAGGAGCTTAAAGGAAATAAAAAAAAAATTAACAATTACTTTGCATTGTGAAATTAATTTTAAATAATGTTCTTTTTGTATTCACAATTATCATAGCTACCCTGAAGCCATGGGTGCTTCTCAGGGATGCACCCAAATCAGGCCATCCTAAAATGCCTGGGGGCTTTGGGCAGTGTTCCTACACAGAGTGACTTAACTCTGCAGCCTGCAAAGTGAACATGGGACTTCATAAGCATCCAAAGCTAGTGCATTCTGAGCAAATTAAGCTAGTCTCAGATGCTGCACTACGAGTCCAGGATTTGGATTTTACTTTCTCGATCCTTGATGCAACACTCACAAGTTGTATAATTTCACTAAATAAGAATAATAACTTATTTTGCACAAAATGCAAGTGTATCAGATAGAACTTTATGGATACAGTAGAGCTAGTTTCTGATAGAATGAAAATAGAGGATATTATAACTTATTCAGTTTGAATGGAATTACTTCATGATTATTTGTTAATCCTTTTGACACATTTTCTGCACAAGTTTCAAGGGTTTTTTCTTTCATACAGAACTCCAGATCTGGCCTTGAGTCTCTCATGCAGGGTCAAATACAATTCCTCTTACTCTCGAGGAATTATGACTCTTCAAAATAGAGATTCACACAAAAAAGAAATTGCATTGCATATGAAAAATCTCTTACAGAATACTGTAACTCATTGTCTGGTGTGTGAACTGAAGGTATTCCAGTAGACAGAGAATAGGAGAGGCCTCAGTAGCCAAGTAGAAAATAATTCATGATTGTAAAATATGATGCAGTTTTACAAATAAGCCATAGTTAACTTCTAGGCTTCATAACTGTGTTTCATACTTTTACATTAATTCTGCTATCATCTATGGCCTTACCAGTTTCTTCAGAGTTTAAAGCCACTGAAAAGTGCAATACACTAGTATAAAAATTTGTTTGATACATTGTGTTGGATATTTAGGAATAGTTACTAAGAGTATTTTATAGAGATTAGGTGATATGAAAAGGGCTAGGGTTTGTATTATTTAGAATCCATAGCACCACAGTCAGGAAAAAATGCAGACAATTTGACCTTCATGAATTAGGTTTTCACTGGAAATTAACATCGTAATGTATAGAAAATTTAAGTCAAAGAATACAACATCAATGAATTTTAAAATCTTGGAAGGATAAACACTTAAACTAAAATACACAAGGGTTTTAAGGATTTATTTCATTATTTTTCACTCTGGAAAAGCTGAGTTGAAAGAATGTAAAATACCTTGGGTGATTTTGATAGAAATTCTATAATGCATGGCAAATGTACTGAGGAGAAGTGGTAAATATTTAAGAAATACTTGAACAGACTGCAATTGAAATCCATTCCTGTTTAAATTTAAACAGCAAAAAGGTCGGAAAAGGCCAACATGATTAAGTAAGGTGATATAAAGAGCAGTTTAAGCAAGAAGTGAAGAATGTTAAAAATATATACACGTGATATAGTAAAGAACAGGATCTACAAAAAACATGCAAAAGTAAGTTAAACCGATAACTGCAGGAATAAAATGAAATACTGAAAGCCGAATTACACATAATGCTGACATGAACAAAGAGTCCTTCAAATACAGTGGCAATAGGGAGCTCAGAAAAAGGAAAATTGGCCTACTAAGAAAATTACAGGATAATTTTGAGATTGGAAATATGAGATTAATCAGTAACCTTATTTTTAGCTTGGTTTCCTGAGGAATATGTTACACATGACCGTTTTTTCTGTCAGGGATCCTCAGTAACTTCTGAAGAATTAACTGCTTCAGCCATATTTGACAGTGGAAGGGAGGTCCTTTAAAACACTGCATTTTTTGTGTTAGTTAGCAACTGTTGTTGCTGAAAAGGAAAGGTCATGATGTGCACTAACAGACAGGTGCCTGGTTTAACCATCTGCTTGAGGAGCCTACATATACAACCTGGTTACTCTGCTGTCAGACCCAACCTTTCATGAGCCATTTCTTGGCAGCCAGGAGACAGAGGAAAGAGCTGACAGTATTTTGGTAAACAACTTGGGTAAAGGGAGATGTTGGGAGTGCTGCAGCAGAAGAGGAAGCAGGTCAAAGTGAGGCAGTGTATGGAACATACATATGAGATGCAGGAGCAGATGGTGGGAGGTGGTGGCATCAGATAGTTCAGCCTCGTTCCTTGACAGAGATTGGTGTTAGGAACTAGAGAGACTATCCTGAGATTAGGGAAGGGAAGAATTAACTCCATTAAACTCTCCCTCCTTTTCTGCCTATATATTCTGAAAAAATGAGTGTCAGATCTGAGATGCTGGATCATATCGTGTTCGAATTATGATCACTGTGAATGGGTGAAAGCAAAATTTGACTCTGTGCTGTCTACTCAGACAAAAGGCAAAGTTAATCATATACTCACGGAGAGGTTTTCTGAGCAGTAAGGCCACTCTTTTTTTAATTGTCTTTGGTATCACGTATTCTTCAGGAAATACAAAGCAAGTAACATCCACCACAAGGTGTGATTGTAACTCCAGACCAACTGCTTCTGACCCTGACAGATCAACATCAAGCTGTGTAGATTTATCACAGCTGCAGTGATTTGTACCTAGATGCACTGCAGTGTTCCTCCTATACACTTTTTTTTTTTTTCACACTGCCTAAAATCTACTTAATTCCTGACACTTTTATTTCTAGCTGAATAACTCATAGGAAGAAAACTGACAACAGGACTTGAAAGACCATCATAGAGAGAATTAAAAAAAAATAACAAAAGGCAACCAAAAAAAGCCCACAACAAAACTACAAAACTCTGCTCTAGAACAGCTTTAATGCATTGTCTGTTTTTTTCTCTGATTTGAAAGCTTGATTAATTGAAATCTTTGCATTTCATTTCCATGTTTCACATATGGTAACAGAGGACCAAATCTTGCTGAAATTTGCATTAATTTCACCAATGAGATGAAATGAGAACAGGATTAAAGCTTCATCTAGAACCCAGTATTTCTATGCTGCCATTTTGTCATACTCATTCCTTGTACTTTAGTGGAAACTGGTTATACCATGTCATCAGAACTAGCTTTTCTTATTTGAGGTAACAATATCCTGTAATCCCTTTCAAAAACTAATCAAGCTACCATCTTACTGTAAAAGATGTTAGCTCATTGGACTCATTACATTTTTAAAAAGTCTGTTCCAAGAACCATGTTTCTTATGACTGGACACCTTCTAATATCCAGCCTAAACTTTTTGAGGGACAGCTTATATCTATTTGGTCTTACACTAACATTGTCTTCTATGTAAGTATTTCTTCTTCCTTTCATCTACCTTCATCCACTAGGTCCAACAAGTCAATACCTTCCCTTTGTTTTGTTATATAAGTGCCTTTGCACTGCCTTAAACATATCAACAGGCTTCATCTTCCGCTATTCCTGTTTCAATTCAGAGTTTAACAAGAAGGTACCTTGTAATTCATATGATTTTCTAGAATCATAGAGTAGTCCAGTTTGGAAAGGACCTCGAAAGATCAACTAATTCAACTTGTTGTGGGAAAGGGAGGCTAGATGAGATTATCTAGCACCCTGTTCAATTGCATCTTGAAAACCTCCAGTGATGAGGACTCTATCATGTCCCTAGGGAGAAAGTTCCAGTGACTGATTTTTGTTACTGTAAAAAATGTCTTTCTTATGTCGAGATTAAACAAGTGCTCATCACTGCTCAGGAATGCTCCTGTTTTTCCTGCTGAAAATATCTTGTTTGTACTCTCACAGAAACATTGTATCTTAATTATCAAGTGATTAGGATTTTTTCACTTCTAATCATATCCAGTTGAGGAGTTGTCACTTTGTAGATATAATTCTTATTAGTACTTTCTAGACAAATTGTTTTAGATTTGTGGCACTATATGCCACCCGTATCTACAGTCTCTCCGTCATCAAAGTTCTTCACCTTTTCTCTCATACCACCTGTATTAACAGATACCTCTCAGTTTTGTTCCATGGCATTCACATTTCTTTCTGAGGAACTTGGTCTAAAAAATGGTATGTTTTTCTGAATTTAAGCTTCAATAGTACAACATAATTTATACTTAATGAAAATCCCAAATTGTCAGAATTACCTTTGGAAGATTAATCACTGTAAACTGTAATAAATTCATTCACAGGACTACATGTTATTATTTCCAAGGTATTCAAACTGTAAGTACAATGATTTTAATTTATTTGCAAAACAACAGCTAAACTCATGTTTAGTTTAATAATCCAATAAATCTAAAAAAATCATTCACAGATTTGCAAGGTAAACTTTTCCACAGCCTGAAAGAACTGATTGTTACTAATTGGTATGGTACTTTTTTTCACATTTCAGCATTTATGATACAATGGCACACTGTGCACGAACAAGTTGAATACATATCATGTCAGTTTTGGTTTATTTATTTATTTTACTGAGCTCTGTTCTGTACAACTCTCCAGGTAAAAATTCATATAAAACAATGAGCTATGCAGAACACGATTTTTTGTATGTGCCTTTTTTAATTTTCCAACAAAATGTACGAAAAACCCCAACCCTAATATTTTCTTGAGTTGTTAGAAGAGAAATACAACAAATTCTGCTTCTTACAAAACAAATCTGCAGTTTCTTTGTTTGATTAATGAAAATGCCTCCCTTTTTCTTTTTGGTAATTAGTTTGGTTGTATCTTTTTAGGAATGTATAGAACTTTGGTTGCATAGTTTGCATCTCCTATGCTTTAAATCTCTCTTAAGAGTTACCTGTTTTTGCAAAAGTTTAAGGTAAAGCTTTTTAACAGATATCTGTTTCTTTTTGTCAAACTCTTGTGTTACATGAGCTGAATGCTACCCCTGTTACCTTAAGTAACAGCTTCAAAAATTTACATTCAGTTCAGTACCAGTCTTCAAGTTACTTTAGGCAGACAAATTAGAGCTCCGTGTCTTTTTTTCTTTATTTTTTGAGGTGTACCATTTAGGGTTTCATGAAAGAAGGACAAATTTAAGCAGCATTTACTCAGAAGATAATTTGAGATTTGTACTAATAAACTGGTCATTTCACTCAATCCACCACCCTGATCAAAATCCTATGCAAGTAAAAGTTGTACCTACACCTGCTTGTCCATGAATGATAAATATGCAGTTTAAACCACAGAAAAAAATCTGAGTGCCCAGTTGTCTTTGACTTCATGCTGACCA
Source organism: Dromas ardeola (assembly GCA_013398915.1). Lineage (NCBI taxonomy): Eukaryota > Metazoa > Chordata > Aves > Charadriiformes > Dromadidae > Dromas > Dromas ardeola. The sequence continues at coordinate 33,529 of VYZM01018842.1, read as the reverse complement.
GCTCTGGTAGATATTTGCTTGTGCACATAGCCTATGACATTCCTCTTCACTGGCAATGGTTAGGTCTTACTTACAACACATTCTGTAAGGCTATGTATAATGTAGATTTTACATTGTATGTGGAACTTACCATAGTCTTAACACAGCATATTAAATGACACTGTATGGAAGTGACTTTGCTCATCTAGGTAGAGAAGTGTTTTAACATTCTCCCTAAACACAGTGTTAATATACAATTTTTATATTAGGCTCTAATAGTCTAATGTAATAGTTTAATGAAATTGCCTCCATGTACTGGACTGTAAGAATGAAAAAAACCTGTTCGGGAAAAGAACCCAGAATAGTGAAAATCAACTGTTTCTTTTACTTTTCCATATTCCTTGTTACTTTTCACATTTATTATACGGTTTTCCATTTGTTTCAACACAGGAGGTAGTTATATGAATTTTCTCAATTTTTCATCATTTTCTGGTTCTGCTTAGATGTACCAGATCTAATCCTTTCAGCCTGATGCATTTTTAATTCAATCGGGTTTGATTCAAAGGAGCATATGAATGTCCCAAATAAGTCACACCAAAGGTTATCTAGCTTTTATGCATTTCAGATATATAAATGTATATCTCATTTCAGGCAAGTTGTTAAAGAATCAATGCCCAAGGAAGAGCAAGGAAAGACTGTGTAGTATTTCACCCAAGTACTCTCCTAGTCTCATGTAAATCAAGTATGTTTTAATGTGACTATGTAAATGACAGTAATATTACATTTGATTTACCTGTATATAAATAAGAGCTCCAAGATGACTGATTATTGTAATTTTCCTTATGTAAGATGTTTTCAGCCATAATCATCTAACTTTCTGTGATGAGTAGTTCCTGGTTTTCTGTTATATCATCTTTGAGCATCTTCTCAATAATAGTTCCTAAAATTTGAAAACGTCCTTGGAGTATAGTATTCAAGCCTCTCTCGGAAAATAGCAACAACTTTTCTATGAGGTTGACAAAATTGAAAATTTCTTTTGACAAAATTAAAAAGCAGTGTGGAATAAATATGCTTGGATTTGTCAGATCTTTAATGATGAAGCTAACTAACCAATTTGCTGATTTTATATATTATATATCTTATTTTATAGCTTCAGGTGCACTTGTTCCAAAGGCCTGGAGAGCCCTCTCCCAGTCAGTAGGTTGCATAACCATCTCAAAAGGACAAATATCATGCTTATGATACATTGCATTCAAAGTTATTATTTTATATTTTACTATATTATATTGTATTTCAACCTATGGCAGCAATCATCTAAGATCTGCATCACAAATAATAGTTTATACTACATCAAATTCCTTTTGTCTTGAATGATTTTAAAGAGCTGAAGGAACACTGCAATACCTAGACTACTTATTAAAATGAAAAACAAAACAAAACAAAAAACCCAGAAAACCTGCCCCCGCCCCGAAACTAAACAAAAAACCCTTTAGCTGTGCCTTTTCTGACTAAAGTAGAAGAGTTTTGCTTCCCACATGCAAGCAAATTGAGAAGACCTGATATACGTCCAAAAGTGATTTACGTTTGTTTTCTGAACTAGAGTGTTGCAGAGTCATTAAAAAAACCTCAAACTGTTTGTGTAACTTAGTTGGTAAAATTACAAATTTTAGTAAAAATTGCACACTCAAAGAAGTATTATCTTACCAAGAACCTCATGATCTAAATTTTGCAAATTGTGCATATAAACAGAACTGAATTTTTAACACCAAGAACTTTAGAAGTCACTGAACCAGTGCTTTTCAAACTTGATATTTTATTAAATAACTATGGGACTTTAAAACTTTATCCTGAGAATTATTTCATAGTACTGTAACTTATACTTTCTAGCTACAAAGAAAAAAAATAATGATATCAGGCAAATGTTAGATTTTCAGATTTTAGAACTCAGGCTCTCACTTTGTTTCTTAGCCAGTAATGATTTGCCAAATTGTTGGTTACTTTGCACTATTTTTTTATTGTAAAGGAGTATTAAATCCAATTCTTCTCCCCTCCCCCTTTGTTTTCCTCTGTCATAACACATCATCTGCCATTACCTACTGTGATGAGAGAGTACGCACCACGGTGGCCTGTCTTGGTAGGCAGACTGTAAACAGTAAAACTCAGTGCTAGACACTGACTTGTATTTAGAATGTTTAGAGACAATGAACTACAAAATGCAAGCATTGTTATCATTTGTTTGAATTTCAAGTATTTCTAGATATCTGGATTGAGTAGTTAACGGAAAAAAAATAATCTTAAAGCATATCCAATTTTTTTTTTTTTACTCATTAAAGGGAAGTATCAATACTAGTTAAAAAAGAGCCACACTGGATACCACTTTGTTTCCTAACGTGCCTGTATTTTCTGTTGAATTTCTCCTTAAAGGACTGTCCATCTCCAGAGGTGTTACTGGAAGCTTTTGAGATGCAACAAGGTCACTGTGCATGCTGTAGTCAATACGTGGCTTATTGGCATACAGCATAGTTTGCACAATTAGCTAAAATCTCCATGATATAGAGAAATAAATATATACCTACATGCCAGCTGTTATGACATCTGATGTTAAAATATATATAGGACAAATATTAAAATATATGATTAACATTTGTGTGAGGCCAGAATGTCTGACTTTTTATAAAACAGTGTGTATAACAGCTGTATGATTTTTGTCATTGTTCTGTTATAGTATAAAGGGTATAGAAAGAAGGTTCCAGAGGGAATTTGATTTTCTTCGTTTTGAAGCTAGCATAACCAATTTGTATGTTCAACATTTTTTCTCATAGTTTTAATATTTGTGTTTTATTGTGTTCTTGAGTAATACCATTGTTTGGTTTTTTAGGTAAAGGTAATGATTGTTCACTGTCTTTTCTGTTATGACGAGCTCTATTTTTAAAATAAAATGTTATTAAACAGCTGCTTTTTTTTATTCCTCAGAAATCCACATTTACAATACACATTTCTGTCTAATTTTACTGACTTCAAAGAGATTACAGTAGATAGGATTTAGTCTTAATATCTATCATTTTAAAAGATTGCTGTCATGGTACTAGGAGATTCTAGACAGATGCAGGACTCCATCAGGTAAGGTGATACACAATCACAACAGATGATATGTCTTGAAGAATAGTATTTCTGATAATTCATTTCATACTACTCAGTCTGTTAGCGAGATTTTGAGAAATTCATTTCTGAGTGATAAATCTGAAAGCATTCAGTTCTATTTGCCTAGAATCTGGTGTTTAACGCCAGAGGCAATTTACAGTCAGCAAAAAAGGTAGTACTTCTGTGTCTGTAGTGATTTTTTACTGTTTGTTTGCTGTTTACCCACAAATAAATATTGATTTGCTCTTATGCCCCATAGGTATCTTTTAGGTAAAGGTATTTAGTCATGTGTGTTTGCACATTTGTGGTATTGTATACATTAGGAAGTTTTGCACACACAAAGATTACCAGACAAGTTAACTTTATGCAGTAGACAATGTTCAAGCAGCTTCAGGTTAACTAACAGTATCTGAGGTTATTAATTTCTTTCATTCAATATTAGGAATAATAAAAAACAACAACAACAACAACAAAAGTCACAGTGCTCCTGTTTATTACTAGGACTATGAGTCCTAGCACTGTTAACAATTATATAGAATAATAGGATCATAGAATCATAGATCATCTAGCCGAACCATCAACCTAACTCTGACAAAAAAAAATAGAAACTAAAATAAAATACTATTAAACACATCTAAATTAGATTAAGTAACTGTAAAATAGTCATATATGCTTTTAAATAGGTGCATGCAATTAACCTAGTATTTCATAAGTAAAAAAAATCGTAAAGCCATCCAAGTTATAAGAAAACTTTTGAGATATTTTTGTCCCACCAGGGATATTCCTGTTAGATGTCTTTACTGTCTTTATGTCCAAACTGACTAATGATTTGGCTTGTGTAAGATTTGCTATTTCTATATTTTTCAGCAGACATTGGTTTTGTAAATTGTATGCCAGCATGGAGTTTTATGACTCTAAGCCAAAGCAATTCCATTTCAAATTCTAACATTTCAAATGAATGCAGTAGCCACCTAAAAGCAATACAGCCTGCAATTACATTTCTGTATTCAACAGTCCTGATAGATATTTTAATGTCCTTTATAGAAATACATTTCCCCCAGTAAATTAAGATTTTCATAAAGCATAACTTCAGAACAGAAGGTTACTGTGTTGGCATGTACCTGAGTAACACATGCAGACACTATCTATGGGAGTAATATACAACACTATTCTTCACCTGTAGCACACAAGATTTTCTGTGTGAAGATCATTTTTTTGGGGAAGTAAACTTCAAAGGCAGTATTAAACACACTGTTGTATAAACTTCATGATTATTCTACATAAGTTTGTATATTCAGATGAAGTGCTCCATTCAAATAATTCCATATTCAAATAATACCATATCACATGTACCGGCAAGATCTGGTATAGGTGTCCCATCTCCTGGTCTGACCACCACACTGGAGTTTACTCTCTCACTCTCCCTATTTCTGCTTATGCTCTTGGTATCAGTGACTATTAAAATGTTTTCTACAAAGTGGATTACTTTCAGCATGAGGAATGAGAGGAATTCCACTTTTGAATACTCAATAGCTTAGTACAGCTTAGGGTGCTCCCAAGAGGTAAGAGATGATGTTTCCAATTTCTCCTTATAAATCCTACAGACACAGGATTTAAAGTTGTCTCTTCTACCTCTCCTGTGAATACTTTAAGCACAAGACTATCCTGTATTTTGAGTTGGAGCTCTGTAGTGTGGCTTTGTAGGGAGAGATTAGACCTTTTGTATGACATAAAATATCAAATCATAAAGAATGATGACAATTATGAATACTTAGTCTGATGCTAAAGATTTAATGTTCCAGTTGTCACTCTACTTAATACGTATTTTGGTATCTCTGTAAGGAGACTGAATACCCACAGTCATACTCTATATGATCCCATAGGACAGTGATTATGTATTCATCATTGCAGACAGGGGATGCAGAGACATTTCTCCCTCTTTGTTAAAATACAGCTTGTCTCTCACAGACTTCTCGAATTTCAATTTGAATTCACAAATATACTTGTAACTAACACATCATAATCTATCAGTAAGGAGAGAAGTGTTTGGGTTTTTTGTTGTTTTTTTTTTTTTTGTGTTTCAAATAATTTTCTATGTTAATCACTCTAATGCTTATCTTTTCTTTTGTTTTGCTAATTTGTTTTGTGTGTGCATTCTTTTTCCTAGAGCTTTTGACAAACAGTCAAAAACTAGGAGAAGACTATTACTGCTTTTTGGAGGAGGAAGAAGCATCAGTGAACTAAAAGGAACTGCAAGAAGCAGCAATACAGAGATAAGCACTGTGTTGAGCAGTGTGCAGGTGAGTATCTTATTTTCTAATTACCATTTGAATTTACTTTGGAGTACCCTATACTTATTCTAGAGGTCTGATTTTAAGATGTATGGAAAAACTGTGTCTGGTTATTTTAATTGCAAAAGAAAGCATTAAAAATCCAAATTTTGTGCTGAAATTTGTCATGCCTAGCTCTAGCATTCATTGTGTGGATAAGTACTTTTCCTAAACTAGGCCATGATTTATTCAGTCATGATATAATCGTCTTAGGTTAAATACGGCTGATTGTCCCTATATGTGATGTCTGTCCTATTTATTTACCATCAGCAGCGTAAGTCATCCAGCATCTTTTGAGATCACCTGGAAAGCTCAGCGCTCTCTCTGTGAGATAAATATCTTAGCCATTCCCCTCATTTTTGCCTTTGCACACAGACTTACACATTTATCTTAGGACTTCTGCAAAGCACTTTGAAGCATCCACTACAACCATATCAGAAGATAATCACATATCACAAAGTTTGAAAATAAAGAATGTATTTAGCAGAGAAAATACAGCCTACAAAAGACAGAATTCTGCATGTTTTCCCCAGGGTTAGAGAAGAATTCTTCTCTGACCTACTCTCAGGCTAACAAGGAAAAGATAAGTAGGTAGATAGGTAAGTAGATAGACAGACAGACACAGGCAAGAGGAGTTCTTTCAGCAAATCATAAAAGAAAAGAAAAAAAGGCAGAAGACATGGGTGTTCTGTAAAGATCAGTAACAATAAATAAACAACACAAAGAAGTCTAAACACTGAGCACAATTTGATAATAATGAATAAAGAATGAATTACTGTTCCTATTGTAACTACAGAGGGAAATAAATTTCCTTACAGATTATTGCCTTTTTTTTTTTGTTTTCCTCTTTTTCTTCTGCTAATAACAAAGTTTTTTGTTTTGGCTTATTTTTTCCTGGATTTTTTTTTTCCTTCCAAATATTTCTTCTGATTTATTGAAGCTGATTACATATTATTCTGTAGTAAATGACCCAGGTAGGAAGAGGTCACTAAATCCTGACAGAAATGTCTCCAGACAGCTTTCTTTGAATAAAACATGTTTTACACCTAACCTAAGGAAAGATACTGGGTATTTCAGCTATATGGTGATGTAAGAGGAAATACAGAAAATATTGGATTGCTGGTCATACATCCCAAACTGTTTCACCAATACTTATCTCAACACACATGTGATGGTAAATAACCTTGCTGAGTATCTTGCTGAGCTGTTCTGTATCACAGAACAGATGAGGTTGGCAGGCACCTCTGGAGAACAATTACTTAAATCCCTGCTCAAAGCAGGCTGCCCAGGACCATGTCCATTCATATTTTTAATATCTCCAAGGATGAAGACTCCACAACCTCTCTGGGCAACCTGTGCAGTGCCCAGTCACCCTCAGAGTAAAAAAGTGCTTCCTGATGTCTAGAGGGAACCACAAGGGTAAGTTACTGGCTCATGGTCAGCTTGCCACCCACTGGGTTATCCCCAGGTCACTTTTCTGCAAAGCTACTTTCCAGACAGGTGGTCCCCATCTTGTAGTGGTGTAGGGGTTTGTTTCTGCCCAAGTGCAGAACTTTGCACTTCTCGTCGTTGAACTGCATGAGGTTCCTGTCAGACCATTTCTCCAGCTTGTCCAGGTCTCTCTGGATGGCAACACAACCTTCTCATGCATTAGCCACTTTGCCCAATTTTGTATCATCTGCAGACTTGCTGAGGGTGCACTCCATACCATCATCCAGATCATTAATGAAAATATTAACGGTAATGGCCCCAATATTGATCACTAGGGTATACCCCTAATGAGTGGCCTCCGGGTGGACTTTGTGCTGCTGATCACAGCTGACTAAGCCTGGCAGTTCAGTCAGTTTTCAGCTCACCTCATTGTCACTTGTCTAGCCTGCACTTTACCACTTTGTTATTGAAAATATGTGAGACAGTACCAAAAGTGTAGTATAGGTTATGTTGAATTCTGCTAGTTGTTTTTATACCTTTGTCTTCCTAACCCCATCACGTTTTCAAAGCTGTATAGATGAGGCTGAAATTTTTCCACATGTTTATGATACACAAAGAAGGAAGTAAATCAAATAAATTAGTTAGATATTTTCAGGGAAATAACAGAATAAGAATCACAGACTCTTTACTTAAGATTTATTGGTTGTATGTTAGAGAAAGTCTCTTCTGTTATATAATCTGTTTAGTACAATTTTTGAGGATAAAATATGGCTTCAGATGCTGTAAGACAGAAATAAGAATTATTAAAAAATATATACCACCACCCCATGTCCCCCCTCCCCCCCAAAAAAAAAAAGACCACAGTATTTTTTTAATGTATTTTCAATATGCAAAACTTCTGCTTGGATCACGCCCAGTTAAGTGTTCTACCTATTCCATCTATAACAAAGTTGCTAAAAGAAAACAAAGAAATAAAATAAACAAAAAAAATGTCCTGGTTTGTGGTAGAAAAGAACCAACTTTCTGTCTAGTAATTTTACTTTTTAGCTAAGCCTCTTCTAACTCTCTGAAATTAACAGCAGATTGTGCAGGAAATTGTTCATTTTCAGAAGGATAAGACCTATGTTTATAGTTAATGCCAAGGAATGGTATGCAGAGATGTTTTTGCTTATACTTATTGCTGTAACAACCAAGGTCATCTGATTTCGTTATTTGCCCCGTTGGAGGGTCAGAAACAGAAAAGCGTAGAGGGGTTGCACCTGTGTGGAGGAACGGACTGGACAGGTGACTCAAACCTGACCAACAGGGTATTCCATCCCATCTGCACCATGCACAGTATAACAGCTCAGGGACCAAAGGGTCAGCTCTNNNGTTCCCATCCATTGCTGAGTCCAGTCTGGGACTTCCCCCGTGCCTGCTGGTGATGTCATCCTGGAGCTTGATCCCGTTTTGTATATATTGTATCTATTTCATTATTTCCTTTTTATTTTATTATTAATATTATTAATATTTCATTAAAGTAGTTTAATTCCTTCTAAAGTGGTAAATCTCTTTATCTCTCTCCTTCATCTCCTGGGGGAGAGCATCTGTCATTCATCATTGGCCCATCCATCCTAAACAACAACACAAACAAAAACCAAAGCCTGTATCAAAGTCTTTATGTTTGAAACCTGAAAATTATCCCTTTGAGGTGAAACAAACAGAACCCATGAAATGGTGTGTTGTGTACGTCTGTATGGAAGACAAACAACATGATATTGTTTTAATCAATATGGTCCTTATGAAAGGTGCCCTTTGGACCTCTGGAGACCAGCATTTCCATTTATCCACATAAGTAGCTCAGTGAAAAAGAAGCATGCTTCCCCATGTTGTCTGCCCATGGGTCTCAACTCTGACATGCCATACCTGCAAGTGTGGCTCATTTAACTCCTAAGAAAAGAATCTTAACAAAAAAATTGGTTTTGTGGATCACTTTTGTGATGAAGTCAATAGCATTTCATATAGGCCAACAGTCATCCTAATTACTTTTAGCTGGTACAAACCTCAGCTGAATTTGAACTAGTGACCTGCAGATGAAAGGCATAGCACAATGTTACTGACCTCTTCCCATCCTTTGCCTCAGCTGCTGCTGATGTTCCTTTGACCCTACAGGAAATATTTTTTATGAGTTTGGAAAGCTGGTGGGAGTCAGAGCCAAAGTAAGTCTGCAAGTATTTCTGCAAGTCATATGTAAAAGGTGGTGCTCGCACTCTTGCAGCAAGAAATGTTAACATAAAGAAATCTCTCTGTCACATTGGAGGAAAAGTAACGTTCAGCACATCCAAAGTATTCATTTCCACCTAGCAGTCACTCCTGCAAGTCAATAGCACATGCCAGGTTGGTAGCTTTCTTCTAAAATGACCATATGCAACCTTCATTGTTTTTTCTGTTCTAAAATGAAAACTGCATTCTTCTGCCACGTATTTCTCTGTAAAGAACATTCTAAATTTCTCGCAGTTCCCATGTTGGCATGACAATACACAATCAGCTTCTGCTGTCCTTTCACGCAAGCACTAACTCATTGTATCCTTGGGAATATCATGGTTGTGTATTTGCTGTAGTGTCACAGACTGAATATATGTTGAAGGGGACAATGGCTGCAGCTAAGGATAGACAAGATTTCTCTATGTGACTTACAATCAGAATCTGAGTTATCATGGATTTCTCTGGAGTTTAACAGCCAAAACTAGCACCCAAGATGTAACTGAATCATTTGAGGTCCAACACTCTATTAATAATTCTGCGTGTTAGACATCTGCCTACACAAACATCATGAGCTACAGCCTATGTATTCACACTTACTGAAAGCCTTGATTGCAACCAGATGGTATTTTAAAAGTTTGGGGCATCTCTAAAATAAGTGAGGATGCTGGTGGAGGGTTGTTTTCCTGCTGCTGATCATAGAGATAACACGTTAAGGCTTTCAAACACCTGCTGTTTGCGTGACAGTTTTCAAAATAGCTGATAAAATGTGCAAGATCCTTATTTTATGGTTTCATTATGAGTAGTCCCTTGCAGAATGCAATTTGGTATGATTTTAATTTTCCAGCATCCAAAGTGAAGTTTCACGACAATTTTCGATTGCTGCAGCAATTAGCAAGATGGGGAGTAATTTTCCTTTCTCCATTTTTTTTTTTAGTTAACAAATTAAAGATTTTGTTTTGTCAGCATTATCAGGTACGGTTTTCCCTGAACTTCTGATTTGTCTGTGATCAACCTGCTACTCATAAGGAATTCAGAAGAGTGTTACTCACTTTTTTTCATACCTAACCTGAGTTATAAATTCAACTGGTTCTTTCATCTGGGATGCAGTATAATGCTAACCTATCATTCAATGAAAATCTAAATCACTAATCAATTTTTCATCATGTGATTGCAAGGCTCTACAAATTCTTCTAAGGCTCATATTTTGCCATGCTACAGGCAACTTCTGAGAAGAGAAGAATAACATTGCGTAACCACTCTCTCAAAGTAACCATTTTGACCACATTTCAGCCAGATCACTTTGGGAACCAAAAGTATTTAATTAAGTGTGACAATTCTGCTTTAGTTTTGGAAATATTTGCAGTACAATTTCATAGGATCTCATAGCTGAGAGACAGTTCTGCTTATTCTAAAAGCCACCCAATGCTGCATGAAGACATGTGGTACCAACAACCATACTGTTTTTCATTTCAGTGACAGAGCCCCAGGTTTCATGTCTCTTCAGCTCTATGTACAACATTCTTTTGGCAGAAATAAACAATTATTTTCCTAATTTGAAGCTAAATCCTCAATTTAAGGTGTTTTTGAACACATGAAAGCAGAGACATTGCAAGTTAAAACTGAGAAGGACTGCAGTGCCAGCAGTGTCCAGGTTTCTTGTTCTGCAAGAAGTTCTGAGATATCACAGTAATCTGTGTTTTAAAAGGCAAATGGAAAAGATGGGTATTTCTCTTTTCCCCTATTTTTATGAGCATTCAATGAACCTTATAAGTTATGTATTTACAAAGTTACATTTTTTAAAATTAAATACTGGAAAGAAATAATCATTTTAAAAGGCAAATTGAAAGTGTTCTCTTTCCAAACAGGCATGAAAACAATTCAAGTCAGCTTTATCAGGATGTCACATTCCATGGTTTTCCAAACAAAGGTGACTCCAGACCACACGTTTCTACCAAACAGCTTTATTTTCCCAGAGGTGGCATAAGGGAAGTGTATTTCTGAACTAGCTTGATTTAAGACCACAAATCAACTGAAACTTTACTGCATGGAAAAATAGAATTGGGAAGAACAAGCTGAGCCTTTGTACCCAGTCCTCCATGACTCCAGCCAGCTTTATGAAGGCCTTTCAGTGTAGCAGAGTTAAGAAAAATTTACTGCAAGTAGTACTTATGTAGGTGCACACACACACACACAAACCACCTCACCCAGTATTTGATGATATGCAAAAGACCAGAACACAGAGGATGAGAGGAAAAACTTTACTTTGAGGGTGACAGAGCACTGGAACAGGCTACCCAGAAAGGCTGTGGAGTCTCCTTTTCTGGAGATATTCAAAACCCACCTGGATGTGTTCCTATGCAACCCAACCTGCACTAGGTGAACCTGCTTTGTCAGGGAGGTTGGACTAGATGATCTGCGCAGGTCCCTTCCAACCCCCTACCATTCTGGGATTCTGTGATTTTTCTGGTTTTCATTATTTGCACANCTGACAGGACTGGGTTAAAAAAAACAAAACTGGGGGGGGAGGGGGAGGTGTAAACTGGAAGTTAGCCAAGTGGGTATAGGTTGGAATTTACATGCTGAGTATAGGCCTGGAGAGTCTTTCTGTCTGCAAAGTTATATTTAGAAGAGAATTCCACCAATTTTTTAAAAAATATTTCTTAATGCATGGTACTTTAGTGATAATAAAAACACTTTAATTTTATATTTGATCTAGCCTTTAGCTAAATATGATATGTAGAAGAATGTTAACATTTTTAATAGTTGCTATAGTGCTTGTCTTAAAGAGGTATTCTGCTTAACAAAGACCAATTGATCTTTACAAAAAATGTATGTTCTTTTTTCATTCTAGGCATCACTGTCTATAAATATTTTTATGAGTAGACCAGTTCATGTTTTCTTTATCTTTTGGTTTCTGACATTATTCTTCCAATTCTTTCAATGTGCATGAGAAAGAAGTGAGGAAGAGTGGGCAGATGCCAGCAGACTTATGAAAATAATAGCAAACATTCTGTTTGTACTTCAGAATGTACTTCAGAATAAGGAAAAGCTCTAGCCCACATAAGCCATCCAAGGATCTGTGTTTAACTCTAAATGATGCTTTGAATTAAGTAAGATGCTGTTCTTAATTAAGCAAGAACTTCTCCATCCCAGCTTAAAAAAAAAAAAATTCAGCATTATACAATGGGAAACTGCATTTAAGACATGTTCACCACAGTGGAACAGGAAGAGGCACTCAAGGACAGTGGAATGGAAAATAAAAGGCAGAAAAATGGACCAGGCAATATGACAAGGCAAGGAGGGTCTGTGAAAAAAAAGGCTTAAACAAAAGTTCTGAAGAGCATCAAAACAAAATGTGGAATTTACCTTTCTACTGAAACTTTCCTCAGTAAAACCAAAACAAACAAAAAAAGAAAAGAAAAAAGAACATTTTGAGGGGATTTTTTTAGAGTTTTAATTTTTTATTTATGTTCTAATAAATTTCAACCTAAATTCTACTAAATTCTAGCAGTAGGATTTGTTTAACATATATGGTATATATTTTGGGGGGCAGAAAACCCCAAAACCTTAGTGGCTAGAGAAATGGTGGAATTGAAAATATTGAAGATGTATCACATCTGAGCTTTGTCACTGAAAGTTGAATCTGATACAATGGTTGGTGAAACGTACTGCTATGCTGGGACTAGAAGTTATTTTTTAATTCAGAGGAGTGATGGCTTCTCCACCGAAAGGAGCTAATAATCCTTAACCTTTAGCTCCCTTCCCGTGTCTCTCTTCTTCCATCATTGGAAAGATAGATGACAATGATAACTCCATTGCTTTCTCATGTGCTGTGTTGTGCCCAGGTGCTTGATTAGTTTTGCTTTTGACCTAATGCCCACTAAAAATGAAGATAAAATTGAGTTCAAACTTGTGTTTCAGAGGTCAAAGACCAGAACTTTCCCTACTAACTACTCAGTCCATTGTTTTTCTATCACAGGGGTAACACTGCCTGTACTACTTCGTTACAGAAATTTTAGGCAATCTTTATAGAAAGCACATCTATACAAAAAGGTTGTGGGCTCTCAGCCTGCAGAATGATGCTGCATTTTTGGGGACCATTACTCATAGTCTCGTATTTCTAGTTTTAATATTAGCTAACAAATTTTAGGACAGCACTAAATAGTGGAATGAAGAAAAGTACAAAATTGGTAGAATTTTCTGGAAAAAAATATATCTGTTGTGCAGATAAGCGTGTTATTAGTCATCTATGGATCAATGTAAAATTGCAATGGAAGAGAGTCCATTGCAGAAAATTTACAGATTATCTTTTTTCAGCACTAGTAAAGGAACTCAGAAGAAACCTTATTATATGTATTTATAACATTTCCGTAAGTAAAGTACTTGGTCGTCTTTTCCACTGCTTACATTTAGGCAACATAATTTATGAAGAATCAGTTTAAATACCACCTAACTTCAAAAGAACAAAGGTGAGAAGAAAAGTCTTAGTGTTAGGATACTGAAGCTGGAAATTACTAAAAAAAAAGAGTACAAAGATGTTATAAAGCTATTACAGTGCTTAGACTTGGATTTTGAAATATTTCTAATTGGAACAAGTTCATCTTGCAAAGCTGAAGTAGTTTACATCAGCTCATTTTTAGACAGTTAACTTTACACGTTAAAAAGAGGAAGACTCAGAAAGGGAGACATGATTTGTCTTGTAGGTAGTTAAAAGCTTTTTTTCTGTATAATTTGTACTACTACAGCATGTAGATCAGGAGTACTGTGATTTCCTTGATAAACTCTCCTTGTAAAACTGCTGTGAAACAAAACAGAGAAGAATTAGGGAAGAGTCTTCATAAATAATTTTATAAAAATTCATTTTTCTTCTGATAGTGTAAAACTGAATCACAAAAAAAAAGGTACACTTAAAGAATTATCTGCTATGAATCATTGAAATCTCTAATACAGAAGTAGCTGTACATTTACTTTTATTCCTAGAAAGTCTCACTTGAATGTAAAAACAGATTCTATGTGATACATCCATAAACAGAAAAAAAACTTTAGGAAAACTGACACTAAAACAACCAGTTAGAGAAAACTGCCACGACTTAGAATTATATCTCATTATGTGAGTGACGAGCAATCACTGTCAGAAATGAAAGCAGCTAAGGGAATCATCACTAACTCCTGAATCTTCCTGAAATTTACCCTTCAGCAGCTCCTCCCTCTTACCCAGAATGGCCTGAAAGATTAGCTTTCAGGCAGATCTCTATCTTTCCTGGACAATCAGAAAGCAAGCACAAGCTTGTATGTAGAAGCGGTGAAAAACAAATATAAAGCTTGTTGTTACCAGCACACAGGTGACACAGTAGCTTATACACATGGGTATAGATGTACAACTAGGAGAACAGTAGGAATGCGTCCTATGAAAAGGCACTCCAGACAGACAGCCTTCCAGCTGAAATGAACATGACTATTTAGAAGCATTTTTAGCAACCTCTGCAGGGTCTGGGAGATTGTGTGAATACTGTCTCATGGTGATGGAGAAAAACAAACTTGACCTTTTTGTCCATTGAAGTGGAAAGATTCATACCATGATATCTGAAACAAAGAGGGATGTTAAACTGTTGACATTGGTCAGGTCCCATAGTCAAGTCATAGCTTCCAGAAAAGAATCCAAAAGGTTGCCTAAGAGTTATTGTCTGTCAAGAAATTTGTTTCTTTACAGAGCACCAGAATTCACTTTTGATTCCCAGGAAATTTGTCCTTCTCACAAGGACAAGGATTACACTGTTACTAATGATGGGATTTTGCATTCCAAAATGCCGTTTTGACTTTCCTAAGGGACTTGATTTAACTGATATGTTAAGTTAGGATTGTTATAAACCATGGCATAAATTAAATCTCTGTGGTGTACATTAAAATCTCCCTGTGCAAGGAAAATTTAGCTCCACAATTATATGCCCCCTAAAACTAGTAGGCTGATTAAGGATGGGTAACTGTTTATCAAAAGTTTATTTATTATTTTTTTAGCTATATATATGGATTTCAATCAGGGTTCATAAAGGAAAATTCAAATACATCCTTCAGCAGGAATTATTCTTATTCTGCTTAAGTAGATTTCAGCTTACTAAAGTAGATCTAATCTCACTGGACTTTGAAATAAAAGACCTTAAAAGAATAATTATTTTTATTGTAATACCATAAAGTCCAATTCATTAAAACCTACATGAAAGAGCATTAAAAAAAAAAAAAAAAAAGAAAAAATCATGCATATGGCTTTCAGTGGACAAAATTAGATTAATATTTTGCATTATTAAAACAGTGACATTTTTCTACATTGCCCTATAAAATAATATAAAATACTATTTTCTCAATTGTTGACAAAAATTGTTACTGAATCCAGTTTCATTAAATGGCATGCATTTAGCTGCTTTCCATTTTTCAACTAAAACCAATCACACTGATGGAATATTCCCCTCTGTTAGTTCCCTGAGCACAGTTTCAAGTTATTTTTCTTGGCTAATCATGAAGCAAAATCCATTCAAGATTAGTGAAAACCAAAATGTAGAACTGAGAGGCTTGTAATGACAATACATCTTAACAGAAAATAAACAACAGTCTTTCTCAATAAGAATATTTTCATGCAAAGTTGGCAATATCATAAATGCTTTTATTGTATTTTAAAGTGTTTAACTGACAAAAGCAAAAATAATCCCAAGCCAAGTAACTTTCCTGAAGGAGATGCTGTTAAGAACGAAATCTGGGGAGAGAGGACATGTGGTTCGCAGTGTGACTGGCAACTCACTATAGCTCAGTGTTTGCAGCATGGAAAGCTGGATCAGACTACAAGTGAGGTTTGCTTCCTATAAGTCTACTAAGTAAATGGAAAAAAATATATACATATTAATCCCTCCCTGCCACTCAAGGTGCACAACGTGGCGGGTGGGGTGGTGGTAGAAATATTTATCTCTGAGCTGTGGATTCTGGATTCTTCTGCATACCCTTGCCCTACATCGCACGAGAATCTTACTATGATAGAAGCCTTGTTTTGCCTTCCTATGTCTGTGATATTTGCTGTGCTGGCTTCTGTGACAGGATGGCTCTAACCAATAACTAATTACCAAGCACAAATCTGAAAGGGTTATTCTCTTCCTATGAGACTCATCAGGCAGGGATCCAAAAGTATTTTTTGGTTCCACAAAGCATTACAGACGCATAACTGAGCTAAAAGGAATAAGAATAGATCTAGGAGGTAAGGAAGAAATTGTGACTGTTATCCAGTGAAGAATAAAAGATTCAGCTTGTAGAGTCAGAACTTTAGTAGAACTTTTGGAATAGGTCAAAAACAGGACTAAAGACAGGATGGGGACAGTCTTTTTTTAGTGGTGCCCAGTGACAGGACAAGAGGTAATGAGCACAAACTTGAACATAGGAAATTCCATCTCAACATGAGGAGGAACCTCTTTACTTTGAGGGTGGCAGAGCACTGGAACAGGCTGCCCAGAGAAGTGGTGGAATCTCCGTCTCTGGAAACATTCAAAACCCACCTAGATGCGTTCCTGTGCAGCCTGCTCTAGGTGAACATGATTTGGCAGGGGGGTTGGACAGATGATCTCCGGAGGTCCCTTCCAACCCCTATCATTCTGTGATTCTGTAAAGTCTTTTGACTTAGGATCCTTCCTTGTAAGTTTTGCCAGTCTTTTGGGGGAAAAGCCAAAAAGCTTAAATGATGGCAGTCCTGGAAGCAGTCTGCAGAGTATATCTACAAGAAATAGCACCTCAGCTCACTGATGTTGTTCCCTAATGAACACTAAATGGGAAGTTTGCAACCTGTCACTTCGCTCCTCCATAGAGTTTCATGCATGGTCTAGCTCTGGTACAGTCCAGCTACAAAACCTTGTCTCAGACCTCTGAAGATGTTGCTAAGTTGTAAGGAGGAGCTGTGAGAAAATTTGTAGATCTGTACAAGGTAAGAAAAGAGGAATTGCAGCCAGAGGTAAGATTGCTGAAACTCAAGGATTCAAGAGGAATAACATTCACATGGTAAATTAGAAAATCCCAGGGCAAAAAACCAAGGTGTCAACAGATGGCAACCAGCAACATGAAACGTGTGTTCAGGAACAGTGAAAGCTGTTCCTTCCCCATTAAACTTAAAGCTGCCTGACCAGCAGAAGCTCAGTGAGGGTGGTAAGCATACCAACACCTAGCCCAGTAGCTTGTTTGTCCTTATTATCTTTTGTGCATAACATATTAATTGTTTTACACTTTTAAAATTGTAAAATCTGTCTGCTCATGGTGAAAATTTCCCTAACAAAGTAACCTGGAGAGGGATGGGTATGTGGATATGGCGGACATCTCTACCATTTGCTAAATGATAAGAACTGCACTCAGGTCTATAAGTCTATCTCTCTGCCTGTGTTTCATTCATCCATACGTTCTAACTACTTCTGGAATCAAGCTTTAAACTGGGCGCCAAGTCCCAAAATACTTTTAATTTTTTTATCCTATATGACAATAGCTTTAAAAATACAGTTAATGTTTTCACTGGCTAGTAAAAACACCATTGATGTGTAAAAGTGACAGACGCTGTCATCTCCACATTTCCAGAGTCTTACATTCCAGTTTCCAAACACCTTCAGTAAGATAAGCAAATTAAATGTGGCAATAATTCACAATATCCAAAACTACAACTTGAAAAAAGCTTTGAATTCTTTGTGTTAATTTTGTATGCTTTCTACGAACCTGATAATAAGGTTAGTGAAATTAGTAAAACCACATTTAGATTTTCTGCTTAACTATAGTGGTGCATTTTTTGTATGTGGACACATTACCAAGAAAAAATCAGAATATGTTCTATTAAAAAATCCTCTTAAATCTCTCATGTTACGTACTAGATACAACCAGCTATGAAATTTCAGTACTTATTTTTCCAAATAGTTTCAGAAGGCTAATATTATAGTGAAACTCTTTACTCAAATGAACTTGCATGTTAACAGGTACTAAATCTGAGTATAGTAAATTAATTTTACAATTTCAATAGCAGGGAAAGGTAGATTAAAATAGAACACACTGACCAGTTATTTTTTTATTTCCGCAAAAAGAAATATATTTCTAAGCAAAAAATATTGTAAAATGAAACTATGAAATAATTCTGTTTTCTGAATAATATATTTCATTAAATATTTCACTTTGAGTCGGGGGGAAACCATAACTCTGGCAATGGCATTAAATGCCTATCTAGTTTTGGTGTATAGTTAGAAGTCATATTTCCTTTTATAATCAAAGAACAAAGAGGGATTCCTTCAGCGCAGGACCGAAATTGAGAGTTTCTGATTTTTTCACTAGAGCAGTTTATGCCTGTTCATTGAATTCAGCGGTAGCCTAGGGAATATAAGCTAATGTAAGATTATTGGATATATAATTTAAGAACCTTGAGTTATATGGTGGGAATATCCCTCACTGCTTCAATTGTTTGTGTTTAGATAAACTATAATTGTCATTAAATTACTAGGCAAGGAACTCCATGAAATCAAGCAGACAATCCAGGACTAAATAAATGTATCTTGGCAGAACTGAAGACTAACTTGGTAACACAAAAATACAAAAAACAAAGGGATCTAAAATATAATGTTAAAAGTATTTTTACTTTTAGCTACTTCAAGTGCTATCTTGAAAAAAAAAGGAGGCATTTGAAGTTATTAGAGACTAACAAATAATAAATATAATTTTTTTACATATGAAAAATTATTCTTACAATTTCTGACAGATGTCTGATTATTATAGGTACATTTTGGAGTAACCAAAATCATCTCTGGTGATTTTCTTATGAGTATCATCCACATCTTTAACATCTATCTGTCATTCAGAAACATTCATTGATTCTTCCATGGAAATATTTTGGAGGGGCTCCTATGGTCAGGAAAGTTCATCACCTTTGCTGTAGGGTATTCAAGTCGGAAGATATTCAATCTTGCAATTCTGATGGGGATTAAAAAGAACAAGCAATGATATTTTTTTTACTTAATTGTACTTCCTGGGCTGTATTCCATTGAGTAGATGAAAACAATTAAACAAATTAAACATAAAATAAAGAACAGATAAAAAATGCAAACTGCTTTTGTAATCCTGAAATTCACAGGAATTACCAAAAGTACCTAAAATCCCCAAACTACCTTAGACCACTCTTCACACAAATTCAGAAAAAGAAGTTACAAGCAAGGGACAGAAAAGATCACATTGAAGAATTTTACAGAAAATGCTTGGCCATGGAACTTACCATGTAAATTAAAGAAATCAGATTAAACTCTTCTGTTGCTAGTATACTGCTGTAATAATGTCATGCAGGACAGTCTCTTATAGCCAGCCTTTAAACCACAGAGAATTGTGCATCTCAAGAGCTTAATTCCATGTGGCCTTGACAGGGGAAACAGCCCAGATGTGGACTCCTTTGTGACACCTTGATTTCAGAAGCAGGTAGCATTCAGTGGTTGCTTCAGCTCTCAGGGCTTGAGGGTTTCAGCTCTTCTTTCTCAATACCACATGTATGAGAAGCCTGCAGCAAGGTCAGCATTTTCAAAGGTGGCAGTGACTTTGCCAATGATATCAGAAATAAGCTTTTTTTATCTAGATCTGAAAGTAACGGGAAAAGAGGAAGACTTTCCCTGGGTTGAGGAGGATCAAGTGAGGGACCAGTTAGGTCAATAAGATATTCACAAGTCCATGGGCCCTGATGGGATGCACCCGAGAGTGCTGAGGGAGCTCGCGGAAGTCATTGCTGGGCCGCTCTCCACCATCTTTGAAAGGTCCTGGAGAACAGGCGAGGTGCCTGAAGATTGGAGGAAAGCCAATGTCACTCCAGTCTTCAAAAAGGGCAAGAAGGAGGACCCGGGGAACTACAGGCCGGTCAGCCTCACTTCCATCCCTGGAAAGATGATGGAACAGCTTGTTCTGGGCGTCATCTCAAGGCATGTGGAGGAAAAGAAGGCTATCAGAAGCACCCAGCATGGGTTCACCAAGGGGAAATCATGCCTGAATAATCTGATAGCCTTCTATGAAGGTGTGACTGGATGGATAGATGAGGGGAGAGCGGTAGATGTGGTCTACCTTGACTTCAGCAAGGCGTTCGACACGGTCTCCCACAGCATCCTCATAGGGAAGCTTAGGAAGAGTGGGTTAGATGAATGGACAGTAAGGTGGATAGAAAACTGGTTGAAAGACAGAGCTCAGAGGGTCGTGGTTAGGGGCACAGAGTCCAGTTGGAGATCAGTGACGAGTGGTGTTCCCCAGGGGTCAGTACTGGGCCCAGTCCTCTTCAATATATTCATCAACGACTTGGATGAGGGGATAGAGAGCACCCTCAGCAAGTTTGCTGATGACACAAAGCTGGGGGGGGTGGCTGACACACCAGAAGGCCGTGGCGCCATACAGAGAGACCTGGACAGGCTGGAGAGTTGGGCAGAGAGGAATCTTATGAAATTCAATAAGGGCAAGTGTAGGGTGCTGCACCTGGGGAGGAATAACCCCATGCACCAGTACAGGTTGGGGCCTGACCTGCTGGAGAGCAGCTCTGTGGAAAGAGACCTGGGAGTTCTGGTGGACAACAGGGTGACCATGAGCCAGCAATGTGCCCTTGTGGCCAAGAAGGCCAATGGCATCCTGGGGTGCATCAAGAAGAGTGTGGCGAGCAGGTCGAGGGAGGTCATCCTCCCCCTCTACTCTGCCTTGGTGAGGCCACACCTGGAGTCCTCTGTCCAGTTGAGTCTCCATCTCTGGAGACATTCAAAACCCGCCTGGACATGTTCCTGTGCAACCTGCTCTAAGGTGGCCCTGCTCTGGCAGGGGGGTTGGACTAGATGATCTCCAGAGGTCCCTTCCAACCCCATGATTCTATGATTCTATGATGATCTGCAAGCACAATGTCCTACCAGTTGATTTGGTCGTTGGTAACCCCTATCAATAAATGATAGACACAAATGATTCAGAAGATTAACGTCCCAGATGATACTGGACACTTCATCCAAATGCCACCAATAGTTCTACCTTTAGTTTTCCTTCATCCTAATTGGCTGATTATAAGCAGGAGGCTAATTTTTAACAAAAAATTTACTTATTCCATCCATTCTATCCACTCTGACAAAAAAATGAACCAAGTCAGGTGGGAGTGAAGTACAACATTAAATAAAAGAAGAAAGAGCAATATTATCTAGTAATAGATCACTGTCTGAACTTAAACAACCTAATTGACTGAAACAAAGATATGGGAAACCAACTACTACAAAAAAGTTACTTGTCAAACTGGGTGTAGAAAAATTAGCCTGTATTACAGCTGTTGATACCGACTCACATTTTTAGAATGGCTTGCTTGGCTTATATAACACAATTTCTCCTAAGGTCCTTTTTTTCAGGTAGTGCTGCATCACTGTGTGTGAATGATTAAATTGGATTTTGTAAAGACAAAGCATTTAAGAAGAAAATGATGTCACAAATGGTGTGGAAATCATGGGTCATTTTATTTTACTTTTTTAGAAATGTTACATGTGAGCATTCTGCAACTCTAACATTCTGCAACTCTGGAGGAAAGTCTCCAACAGACCTTCATTAGGAATGTATCATATAGATTAGTAGCCGTAGATGAGACTAAATGGTATTCAAAACAGGTATCCATTAAACTCGCAAAGGATACAAACACATTATCTCACTTTTGTTCATTTGTACTTTGGATTGCATCATTACAATGTTGTATGATATGTGAAAATGAATGACCTGCTATGACACTGAAATCAAAGTGAAGCAAATCTATGGGAAATCTGAAGGATCATTTCATCAGAAGAGTGCTTGGCCTTTCATTGTTTGTACTGAAAGAAGATTTACAGAGGTTATTGGTCATTTTAATGGCTTTTTGCTGTGATATTTCCACAGATAAAAGAGAGAAATATTTGGAAGAGGAAGAAAGGAGACAAAAAAAGTATCCATTCATTAATGTAGCAGATGCTTAGCGTGGTTGTGATTATATGCAGAGATGGTACACATATGTAATAAACATGAAAGTATGTAAACAGTCTAGGTAAAGGAATTGGAAGATTTTTTAAATTGTCTATCTCACGTGTTTTACTGGGAGGTGAGAATTATTGTAGAAAAAAATAATGTATAATGATGGAGGGCTTTTGCCTTTTCTTTCCTTCCTACATTAAGAATTCAAAACAAAGTTTTCTTTCTGTTACAACTTGAATTGTAACATTAAGGAAAAGATAGAATATTAATGAAACACAGTGAGATGATCCCCTATAAAAAGGTAGTCCTTAAGGAAAACCAGATCTCTAAATATAGTACTGGTTTATTAACACGAACCATCAAGTAAGTCTGAAAATAACACTGCTTTCTGACAGAAAATCTGATTTAAGACAAGATCAGTGATTTAATCATTTATAAAATACAGCACAATGTACTACTGAGATTAAAGAAATTAATTTCTCATGTAAATGGCATCATATGTATTTGCTCTTAAAGTGTTCTGTTCCATGTTTGAGTGATAATAAATGAAATATAATGGATGAAGGTGAGAAAGACTGACATCTTAAAACTTGCTTACTTAATTATCATTAAGTAGCAGTATACAGTTTTTTGTGTTATGCATTACAATATGAAATGTAAAATTCTTATTTAAGGCAGGAATTATGCAAAATGCAAGTATGGGATGTAGTCTACAATTATCTATTCCTCCTGGATGTTGAACTTTGTGTATGCAACAGTGTATGTACTTTGCATTTGGAATACCAGAGTTTATCTTGTTAGGAAAGTTTATCAGTTTACCATATTGTCAGGGAATAGAAATAAATTTACCTTTTCTCTTTTCTTTTTTCTTTTTCAATAATAAGTCAAAGTTTCTTACACATCAACTTCCAACTGAGACCAACTTAACATTGTTCTTTGTGACTCCAATATGTCTTAGCTGGTAGGATTGCTGCCTACGTAGCCCAAAGGTCTTGACTCTTGTCTCAGTTGTGGGAACACTGTGTACAAGCTCACAATGTGGTCCCAGTGAAGGATTCTGGTGGGTAATCAAATAATTTGATCAGGTACAATGGAATTGTTATCAATTTAGACTCTGACACCCTGCATAAAGATTGAGGAGCTGAGAGAAATAAATTACCATATCTTGTCTCTGCATAACCAGCTGAAAATAGAATTTCCTTTTCTTCCCTCAGGAATAAGTTCAGCTTGAAAAACAAAAGCTTACTATTTTTGCACATTTAAAAATAACAAAGGCCAGATAATACTTCAGCCACCTGGTCTCGTTAGCAATTTCTAAATTAATGTCCCAAAATCAGACCTGAACTTTTTATTTCTTATGCTTTTTTATCTCTTTTCCTCCAATTGATTTTGTTTCCTTAAATGTGGTTGCTCTTTACACGGATGACCCAACTTTGCAACACGCAAAACATTACATTTGATACACTCATTTGCCTATCAAAGGCACATTTCCTGAAACATATCTTATGTATAGTAATTACTTTCTCCATTTTGGACTTAGAAAGTGATTATGAGAGAACAGAGAAGCATTATTTTCTTCTCTCCTACCCTGTCTGCTACATTGAGTGCCCACCTCCTTCACATGCAAGGGTTTTTTTCTACACAAGATCACTGGACAAAATTCTTGTTCCTATTGCAATGCAAAAGAAAACCTTCTTAAAGCTTATTGTTTATGATAAGTTCCAGTCCCTTGGTTCTCATTTTCTGGACTTCAAAGAATGGAATAGAATAGAATAGAATAGAATAGAATAGAATAGAATAGAATAGAATACAATACAATACAATACAATACAATACAATACAATACAATAGTTCAGTTGGAAGGGACCTACAATGATCATCTAGTCCAACTGCCTGACCACTTCAGGGTTGAAAAAAAGTTAAAGCATGTTGTTAAGGTCATTGTCCAAAAAAGTTCTTAAATACCATCAGGCACAGGGCATCAACCACCTCTCTAGGATGCCTGTTCCAGTGTTTGACCACACTCTTGGTAAATAAATGCTTCCTAATGTCAAGTCTAAACCTCCCCTGATGCAGCTTCGGGTCATTCCCAGCATCTGTCACTGGATGCCAGGCAGAAGAGATCAGCACTTTCTTCTCCACTTCCCCTCCTATAAGAAGCTATAGAGAGTGATAAGGTCACCCCTCAGCCTCCTTTTCTCCAAACTAGACGAGCCCAAAGTCCTTAACTGTACATCACAGAACGTGCCTTCCAGTCCTTCCACCAGCTTTTTAGCCTCCTTTGGACACATTCAAAGTTCTTTTTAAATTGTGGGGCCCAGAACCACACACAACACCTAAGGTGAGGTTGCACCAACACTAAATACAGCGGGATATTCCCCTCTTTTGACTGGTGGCCATGCTGTGTTTGATGCATTCCAGAATGCAGTTTGCCCTCTTGGCTGCCAAGGCACACTTCTGACTCATATTGAGCCTGCTGTCAACCAGTACCCCCAGATCCCTTTCTGCAGGGCTGGTCTCCAGCCACTCCTCTCACAATTTGTACTTGTGTCCGGCATGTATTTTCGGTCTGTTTCCTCTGACCTTTGCAAGACCAAAACTAGAGGAAAGAAAACTAGCATCTGTCATTCTAGTGAAGGAAAGAAGATTTAAAAGTGCATCGCTTTTTCCCCAGGTCAAAAGAGCAAGAGATACTTCTCACCCATAAGCAGCAGTGATGAGCTGTCATAGAATCATAGAATGGTTGGAAGGGAGCATTACAGATCATCTATTCCAAGTCCCTGGCCATAGGCAGGTACATATTTCATTAGATCAGGTTGCTCAAAGCCCCATCCAACTTGACCTTGAGCACTGCCAATGATGAGGCATCCACAGTTTCTCCAGGCAACCTGTTCCAGTGTCTCACCACCCTCGTCATAAAATGTGTCTTCCTTACATCCAATTTAAACCTACCCTAATCCAGTTTAAAACCATTGCTCCTTGTCCTGCCACTACGGCCCCTGGTAAAAAGTTACTGGGTCTTTCTTATAAGCCTCCTTTATACTCCAAAAAGCTGCAATAAGGTCTCCCCAGGGACTTCTCTTACCCAGGCTGAATAATCCCAGCTCTCTCAGCCTGTCCTTATAGTAGAGGTGTTCCATCCCTCTGAGCATTTTTGTCTCCTCTGGACCCACTTGAACAGGCCCATATCCTACCTGTGCTGGGAAGCACAGAACTGGATGCGGTACTCCAGGTGGGGTCTTACGAGAGCAGAGTAGAGGGGGGAAATCACCTCCCTCACCCTGCTCGTCAGCTTTCTGGGCTGCAAGAGCACATTGCTGGCTCATGTCCAATTTTTCATCCACCTGTACACCAAAGTCCTTCTGGGCAGGCTGCTCTCAATTCATTCGTCCCACAGTCTGTATTGATACTGGGGACTGCCCCAACCCTGGTGCAGGACCTTGCACTTGGCCTTGTTGAACTTCATCAGGTTCACATGGGCCCGCTCTTCAAGCCTGTCAAGGTCCCTCTGGATGGCTTCCCTTCCTTCCACTGAATCAACTGTAGCACTCAGCTTCGTATGCTCTGCAAACTTGCTGAGGGTGTGCTCAAGCCCACTATCATGAGTCCTGGTACAGACCCTGGAGGGACACCACTCGTTACTGGTGTCCACTTAGACATTGAGCCATTGACTCTTTGGACACAACCATTGACACAACTCCTTATCTATCTAACAGTCCATGCATCAAACCCATATTTCTCCAGTTTAGAGGTAAGAATATCGTGGGGTACTGTATGAAATGCCTAACAGAAGTCCAAGTAGGTGACATTTCTAGCTCTTCACTTGTTCTCTAATGGAATCTCTCCATTGTAGAAGGCCACTAGATTAGTCAGGCATGAATCTACTCTTGGTGAAGTTGTGTTGGCTGTATCTATTCACCTACCCGTTTCTTTATGCTTCAACTTATCTTCTAGGAGGTTCTGTTCCATGATTTTCCAGAAACTCAGATGAGGCTGCCTGATTGGTAGTTCCCTGGGTCCTCATTTCTACCCATTTTAAAAGTGGTTGTGATATTCCCTTTTCTCTAGTCACTGGGGACTTCACCTGATTCCTGTGACTTTTCAGAAGTAATTAAAGGTGTGCCAAATAAAATGCTAAGATTAAACACCTTTAAGTGTTTAACTATATAAAAATGACTAGCTGTGTGTTGAACTTCATATGTAGAGAAATATTTCTTTTTAATTTCTCTCTCATACACAGTTCTTGTGAGTATTTTCCTGACAATAGGTTTCAAATTAATTGAAAAATACTACTCACAGAGATGGACAAAATTAGGATTTGAAATGCGGTGTTATATTTTATGTATCTATACAATGATTCAAAAATGTTGGATCTCTTCTGTTTTCATTTTAGTCCATCTTTAATGGAATAAAATGTACACATTGGGCTTCACTCCTCTTTGGTATAAGAAAAGCAAAATCACTGGGATGACACCATAGACTAATATGCCCCCCCTTCACACCTACAAATCCTATAAATGAGTGAAAAAGAGCTGCACTTTGGTGAACTAACAAGTCCTGATAAGTAAATAAAGAGATGTGATGAAGTCAGCTCTTCAGAGAAGCCTTTCAAGGCAAGATAGCCTTGAGGCTGAAGTCAGTCACTCTTCAGAGCTATCAACATCAATCTCTTTTTCAAATTTAGACCTCTTTTCTCTCTTTAACCTACTTTAACCTCCTCTTAGAATGAATATAACCAGGTGTTACTACAATGTGGCATGTTGGAAAGGCATATTGAAAAAGAGAAAATCAACATTTTGTGTGATAGATTCTTTGTATTTATGTTTTTTAGAAAACTGGAAAAAAAAAAGAAGAAACCACAAATGGTCTGACCAAACAGAACCTGAACAGAACACCCAAAAAGAGGAGAAATAGCTCCTGTCAGAAGACTTAAAATGCAGTGAAGAAATGCATGTATACACCTGTCAGGAGGTGTCAGGACTGGCTCTGGTTGATACGTTATTACTTATCCTGATTACTGACAATGACAGCACTCCATTCTCAGGAAGCATATAGCAAGTTTGCTGCTCCGCCACTACAAGTATGGACTGCTGTGTGAACTCACAGTGCATGTTTCCAGACAGCACTTCAGTTTGAGTAAACAGGGAAATAAAATATATATGAGAGTTGAACACACGAACATTAAAAAGTTTCTTCTTAAGAAGAAGCTCTAGTGCTACCAGAGAGGAGAGTAAAAGATTTGTGAAAGACATTATGTCATTGAGGTAATGAGTTTACCGGCAGAAACTTTTCTTTATGCTTCAGTTATTTTGGTATTTCTGTGTGACCCCTATACAGCAAGGAGGGGTTACAGTAATTCAGCATTGAAAAAGAAATGCAAATGCATTAAAGTTAAAGGACAAAGGTAGTGCAAGGACATACGGGAGTAGACTAGCCACAAGAAAAACAGGATTAAAAATAGGAAGAAAATTTTGAACTCTCTAAGCAAAACTGTTCTGAAACATTCTTCTAGTAGAAGTATTAGAGGAAAAACAAAATAAACAGTTTTCAAGTAGTGATCAATCACAAAATAAAAGAAATTATAGTGGTGTGTGCATAGTCCCAGATGTCTGCACCCAATGGCTATATCCATACACCTCCATCTTGCTGTTACCGCTCTGCAGTCTCTTGAAGTACCTTTATAGCAAAACAGTTGTGTTCACGCTGTACCACAAAGGGGTGATACATAAACCACGAGCATGTTGCACACTTAACCAGCCAATTTTGTCACTCATCCCATGATGACTTTTTTTTATGTGATGAAATCTGACTCATCTGTAACATTATATATCCAGTGGTCTTTCTTACATTGTTTTGTCAGATTTTACATGTTTCCTTTAGCATAGGTAGTTCCTTGTGAACTGTTACAAGCTGGAGAAAATGAGAAGGTGAGGTAGTTCATTGTGACAGCATCATACAGGAGAGGGTCAGGGTGAGCCCGTTTGATCTTTGCAATAAAGAATGAAGGAACTTCTGTGGCATGTATTCATTGGGGCTTTGTGCAAGAAAACAGTTCTGCCAGTAGAAAAGCAGCATGCCCTTTGCAATACTATGTTAGCAGAGAAGATAGGCAGATCACATTCTGTAGAATAATTACTAAATTGGCCAAAACCATAAAAGTATAGCATTGTTCACACATTAAGGAAAAGTATAAAATCAAGAGGCTTCTGAGGTAGAAAACAGCTGCAGCTGGCATGAATTCAACATCTGCAATTCCCTGTACAATATTGCTTGCGAAGCTACACGGGGGATGGAACGGAATGTAATCTTCTGTGGCCTTGCCCTGTGCAGATATGGGGAGCGAGATGGTACTCTGAAACGATAAGCTGCCTAATTGCCAGTCTGAGCCAATGTTTTGTCAAATTTTGATGAAATGCTGTCCTTTGTGCTAACTTTGCTCATTATAATGTCATTATAATACCAAAACACACCTCCATCCCAAAGGCTACCCGCCTCCAAGGTGCGACCACTCCTCCTTGAGTCTGCACCCTGAATTTTTTGTAAACTATACCTTTAAATGTGAAGTGAGAGAATTTTACACCAATCCTAATAAAAGTATTTATGACTAAAGCCACTCAAACTCCACCTTGAAGGTAAAAAATAGTATAAAAATAGCCCAAGAAAGGGGGGATATCAGGGAGGACACCATCGTGAACAAGTCAAGAAGAACCCCACCACAGACTGCCTTTGTCTTCCGAGACCAGTCGATGGGCTGAGCCTTTCTTCCCCCACATAGGGACGCCTGTGGGTAAAACTTAGATTATACCGAGTGCTTCTTCGGGAAACTCAGAACTATCTCTCTAGAGAATCTCTTTTCTACATTTATAGCCAGGCTGTATTGTTTATAACTTTGTCACACGTTTTGTATAATTAACATTAGTTTTTACTTGTATGTGCTTTGCAGACAGTGTATTTATCACCGGCAATCCCAAGAACCTGTATATCTGTTGTTTAAATAAACTGCACTGTTTAAGTAGCTAGCTGTTTCAGTTTCTCACTGAATGTGACCAAAAACTCAAGAGTGGCCGTGCTAGTTCATGAGCACGACTAGACTGAAGGTGCAGTCCACTATTAGTGTATCCAAATCATAACAGTTTAATGCATGTTAAACGCGACTGGACTGATAGTGGCGAATTGGGCATCACTCAGAATTTAAACCTAGTCGCACCTACCTCCCACCTCGGTGAGGAGTGTTAGAACGCAAGGGGGTTTGTTTTCTGCCAAAATTGCTTTGCCCCTTTCATGCAACACATTCATGTAACATGCCAGCGAGACCTCCTCATCTCTTATCATCTGAGCCTCTGAATAATTTTGTCTGTCTGCCTTTTCCTTCCATTATTTCAGACTTATCTCTTTTATGTGCAGGCAGAAAACTTGTACCCTTTCCACTATAATACTATGGCTATTTGAACACCACGTGAAATATACAGGCAGTCTCCTGGCGTCTTTATAACATGTTTCAACAGGGTGAGGGGTCCTGCATACTTATTCCCTGCTGTCACACAGAAAAATTGAACAAAAAAACTTGGCCACTTGTGGATAGGAAATGACAAGCTGAGAACTTGTATCAGCCAGGCACTTGCTGATAAAATAGCCAGCTGTTTCTTCGGAGGAAGTTCAAAGATCTAGCTAGTCAAATATAATGGCATGGAGGACTGATAGGCAGTTTACCCTAGTTCCTATCACCTGTCACTGTGATACCTAAAACTAACCTTATTTCATTACTAATCATATTTCATTCATTCATGAGCAAAGGTTCATTCTGAAAACCAGAGCTGTATTATAAAAGACTCTGCAGTTCTACCATGTTAGATTCAGTGTAAGGTCTATTAGTGCTGGTTATTGTGATATGTGCCTAACAAACAACAAAGTAAGCTTTTTATAATGAATATTGCCTATACATTAATATTATCTAAATATTCCTAGACAACATATTCAGGGTATTTTTAAAATTCATATCATTTTGTTGAATGTTTCTAGTAAGTTCATTGTCTACTTCTTGCATGCTTAACAAAGATTTTTAGTCTTGTTCTAAAATGTGTCTGTGGCAAGCCTTAAGGTAAAACATCACAAAATGTTCCAAACAGGTTGCAGGTTTTATGCTGTAAAAAAAAAAATACATCAGAGGCGCAAATGTGGCCATTAAACTGATGTTAATTAATTTAATTTTGAATTTAGTATTGAACATAAAAAACTAAGGTATTAAAATCCTGGCCCATTGAATTGAATCTGTCTAGCTGTTTACAGTTGTGCTCTTTGTTACACTGCTATGTGTTTAAGCCTCCTTGCAAAGGTGACAGGGTGTGAGCACTCTAAAAAAGACGGATATCATCACTTTTATAAAGCCCCCTTTGGGAAAAGAATTCAGCTTTTACTCATCTTGAACTATTTTATGTTCTGAGTTCCCTATTGAGTGGGAGAATGGTGAATAATCCACCAGAAATTAGTCACATTTTGATCTTTCTGTTACCCTAATACACTTTTCTTTACAGTAAGTAGAGAATTGCTCTTTCTGTCTTCCTAGTCGATACACACATTCTTTAAAAAGCAGATGGAATGTTTTTCTAACCTTTTCCCATATCTTCTGCTGGAGGCTAGTGTACTCTGTAACAAAGTACTTGTGGCTCTAGGATGCATGAATTTGCAAGTATAATACATATTGCACAGAATAAAAATGAAACCATTCAAAAAGTATACCAAAAGAATTGTAATGTTCTGGTGTCACTAGCTTAAAATACTTTTTTTTTTTTTTAAATAAATGTGTATGTGTATACATACAAAGATTAGTATATGTTTCTTTACAGAGAATAAGGGAGAGAAAGAGAAAGAGAGATAATGGCAGTGTGAGACTTTTGAAATCAAATCCAGTCTCATTGATTACACCAGCTATTAATTTGGACCAAGGTGAGCTATTTAGTGAGCTAACATGAGAAAGGTGTAAGTGATGAAGTGGAATACATCACATGAGTTATAATGTGAACAACATTGCCAATAATGGTAGCTGGATAACAGCTCACAAAAGAAGTAATTTTCTTCATTCTCTTTCTGGACACATAATTCACATTACAGAAGCAATTAATGGTACTAATGTATGAGAGAAGATGCAGTGAAGAACTCTGCCTGAGAAGCATAGGGATGCTCAAATTAATTATAAAAAGCCTTTGAAAAAAAAAAAAGTGAAAGGAAAAGGAAAACATTGATTTAAGTCACAGGAAACATTGCTGATCACATGATGCCTTACAAAAAAAAAATTAATTTTCTGATAAGTGTAAGCACAACCTACTTCTGCAATCTATAAGTTGTTTTTTTTAAAAATAAAATTAATCTACAGCTATTTTGACATAATACACCTTTGAAAAAGAATGAAACTGTGTGTGCCAGAAGCTGTCTCACTTCCCACATATATACATAACAAGTCATTTCAGACAGAACTGATATCAATGCTGATCATTGCACTTACCCAACCCTTTCTATTACAGAATGGTGTTCAGCATGGCATATATCATTATAATTTTTTTTTATTTGATCTGAAAGCTTATTCACTACATATGTGTCTACAGATGTTAAGTTATGTAAAGTCTTTTTTACATTTCTCCCATCAAAATCTTCTTAACAATCTACTATATACTTTGGAATATTCTGCTATAGGAAACCATTACTGTATCAAAATTTAAATACATGTTTATTCATCTACCAGTGTTTGCAACTCTGATAACCCCTTTTTAGCACAGTTTCTGGCAACTATTTCACAGGTAAACAATGAGAGTGAGTTTCATTTGCTTGGACACAACAGTAAGAAATAAGAGAGACAGTGAATCATACAGATTCCCTGGCGGTGATCTTCTTTACAACTTCTGTAAATTCTTCTGACTTTCTTCATTAGGGAAACAAAAATAATAATACTAAAATCTAACACACTTTGTATGAGAATTTGGAGTGTTTCACATATTACATTCATTGTGGTTTCCCAAATTGGTCCTTGCCACCAGAATTTCTTCTTTATTTGTTTCTTGTATTTCTAAGAAGATTCTTTAACATCCTCTTACTCTAGGGATTTTTTTGGGGGGACGTGTGTGTGCTTTCTGATTTTGTGGTTTAACTCCAGTAGGCAGTTGCTCCCCAAACAGCTACTCAGTCTCTCTCCCTTCAGAGGTGTGGGGAAGAAAATGAAAAGGGTATAAGTGAGAAAACTCATGGGTTGGGATATAGGTAGTTCGATAGGTAAAGCACTAGCTGTATGCACAAGTAAAGCAAGATAAAGAATTAATTCACTCCTTCCCATTGTCAGGCAGGTGTTCAGCCATCTCCAGGAAAGCAGGGCTTCATCATACTTAATGGTTATGTGGGAAGTCAATTGCCATAACACTGAACTTCCCTCTTCTTCCTTCTTTACCCAGCTTTTATTGCTAAGTATAACGCCATATGTCCAGGGGTATCCTTTGGTCAGCTGGGGTCAGATGTGTCCCATCCCAGCTTCTTTTGCATACCCAGCTTAGTTGCTGGTGGGGCAGTCTGAGAAACAGAAATGGCCTTGACGCTGTGTAAGTGCTACTCAGTAATAACTAAAACATCCCTGTGTTATCAAAACTGTTCTCATCACATATCCAAAAGATAGCACCAGATAAGCTACCATGAAGAAAACTATCTCTATCATCTCAGTCAAAACCAGTACACTGATTTAAGTGACCGCCTATCAACATCTTGCTGTGTTGAAGACAATGATAACACAGAAGATATACTGTGTCAGATATCTACATTCAAGATCAGTAAACAAAATCCGAAGATCATGACTTTGCAGAGCATGCCAGGAAAGCAGTTGTTTT
This sequence comes from Dromas ardeola, assembly GCA_013398915.1. Classification (NCBI taxonomy): domain Eukaryota; kingdom Metazoa; phylum Chordata; class Aves; order Charadriiformes; family Dromadidae; genus Dromas; species Dromas ardeola. Next base: position 567 of record VYZM01018842.1, on the reverse strand, counting down.
GGATATAAAAACATTTTGTCATTAATTTGACCCCATGTCTTTGGGTAAGGTTTTGAAGAGTGGTAACTATTGAGACTATTGGGAGCGAGATATGTACAAGGGCTTAAGTTTCTTAATTCTAAATATCTGAATAGAATTGCAGAATCCAAATGCTAAATTTCAAAATGATTAAAAAGTATATGAAAATTATAAACAAATTAGAAAATTAGGTGGAAAAAAATTCTTTCAGGTAGTAGCACAGTTGTCTTTCTCTTGTGAAAAAAAAATCCTAAAAATACCTTTTCTTGCATTTTCATCCATTCTTTCATAGACTATTTTGCAGCATTATTCCCATCATCAGAAAATTTAACATAAAAAGATCTAGCATTTTCCCAGATATTCACCTGTAAAAGATAACAGAGATCTTACTAGACTAGACTAGACTAGACTAGAATAGTTCAGTTGGAAGGGACCTACAGCAATCAAGTCCAACTCCCTGACCACTTCAGGGTTGAAAAAAAGATAAAGGATATTGTTATGGGCTTTGTCCAAATGGCTCTTAAAAACCATCAGGCACAGGGCATCAAC